>VXBW01003118.1:475110-643740 GCA_013400375.1 Thinocorus orbignyianus | reverse complement strand
AAGGAGGTGGGGGGGGAGGGGGCAACTGGGAGACCCATTTGTGTGAGAGGCATGCTATCCCAGACAAACTGGGAGACCGTGTGTGTTTGCCTCTGGGAGTGAGACAGCTGGGGAGAGCACAGATCCAAGTATCAGCTACAAGACAGTCATTATGCACATTGTACGTATACACTGTACATATATAGGCATATTTCCTGCTAATAGACCTTCATTCTAATCAACAAGAGAGAGGCCCAGGATAAGGCTTTTAGTGTTGCTTGATGTTTGTGTGAGTGCTGAGTATTCTCTGTCTGGGTTAATACATGTGGCTAGTGTTGTATACATGTACAAGCGTACTGTGTACTACATGCATGCATGTGAGCCATCGGGAATATGTGCTCAGCTTCACTACTGGTTGAACCTCGAGGAATGGAGCTGCAGCAGCTTTGCCTCTTTCATCTACTTCTACCAGTGATAAAAAACCCAAAAAGAATGGAAATAAAAAACTAATCTAATTTTTTAAATTTTATAACACCACAGAATAAATCGGAGAATATCCATGTGTAGAATACCCTGTTCTAGTAGTAGGATTTCAGAAAAAATGTGACAGACATAAAAAAATAAGACACAAACAATGAAATCTGTGTCTGATGGAAAGGCTTAAATAGAAGAAAAGTTAAAATCCAAGAGGGTTTCCTCCAGTAAGAGAAAAGTTAAAGTTTACTGCATTCAGACATGAGTGCAAATTAACTGGAAAGAACTTCATAAAGGTGTGAAAGTGAGTTGGCTTTGTCCACATCCTTTTGTAATTTAAGAAAAATGGATATTCAGTTAAAACTAAAACCATACCTGAAAGCAATAAATGAAAATGCTTTGTTACAGTATGCATAATTCAGCAATGGTACTCTGTCAAAAGTTAATAGTCAACACAAGGCAGATGGATAAAGATGCACATCAGCACAGTGAAATACTAGAAAGATTCTATTTAATATGAAGACTGAGAATATTCACAACTCTGAATATTAAGTAGGTTTAAAATAATAGGAATTCAAACCTTCGTACCTCAGGGTATAAACTGATGACTAATTAAATATGGTATGAAGAGAATGTCCTTCTAAACACATTTTTCTGTAATTGTCTGTTTATTTCTTGTATCTGGTAGCCTCTGCTGATGAAGGCAGAGCACCATAATTGAGTGATCCAGAAAATGCATTCAATATACCATTCTTAAGATCTATTTTAGCTCATCTGGTTTTTATTTATTTAAATTACCTTAGTACTAGACACTAGACAGCTGTCACAGCTATCTCACCTCTTAAAAAAGCAGGTCACCCAGCTTTTGAAAAGTTTAGGATGGTTCTAGTTATTATTGCCAGTTTTGTTAATGCTGGTGTTTCAAGTAGTGAGACACTTTTAAGTTAACTATTTTTTTCCACAAATATATATGTTTTACCATTACAGAGAAGATTACAAAACCAGATAGTTTTAACTAATTACGGAATATCTATGCATAATTATATTTCTCATCAGCAGAATAAACCCCCTAAATAATGAATATGAGTTCTTTAAAATGTATGATGGATCATATATCAAAGGCAGATCCTTTGTAATATTGTTTGCTTCTTAAAGATAATACTAATCTTGACATAAAAGGCCATATCTTCTCTCCACTGAGAGGATTTATTTTTTCTTAGCTGGAAGTCTTTGTTCCGAATGTTTTATCGTGGTGAAATGTACAGTAATGAATATGGCATTTCAGCATTGTTATTACACAGTAGATTACCCATTGTCTTCAAGCTGCTAAAAGTCCAGGAATCATATTAGTTTGTTCATTTAAAATGGCATCTGCATGTTTTTTAATGAGCTGTGTTCTCTTTTAATTTGTTTTACATTCATTACAATGGTATGATTGTACACTGATACTTCTTTTCTCAATTTAATAAATCTTCGGATGTGGAGTCATATCTCAATGAAATTTTCCTCATTTAATATTTTAGACAGTTGAAAAAATCTCTTAGCTTGCTAAAACGTTACGGTGTTCATTTTTAAAACTTTGATATTAGTTTAAGATACTAAACAGAGTGGGGGAGCCTTAGGAAATCTAAAAGGGAAGGAATAACATTTCAGTTTCAGGCTGCCAATTCTAGTTTGCTACTTTTTGACAGAAATCAACTATTTGCCTGTATGGTCTAAGCTTTGGTTATAAATGCACTTACTGGCAAGTGGTTTCTAACTACAATACGACTTATCCTTCCAAATGCCAACTATGGCTGATAAAAACGAAAGGTATACAGACCATGAATTTCTTTCCCAGCCTTGCAAAACAGGAGGTCTCCCCTCTAAAGTCAAGAAGTCAGACCAAAATCCCAAGGTTTGCCGCCTTCTCTTTGTAGCCTTTTCATCAGCATACCAGCTCTGCATGTACAGATTTAGTGTCAGTGAAAGTTGCTGTAATTATATCTCTGGAGACTGAAGTCCTTTTATGTAGTCACAAAGAAAACAAAGTGCAAGTAGCAGTCAAACACTTTTTCCCTCTGGCACACTTCAACCTTGACCTGAACATACACAGCTGTGGAGGTGATAAAATGCCATTCCGTGTTTTCCTCCGAGATGGTGCTGCTTGGCTGCAATTTTTAGTAAGGATGCAAATCTGACCACTTTACCAAAAGACACATCCTTACGAGCTTACAAAACAGCCAGAAACAGTAGTGGTTTGGAAAAAGGAAATCCTAGGTCCAGAGAGGGATTACAGAGGACTCAGTACACAAAGCAGTCATAACAAGTTCTTTTTACTGAAACATATGATTAAATAGTCTATGTTCTAATCTTTTATGAAGTGTTTATATAGATCACAATATATTGGACTTTTCTGGCACTGAAATCTTTGAAAGATTTCACACAGCATAAATAAAGAACTCAATCTGATTTTTCCTCACCAGGCACTTATCAGGAAAATAACCAAGACCCTCAAAATCCCTACCTAGTTACAGAAGCACTTCTACAAATAGACAACTGTGGTTCTCATCATGCTATAGCCGGAGAATTAGTTACAGAAAAGCATCAAGGCAACAGAAATGGGTCCTCATTATCCTGGGCTCCACACCAAGCTAATGCATTTACACTGCTCATTTCTGAGGAAGCTCATCTGAATAAAAAGAAGTATCTTTAAATGTCATTGACATTTCTTGTGTAAACGTGCTCTCTTTCTGCATGTGCATGGGAGTCTATAGAAAACCTTATAGCTCTAAGACCTCATCCTTTCATTTTTCCTGCTAAAGAAATTAATAAGGAGAACTATTAACCACCTAAAACCATGGGAATTCATTGTGGATTGAGACTGAGCAAGATAGTTTCTCAGAAGGTAAATAAAATGAGGTTAATGTGAGATGTATGTAGACAATTTAGGAGATTTTTTCCTTTTGTAAGTAATTTTAGACAGAGCATCTGTCAAAGAAATTATTCTTCTGGCGTGAATGTAATAGGGAACAAAAAGAGATTTAACTTTCTTCTTATCCTCCATTATTCCACATCTTATCGTGCCCTCCCATCATATTGACATCATTTGTATTTCCAAAGCAGCATTTTACATTCTTTCTGACTCCCTGACACTGAATCTCAAACACAAACCACCAGCACACCTCACCTACTGAATGTTAATTAGGCCACCTCTAGAGCAGAGTAGCGAGGCAAATGCTCCAAATGGGTCCTCCCACAGCATCCATAACTGGATATGATGTGATCCAGTGCAAGAAAATATCCCCCCTGAATGGCACGTACAGGCGACAGCTGTTTCCCTTCCTTTACAAAAATTATGTATCTGTTCTTTTGTGTAGTGTTGTAAGAAATCACTGTATTCAGTAATACGTACCCCTTTTAAGAGCTGCAAACAGAAATCTTTTAAATTCAAATCCTATAAAGTAAAATTTCTATTGTAAAATTAGCATGTTACAGTAAAAAAGAGTAATTTGTCTGAAAAAATCTTTGCTGATTATGAGTATTTGTTTTCATTCTCAGAGAGATTCATTCTATCCAGCATCACCTCTCTGTCTTGAGAACTCTCTATATATGTACAGCTAAGTAAGAGTTTCTATTTTGATTTTGCCAATTGTCAAAATTATTTGTAAGCAAAGAAAAATTATGCATCCTTATTTTTCTTTTGCAGTTTTGCAGTTTTTGCAGTTTTGAGGTTCTTTCATGATTTTCCAAAGTTCTCAGAATGTAGGAATTTATACAGAAGAATTTTAATGTTTAGGAATATACAGTTGTTTATCCTTGAATATTTTAATATAGAGTTATATTGCATTCAATTAGCATTTTGTTTATATGGCTGCAACTATAATAAAAGATAGCGGACTTATGGATTTCAGAGGTTTGTAATGTTTCCATCACTGGATTTCCTGAGGATATCACTTGGATTTGATGTCTATGTAGAGAGAGAAAAAGATCAACCAAAACAGCCTCTGAGACTAAGATATTTTCAAGTTACTTTTCTCTCTTGATAGTTTCCTGTAGAAGGCAAGGTTTGACTAAATGTCAAAATACGCTGTTTATACAGGTCAGTGCTAATATTTTACTTTGTTCATAAGGCACAGTGGACATTGTACTTAAGGTACATTTGAACAATAAGCTCTCTCCAGAGTTATGCTCTCATTTCAGTATTTACCTCAATAAAACTGGTGCTGCAACACAAACTGCATGAGCAATTGCAAATAATCTATCAGGGCTCTAACCTGCAGTAAGAAAATTAAATTTACAACTTTGGGGAAAAGAATCAGTAGAGTATTATCTTGCAAAACTCATGATGATATTGAACTGGACCAGACATCTCAGGTCAGCAAAAATTGTTCCCCACAATGTGCAGAAATATAGGAAATTTAATCTTAAAATAGTTTTTTTCTAAGTCTTTCTGCTTGTTTTTTAAGACATAATTAAAATATTCTAATACTTCTGCTCTGTATTTGTTCTTTAATAGTATGTGTCGTTTGTTTTCACGCAGATGTGATTCTTTTATTTTTCCCTTCTCATATTGCCCAGATGTGTAGTCCTTAAAATCTTTTTCAGAAAAAAATGTGATGGTGTTTTACTTCAGCCTTCACTGAAGATTAAGCAGATCAAACCCTTTCAGTGTGTTCTAGCAAGACAGATGCTTTCCACTGCATCACCCAAGCTCGATTGCTACTATTCTTTAGTTAATCCTACTTCAACTTGGATGGTCAGATTTGAGCACAGCAGTTTTGTAAGGTGTCTCTATCACCTTGTGTATTAATTATTCCCTACATATTGTAGAAATACTTGGAAAATATTCCTTGGAATATATGAAATATCCCAAAGATTGCATTTGGCATTTTTGATAACTGTATTTGCTATCATAAATAAGACAACCCATTATGCCAGTTCCCTCTTCATTCAATTTTTTCCCTCCTTTCCGTTCTGTTTGTCCTCTCCACCTTTGTTGGTCATTCCCTCAAGTAACAAAATTTCTATCACTTTGCTGAGTTCCAGACAAATGAGATTTACCCTATTTCCCTTATCTAATCAGTTTGCTTGCCGCATAAAAATATTGAATTAGTTACTGAAGATGGCTTACATTTCTCATTTTACTTTAATTATCCTTTTTCTCCCCAGTCTTAGCTGACATTTCTATAACGCTTCATCATACATTGTCCTTCCTTACTTTTCAGAAAAGGATGCTAATTGTAGCAATACCCAGGACAGGACCCTGGCATAGTGCAAAACCTGTCAAGACCTCAGTGCTTTAGGGTTTGGTAGGTTTGGGATTTTTTTCTTTTTATTCTTTTAGCAACAATTTTCTAGCTTATCTTGCACATAAGGAGCTACTGGACTGAATCTCAGAGCGTGTGCAAAAAAAGAAAATAGCAGGAAAGTAAGAGTCTAAGGTTTAGAGTGGCAGAAAGAGATTAACTGCATGAAAACATGGCTAGATGAGCAAGTGCAGGACAGTTTGTGGATATGTCAGCAGCAAAGAGGATGTGATAAGTGTATAAAGCAGAAGAAAGAACAAAAAAATGGAAGGCAGTAGGAAAGAGACTGGGGAAATAGAAAATTGAGAAGCAAAACAGCATAAAACTTTTTTTTGTTTGTTTGTTTGTTTTGTTTTGTTTTGATGAATAAAGACATGGAACAGGGAAGGAAAAAAAAAAAAGGCAGAAAAAAGTTTAAAGTGAAATGGATTATGTAAAATGACAAGGAAGATACCAGGTAAGGAAGAATGAAATAAAGAGAGAAGTACAGGGAAGAATAGAGTCCTCAGAACAAAGGAGTTTTCTTACTGAAACGTAGTGCTTAAAGGAGATAAATGAACACAGGTTGGATAACATACAAATGAGAAATCTTGAGCAGCACACGGTAACTTTCCTTGCTCTACCGGTGTGTGTTAAACAGAATTAACAGGGTGTCCAGGTGATTCTAGTAAGTTAAAGAGAGTTTCTGACTGTTCAAGAAGGTGTTTCCCAAGTGATTCGTGGCTGCAAGTGAAGCCAGGAACTTGCTCAACACTGCTAAATGACAATGAATGATAATGAATTCGGCAACAACTGAACACATTTGGCAGTTCACTGGACTAAGCTTTATAGTCTGCAGTACTGGCCATTTTTAGAGCCAGTTGAGAGGAAAGCAGGTAGATGGGATTAAAATAAAGCTAATTAAGTATTAAGCCTCTGTCTCTAAAATTTACAAGCTGTTGTGAAATGCAGACACTTCGAGAGAAAGAAACCCTCGTCTGTTGCATGTAGCTTTGATATTTTCCAATATAATTAGAAGTGTGATATGCAATAATTGCTATCCAGGAATATATATATGCATATAGCCTGAACATTAAAATTTAAAGAACTGCATTTAGTGACAGAGAACAAGAAAATCCTATGCTTATATAAAGTAGTCGAGATAACAGCTTTTCTAAAAACTTAGTTATTTTCTATTTTTAAGCTGTTCTAGTTTATGACTTAGTACTGTAAAAGCAATCTTAGAATAAGGGTCCCTGCTTTAAGACAAAGAGGGCAAAAATAAATCATCTCTGTTTAATACAGCCAATGCTTCAGTTAAATTTCAGTTTTGTTTTGAGATAGGATGATTCATTACATAGGAAGTCAGAGGAAGCTTTTTGATTATTACACTTCATAAAAGTATTTTCTGTGAAAATATTCTATTTATTTTCAACTTGCCGTGGTTCATATGTTGTGAAATACTGCAGTCTGTGGGGCACGGGTCACATTCAAAGCTGAATGCAGTCAAAAGGAATTTTTGTGTGTGTATATATTTCTATATCAGGGTTTCCACTGACATCAGAAACTGGTTTAGACTCCAAATTGATACCTTTTTAAATTATTTTTTTTAATTACTCTAGGTTATTAAAATATTTTTTCCATTTCCTGAATACACCCAGCTAAAGCATTGAAGTGTATCCAAGCTGGTACTCTTAAGCCACATCAGGTTTGGAAGCAAGGGTAGCTGCAGTGAAGTACTTGCAGTGAGGTTCACCCAGGTCCGGCTACAACCATGTGCATTGAAGCAACTGACTGACTGCAGATGAAGAGTAATTCACCTTCTGGAAAATCAGCATCTGTTGTTTTTCCACTGGTAAACTTATCCTCTGATGTGGGACAAAAAAAGTACAGCCTACTTTACCAGGTGTCAGCTCCCTGAATGTGCCAGCAGATCATAACTGCCTTGACCAACATCCCTTAGGATCCCTTGCCACCAGACACCAACAGACAAGTTCCATATTATATGCAGTTTAGGAGGAGATGGTGTTATAGGACCTTTGCTGTGTTTGCCCAGGACCATAGGTAGACACAGCTCATGGATGTTTACTAATGATAACATCTCTGCCCCAAGGAATGTGGAGTCTAAGACACAGCACAGAAAAGGCTGACAAGGGACAAGCACATGGGGAAGAGGAGCAAGTGGATAAAGGTGAAGATAACACAAGCCAAAATCATGGCCTGTGTTTAATTTCAATTAGTGTTTAGGGAAGAGTTTATTTACCATGTTATGATAAGGAAAAAAGTGATTCCCTTAGCTGTGTTATGATCAAATGGAGTGCCTTTCTCCTGTATACATATTGAATGACACTTAGCGAATGTCTACAATTCTATTATATAGGTGTAACAATGGTATAGGTACAATAATTTTATGAGGAAGCAGCTACGAATAACTCAAAAGAGTCAAGCAAGTATTGGCTGAGTTGGAAGAAAAGTTAAAAGACTCCCTGTCATTAGTGTTGGAAAAGACAAAAATTCATTGTTTAAAAAAAAAAAATCAGATATTTTGATGGAGAGTGATCCTACTTTTGTAGAACAAGAACAGAACAAAATAATTTCATTATGATATATTTAACGTAAATCCATGGAAACTTGGACACTTAAAGTGCATATTTTTTAACTTACAGTGCCATAAGATGAACTTCCTACTTTAATCATGTTTGATATTTGTGATCATTGCTCATATATCTCTCCTATAATTTAACAAATTAAAGAATGAATTGTACAATAGAATAAAAAACTGCAATACAATGCTGAGAGTTCTGTCACTTTTATAATGAACATAATGAGATACCACACTTTTTAAAGCTCTGTTATAATTTTATTTTGTCTAACGTAAACTTTTGCATTAACAGAACAGTTTAGATAAGTGTCAAGACATAAATACTTGCTAATGGTTGTAAAACAAGAGGGATGCTATCCCTCTAAAATGTTAACATTTCTGGTAATAAAATCACTTCTTCCATAAAATAAAACTTTTTTTCTACATCTAAGTTTGTGCCAGGCTCATGTAATAAAGAGGTCAAGAAAAGTACTGTTAAAAATATGACTATGCTTTGTTACTTTATTACTGTCTTTAATCATTCATTCATTAACTTGTCCGGAATGTCCATTTTTATAAGGTAAGAGTATAAAATGTGAACCCTGACAATATTCTGCTTCATAAAATACTGCTGATAACAATTCTACGTAGAAATCCCATCATCTATGTTTCTATAAAGTTTGTCCTTAGATCTGGATCAACAAATCACACTGTAGAAGCAGAGAAGCCATTCTTATTATCAGATTTAATTAAGATTATTAATAATAGTATTTCTTCATGTTCTTGTGGAACCTTTGCACTTATTTCTTAATTGACAGCAGTGGAGTCATACCACATTATATTGAATTATGTTACATCAGAAAACGGTCCTCTGATGAAATTAATTTGGACTACTACATTTCAGATGCTCTCCCACTCCCTAATACTTGCCAAGAAAGCCCATGCTGACATTCTAAAGCATAATTTCTTCTCTACATCCTGCACACTTGTGCCACCTACGCATAACCCTGACGTGTTAGAGGAGGACTTCTGATAAAGCATTTGCACTTCATACGTACAAGTTAATAGTTTAAACAGTGAGGTAGCCATTCTCTCTGGAGAATTACAATAAACCTCTGAGCATTGGTTTGTAAGACAGCAAACACACTCTGTCATAAAGATCCACTTCTACACATAATTTATTGTCTACATTAATTTAATGTATGTTAATCTATCTAAATTTTTGTTGGTACACATGAAAGTCACAACCCCTGAAAACAGGACTTCAGTCATCATTATCCACAAGGATCACACCTTTGCAGGAGTATATCCTGCAAAAATCTTTGCAGTTTTAGTGTTTTTCTAAATTTTTTCAGAAGCATAGATAAGGTCTTTTAATAATGTCCAAGTTTTTAGTTAATATAATTCCAGTGGATAATCAACTGTTTTAATTAAATTGCATAATTTAGATCTTGTTTTCTGTACCAGTAGCTTATTTTTATTTATACATCGATGATTCTAGTCTTAGCCTGCAATAATAGACTTGCACATTCAAATATCTCCCACGTTCTGTCTTATTTTCTTGTGAAGTCTTAAACTTTATTTTCACAACTATACTTACATATACAGCTCTGCACTGCATTCAATTTTACTGAAGAAAAAAAAATTCAGTGTCTTCTGGGCTCCTCTCAATTGTATTTTTTTTAGTTTTCCAAGATATTGACGTCTTGGTTTGAGGTATTACAGAGGCACTTACTGGAACTCTGTCTTTTATTTTACTTGAATTTTAAGTTGTTTTTCTCTTTGATTTGTTAATGAGACATTTTTTCTTAATATTTCAAGCCACCAAATTCCAACTCTGGTTTGAGCAAGGGCACCTCTGCTGAAATCCTGGAGTTGCATCCATTACTGCTGGGGTCAACATGTGGCATTTTATGATGTACTTCATGGCTTCTGATGACAACACATTTCATTCTAATGTGACCTGGAGAGAAATAAACAAAGCGTTGTACTGTGGCAAAGTGGGAAACAGGGAATACTCAAATGTATGTGTTATTTCAGTAGAGGTCAAAGTTTTACTTATCCTATCTCAGAACAGTACATATAATCAACCTTATTTCCAGGTGTCAGCTCAAATATGAGTCAGATCAAACATAAATCAGAGGACACATGATGTGGATATCTAGAAAGTTGGTAACAGGAAAACATAATTACTACAAACCAATAATGAGAGCATTTTCAAGATTTCTTCAGAAATACTGATAGTTGAGTCTCTTCTTTGTTCACTCTGTTCATGAGATATCTCTTGCTGATTAATTCACCCTGCACAAAAAGGACCTGTTGTATGGACACTGCCTCAGCGTGTCTAGCGTTTTCAGAAAGGATCCTTCTTCCTGGAGCTTTACACAGCACCCATGTAGAGCTGATAATGATTGTATGATACAACAAGAGCTACCATTTCACTCCATTATTTTTGTTGTTGTAAGCACTGGGAAATGTCAGACTTTTTCAATACTCTCTTTTAACAATATTATCTTCTCAGATCCCACAAAATTTTTGTTCTCTCTCATGCTTTTCAATCCTGTTCATTCAACATATGTGGGTACTAAAACACTTCATGTTGACTCATGTTGGCATTTGCTCATAAAAAGATAGCTCTACTAAATATAAGGATAAACCTTCTTTGGTACCTGTGCCCCCAAGGCCACAGGGAAAACCTGCCTTCATGTGGAGTATCTCCTTCTCCTCTGACTTTGCTGTTCCTCTGCTGTTTGTCACTGTATTTGTTCCCTCTTCCTCCACCTGTGTGGTGTTTTCTGCCCATAAATACATTTTCCCAAGGATGCTATTATTTGGCCCATTGGAGCCAGGTGTAATCAGCTATGTCCAGCACAGGGCAGCCCCATCCTCTTCTCACAGAGGCAATCCAAATGGGTCTACCAGGAAGAAAGACACTGCAAAGGGAACATATTAATAGAACAAATAATTTTTATAGGCATCATTTTTTTCAGCCTTCTTATGCATAACACAGAATTTCTTGATAGGAAGGAACCATAATTAAAACTTGCATTCTTTATCTTCTCTCAACACTTCCAAGGAAAAGGAAATTAGTGGTTTTCCTCCTGGCTTGGAAGACACTGGAGAAATGGAAGCTCCATGTTAGCTCTGTGCACAAGAAAAGGAGAGGCAGAATCCAGAACATTTAACTTTTCTACCAACCTAAACACCAACAGTGCAAAAATCAAACCATAAAGTGTAATACGGGGAGGAGGAGGGGTAGGAGAACAAAGTTATAATTGATACTATATGTGTTTTTCTCACTCTTACTCTGAAAGGCAAGGAAACACAGCAAAATCTTTATCACGTTATAACATAATGTAAAAAACATTCCCCAGCAGAAGGAATTAATTCAACTCAAAATTGTGAAGGACATAGCCAAGATGACTGGGTCTGGCATTTGGGAACAGAATAAACGGCTGTTAAAATATGGGTTTCGTTCAAATTGCCATGACAGGGCAGAGAGAGAGAACACTGCAAGGTCAGGTCATGCCGATTTTCATGCTAGACTTAAGTCCAGAAAGCCAATCAATCTTCCAATACATTTAAGATTTTAACTAAACTAAGCTTGAAATAGAGGTCCACAGTTATATCAAAGATAGATGCATGAACAAGTGTGGAAACTGATTTGGAAACAAGCAAAACAAGAAAGGATTACTCATTTTGGCTCCAAAACATTACCAGTTTATTGCAGTAAGAGTATCTTCCGGGGAAGTCAGATGTACATACATTTTCATTGTATAAATATCAAATAAAAAACATTTGCTAAAGGAATATTTAGTTTATTTTGTATTTTTTATGTTGCGCAATACATTCTACAAGAGATATTTTGGGTTCGCACTTTTTGGATTAAGTGTGTGAAAAGACATACAACCCTGGAGAGATTAAATTATCAGAAAAGAAGAAAAAAAAATAAAGACTGAGAGATAACAATATTACATGCCATCTCAATCTTTTGGTTTATTTTTAAATAATGATCATATGTTGCACAGAATTTTATGTAAATTTTATGTTTCTAAATATCACATTTGCAAGCTTTACTAACGTCATTTAAAGTTAGTCATTTTACTGCATAAAAAATGGGAAGGAAGATTTTGACATATTTTGTTTGGTCAAGATTTCATCTGTTTGGTATTGGTTTTACTGTTGGCAAAGGTTATTTTCACAAATAAATAACTCAATAAACTTTTCACTCATAGCATTTCACTATTTTGGATTCCAACCAAAGAGAGAGCAGCAATAGAGAAGACAAAGATATTTCTCAGACTGCCAGGAATGTTACACAGTACACAGTTGATTGAAAAAATCATGGTCAGTAGGTATGTATTGTCGTGATAGAGTTTGCTTCTCTGACATATTTCTTAAATGAAGAAAGTCAACAACCAAGAGAAGATACTCAAAGTGGAGTTCATCTTTTCAGAAAGAGAAAGCTGAAGCTTAACTGAGAGGAAATCACTGGTTTTTTTTCCCAGTTCTAAAGAAACCCAGGTAAGTAGCGGAATCAAGGACCAAGAATTATATCCAGAGAAATTAAGAAGGTATAAAATACTTATTAATGTGGTAAAAATATATAGGTTTTGACAGCTTTGAACACTACCAGATCTCTCGAAATATATTTGTAATGCAGCTTAGTGTCTTCTCTCCTTTTCCATCAAGTGTGTGTGAATTGAGGGGGAACGAGGAACCCAATGCCTGTGTCAGGTACATGGGATCATGTAAAAGCAGAACCTGATAGCATGCTGGTTAATGCAGTTAACAGCTCTCACACTTAAAGTTATAATAGTCACTTATAGGGTTCTCGGTAAAGACAGAACTCTGGAACCTGTGTAGCTAAAGTTTAGCTGAAGTGTAGAAGACAGGATAAAATGTCAATAAAAGATTTCAAAGTTCTTTCAAAGACTGGGCCAGTGGAAGGGATGGCAGTGGAAACATTTTCCACTCAATTGGTTCCAGCCAATTTAATTTTTTTGCTTTTATTTTATATTTTTAAAACACACCCTTTACCAAATGTGATTTAATTAAAATTGAAAATTTTCTAGCAAATTCAGAATTTTCCAAAAATGTCCATTGCAATGGTTTTTTTCTTGACCAAGAAAATGAAAAGAATTAATTGAAAAACTAAAATGTTTTGGGTTTGGGGTTTTTTTGGTAAAAAATGTTCAGACATTAATATTACACGGGAAGGCTTATCGCTGGATTCAGCTCTACTGAAATTAGCTAGGTCTCTCCTTAGAAAGACAAAGAATGAAGACAGTCATGTCGATCTACAAATAAATTAACTCTCCAAGTCCTCCTTGCTCTCCTGATAGAGAGTGCTTGCAGGATCTGGGGTATATTTCTGTGTGTACTGTAACAAATGTGCATGAGGGTATTTTTGGAAGAGACTTCCTGTCAAGGATTCTTCATCTGTTAGTAATAATAGCTACATGCCAGAATATTGCTGTTGACTATGAAACATTATTCTTTCATTGATTTGTAGCTAGATCATCATAAATGAGGAAGATTCTCAAAGAGCTGTTCCTTTCCAAGACAAATGTTATTGTTTTGGTTTTTTACCTGATTACTGGGTGTTTTAAAGCAGAGCTTCAGCTGCAGAATGCCTAATTAGGTAATTTGCAGAGTTTTTATTGTATGTTGTTCTTTATCAAATGACAGCAGCTACAGAGATTAATAAAGCTGTCAGCCATGGATAAATTCATAAGTGATTATTTCAATTTTTATTCTCAAGTGATACTTATTAGCATATTGCCTTTTTTATTGAGGGAACTGAAGTGGATAGATTGAGTAGAGTTATCTCTTTTACATGAGGTACCTTCAGGTTTTGTTGAATAGTGTCCTCCCCAGAGAAAGGTCCAGTAGCAGTAGAATTTTAACAATCTGGTAGGCAAAATGTTATTATAAGTATGGACTACATACTTAGCCGACAATAATGAGCATCATAAAGTGCTCAGAAAAAAAGAAGGAGAATTCAGTAACAATTTTCAAACATTCTTAGGCTAAATATTTCAAAAAATCACATACCTGCCTTCTTAAAGTATATCATTAGAAAAATGATAAAATTAATTTTATTATTAATTTACTTCAAGGAAAATAGGCTTCTGATAAAAACAGTAAATATTGTGTCAATTCCCCTTTCTTAACTGAAGCTTGTGAACTAGACGTATTCAGTTGAAAATATTCAGCAAACACACACACTTCTTTTCAAAAAGAATTGCATGATTGTATCGAGTGACAGAATAGCACTGGAATCCAGTGGATCTAATAATTCACTTTATCCACCCTTCTAGTTAATGATCTTACTCTGTTGTTGAATACCTCTGAGTTTAGACATTGATGCTACATGTGCAATCAGGTGGGATGGACATGAATTTGCTGGCATAAATCCAGTCATAGGACAGAGACCTTAGAATTAAAGGTCTTTATGACAGGCTGGATTCATGTTTCTATTGTAAAATATAAATAGAAATTAGTGGAAAAAAATTAATCCAGTCCCTACAAAAAACCCTATGAAGCACAGCTGCAAAATATAAGTTTTGGTATTTTTCAATGAAAAACATAAGAAGTTTAATGGTCATAAATAGAAAGCAGATAATCATGTCTTTAAAATGTAATATAGACCAAACATTTACATACTACTAAAGATACTGATTTCTTTTTTTTTTTTTTTACACACACTATGTGCAGTACATATAAATAGTTACTTTGCGTGTTAATTTGTCTAGCTGAAAAAATTCGGTAAGAATTGCAAAAGGTAATTTATTTTCTTGAAAATAAAAAAAATATATATTTTTTTTACAGTAATTCAAAATTTATATATTTCTATGTGGAAGAATTGTCTAAGAAATTGTCAATTGTAATGGTAAGCTTTATAGAGGCTGTCTTTTTCTTTATTGTTTGGTCTTTCATGAATGTAAGGGTAGTCTGTGGGTCAATCTTGGCAGAGTGACCCAAAAGCGTTTAGACCATAAACAGACTCTGGACTGCATCTCTATCCCATCTTTTATAAATACTTGTGGGGTTTTGTGTATCTATGTTTCTGGAGCAACAGAGGCAGGCACCGATTAGCAAATGAACAAAGTACTTTGGTTTGCCTGGTTCATAATGTACCTAACTCCTCCTTCTGCTTTCTTTGCTCCAACAGACTTTCTTAGTCATGAGGATATTAACCTGTATTAAAAAGGAAATTTGTAAACAACCTACATCAATAATCTCACAGCTCATTGATCAGATTATTAAATGATTCAAGAGATCCAATAACATGAACTAATCAAGTCTGACTAATGAAAATATTTATAGAAAAATCTTTTTAATTGCACTGACATTGCCTGGGCCTAAATAAGTTTGTGCGCATATTAAATTCGAACACAAATATGTTATTATTTTCAAGCAAAAAAGGAAATTTACATTCAGTAAATGAATTGTCCTTTCTTGACAATGAATCAGGGTGGAATTACAGTTTTTCTCTACAAGATCATGTCAAAGGTGCAGAACCTCATTACCTCTGGAGAAATTTTAAGAGAAGTTTTGTTTCAGGGCTTGCTCAAACTGAAGGAATTTTTCTAATTCACTGTGGTGTTTCTCAACGATCACATTTTTTTCACTTTCCCATGCAAAAGTTTAGCTTTCTAGTAGATTGTGGTCATCCGTCTATTACATCTATTCCTTTAGGACACACTAACTGTATCTACGTTGTCATAAAGATAAAGCTTAAGGTCAGGTTTTTCCAAGTCTACCCAAAACTGGACACAGGGCAGACTTCCTAGCACACCTGAAAGGAGATCAAAAGGTGGACACTTTGGGGACTCATTTTGCTTCAAACAGTTTTCTCTGCATATTGCCTTCAGTGTCACTGAGCCCAAGCTATTCTGTCCATGTATCCCATCTGCTCTTATGGCATGATCAGTATCAGATAAATGCAGTGGTTTGGAAACACTTTTTAAAATGTTCCCAGGTGATGCCTGTTACACAGGCACCAGGGACATCCAGAGTCAAGTCTAAAGGTTTTATATCAGTCCTGGCATTGACCAAATCAAATATGCTACAAAGAAAGCTTTACGGTACAAAGTCCCACTGTTTTCTTGAATCCAAGTTTGTTGGTTATGTCTAGTATTTGCATGGGTCCCTCAAAAAGGAAAGTATTTCTGCCACATTTTCCCCAAATACCCCTGACCTGATTACTTACAATATGGGTATTTGAATTGGACCTGGATTTTCACACAGTCCACTGGTTTGTTTGATGAGGCCAATACTGTAACAAGCCAGAAGTGTTTCTACTCTCCATTCTGATCTACACTTGTAACTCTTGTCTAACAGAATTTATAGAGAAAAAATAAATAGTTAACCGTGTGTTTCATGTCTTTACTTCTTTAGTAGTGGAGGTGTCTAATTACATCAAAAAGGATGTGTTTAAAAACATTTATGTGCTTTTTTTTTCTGAAAAAAAACCCCAGATTATTTAACTACCCTGATAATAATGAACCTTTCATTGCAACAATGATTTAAGATGCAGTTTAAATTCCAGCCACTGGAACTGGAGTATAAGCTTCATCCTATAGTAACAAAAGAGGAGATAAAGAAGTTCTCTGGACAATCAATTTCACGTTAACATTTAGCACCATTAAGTCTTGCAGCACACAAAAATGCAGACAACTTGGTGAAGACGCATTTTTGAAAAAGCCACAGTCAATTAATAAAAAATTTAATAGGAAATTAAACAGTCAACACTTACAGAGAATAGTCTGCTGAACAAATAACATTTATTTAATGAAACTTTAAGACATTGTATCAAAATTTGGACCAAAAATAAGGAGGTTTTTTAAATGTATATCATCAAAAGGTATGCAAGACAATGTACTTGAAACATTCTAAGAAGTTGATTAAAAAGTTCTTCACTGAGTAAAAATTTACTGGTAGTTGTAAAAAAAAAGTAGTTGTAATCATAACCAGAGATTAAATGGAACTAATCTCACAGTGTTTTGAGTGCTCATCAATGGTCAAAAAAAGCCTTGGGTGAATGAACAGGAAAATACCAAATAGCGTTTTCTGAAGAAGTGAGTTTGGTTTTAATATCAGAGAAATATGTGGATAAGATAGGAAAAATATTCTTTGAGCAGCCACATATGAACGATCAGAGGACTGGAAAACATGCCAGCTATGTAGCAAGAGATTTTAAGATCTAAGTATTTTTAACAGAGACAGTTAAGTCATGGCTTGATTCAAAGTTTATAAATACTCACGTAGGGAATAGAAAATTTATGACAGAGGACTCTTTAGCCTAGCACATAAAGGAACAACAAAATCCAAAGGCTAAACAAATTTCAGGGTAGTAATAAAACAGAAAATGTATCACTGTGTGTAATTAAGCAGGGAAACAATTCAACACTGGTTGTGGCGAATTTTCAAGCCATTTTAATTCAAAGAAACTTTTAATGAGAAAATTCTCCTGTCTGTATTATGTAGAGATTTGAATTAAAATCATCATGACTGTCCCTAAGCCAATGCAATATACTATTGTATGAATCTCCATTAACAAATGGGAGTGAGAATACAGGTGATATTTTCATGGTGTATGACGGCATGGTAGGGGTTGGAAGGAATCTTTGGAGATCATCTAGTCCACCCCTGGCCCCCATCAAAGCAGGTTCACCTAGAGCGGGCTGGACAGGAATGCATCCAGGTAGGTTTTGAATACCTCCACAGAAGGAGTCTCCACAAGCTCTCTAGTCAGCCTATTCCAGTGCTCTGCCACCTTCAAGGTAACATATATGAAGTAAAGCAAAGACACTATAGTTTATCTTTAAAAATACAGCTACCTTTGGAGTAAAGAAAGACATAATTTCTAACTAGTTTTTTAAAGCTTTTCAAACTTGTATAAAGGAAAAGAAGGTAACTGCATTAAAGAACGCATTAGGGTAAAAATGTTTTTCGAGTCATTTTAGAAAGTTCTGGTTGCCATTAGGGAGCAAATAACTATTTGAAACAGCTTTGTAATAAGTAAAGTGCTTTTTTATAACTCAGAATTGTCCCATATAATTTTGTTTTTTCTTCCTTTCTTGTTTCCACATAAGCCCAAAGCAAAAAATATTTTTTATCTGGGGCCTTTTTTTCCCTCTTTTATCTTGGTTTTAAGAGTCAGAAGATAAACCTTTAAAAACAGGTCATATTGGAGACTATGCAAACATGACTGCAATATCACGAGTAGGGATGTTATGCTATCATCATTCTCTCCAATAGGCATTGTAAACATTATAATGTTTGGTTTCATACCTATGGGACTCATTGGCTTTCCTTTAGAAATATAATTCATACAACTTTGAATACTATACCAATAATGTCGGGTATAATTAGTTTTAGCTGGCAGCTGACCTGACCTATAAATTCTAGTGGGAAACCACTGACAAGATAGAGCACAAATCTTTTTTTTTTCTTTTTTAGAACTAAAATAAAAAATCTGTACAGCTAGAAATAATATTTTTTAGATCTCTGGAATGAATAATTGCAAAAGCTCTGTTGCTGTGGTTTTATAGTCTTCTCTAAAAAATGAGAATGCAGGCATTTTTAGTATAAATCATGATACTGATATGAATTTTGTCAGCCAGTATAAATAGAGTTCTGTTTTTCTCTCTTAAATAGAAAATATTTTTTACGAAGAGTCAATCAGCATCTGCGTGCCATGTATTTGCAATCATGTGTTGTGGATTTAGAAGCATTGTGCCAGTGTTTCCCCTTTACCTTCAGCTGGTACATCAAGAAAAAATTTCCTGGATTTGGGTCATCTGTTGGATCAGTTTTATTAAGTCCTTAGAAATGAAGTTATTATACTTACTAGGACCAACAATGACTGGTTTTCTATGTATATTTTGTGGAGATGGGGACTTTAAAAATATATTGAAATACAGAAATTATCTCCTAATTAATGGCAAACATATTAAGCATTACAGTTTCATAATGGACAAAAAACTCGCTATAACAAATCTCTAGTCAGCCTATTCCTTAATCATGCTATGGTATAATCCTAAAATCTGAAAAAAGTACTCTAACTTCAGTTTTATTCAATCCTAATCTTACTTAGACTTTCTGCTCAGCAACTCATGCTGAATATCCTAATTAAGAATTAAGATTGAACAACACCTAATTATTTTTAGATTATACATTTTAAACCCAGAAGGAAATACTATGGTAATCTATTCTAACCTTCTCTACAGGAGACAAATCATGCACTAATTTCAGCACCAAGCTCGTAATTTCTGTGTAAGACATAATGTATCTCTTCAAATGCCATCCAGTGTTGATTTAAAGATTGCAAGCAATGGAGAATACACCACATCCCTAAGTAATTTCTACCACTGGTTAATTATCATCATTATTAAAAGGCACCTTATTAGGAATGTGAATTGGACTGGCACAAGCTTCCAAACGCTGGTTCTCATAATATAGTATGCTTTCAAGATGAGAAGTATTTTACAATTGATAATTATTAATAGCAGTGAACAATTAAAACAGACCTTTTCACTACCATGTTCAAACAAGGGATTTAAGTGTTTGGCAGTCATATTCTTTTTCTTTTTTTAGTTAACATCAGCATCACTATTTTTTCACTGAATTTTATTTGAAAATAAAAATAAAAATCATATTTAAATTCAAAACCAAATAAGATGTTAGATTCTTTTGATAACTGTAAGGAAATATTTTTCTAATCTCTCTCTCTATATAGATAATTCAGATATTAACAGAGAGTATGTTAGATGGACTTAGCAAGCGACAGAAAAATCACACTATCTTTAAATATAAGAATGCCTTGGTTTTAAGGTTATAAATGTTGTTATTTACATTTAAAGTAGCAACTGTGTACATAATAATCATTAGACAACAGAAGAATTTTTGTTTGCAAACTCCCCGTGTCCCTCTCTTTTTAGAGAGGTAACCTTAACTTGCCTTTATAAGAACCTCTCTAAAATTAAAAAACTAGTACTTCTTTACTCCTCCTTATACATTTTTTACCTGAAGCATCTATTGAAATCAATGAAATGGCCTACCAGGAAGAAGTTGGTAACTTAAATATATATTTTTTGTAAATATTGTTACACGTTGAAAATAACCACAGTTGTCATAAAAATAAAAAGAAAACTGGTATGTTCTTCACTAATGCTGTCAGGTAAAATTTTTCATTATACTGCCTCAACACCTGGAAAATATAAACCCAAAGAAACTCAGTGAGTTGATGTATGTGAAGATCCTGGTTGAGCATGTGCCAAGAAATGGATAAACTAGTGCTTCTGTCTCAAGATTTACTTTGTGACCCACCAGTGCCATTAAAAAACTTTTAAATTTAAAAGCCTGGGCCTAAGGCGTAAGAATTGTAATACTGTCAAAATTCTGAAGAAGTAGCCTCTTGACTTTAATGGAGTTCATTGTATAGCTTTCAAAAAGCTGGTGCTGAAAATATCAATAGAGACAAACGATTAACTCAGACTCACAATTCAAGTAAACAACTTCTGTGTGAAAAATCTCTAAGAGAAACAAGACACTGAGGAGCAGACTTCTGGGCATGACTTTGTATCCCTTATTCCACTGGCATATGCTCCTCATTTCGAAGGATTCTCAAGACTGTGGATCTACAAAACTAGAGGTCCATTAGTCACTGGACTTCAGACAAAAGGGGCGGGGCAACTTCTAGCCTGGAATCAGCTCCTGGAGTTTACCCTGTCACATCACTCTACTCTTTAGCAGAAGGTGTAGAAATGCGTGTATATTTTTTTCTGACTTTCAGACTTCATGTTGTAGCTGCTAACATTTCTTCCAAAATATTCCAGAGTACTGACTGATGATAGCATTGAAGAATATGAAGTTTAAGAAGATACAAATGCTTCAGATACCTAAACTGGCAAACAGTAGAGCTGAAAGTATACAGAACAACACAAGATGTGAATTTGTCTAAGAGCTTAACCTCCTCCCACTTTCCTGCTACATATATGCAACTGTTAAGGACACAATAATTCCTTCTTTCATTCACTCAACAACAGACTTCAAATAACCACTTAAAAGTTGCTTTTTTTCCCCATCTTTCCCCTTGTTTTCTGTTACAAGTATCCATGGAGCTGTCAGGAATGTCTTAAAAGTCCAATTTTTTTTTTTTCTGAAATTCAGAAATCCAAGCTTACTGGAAGTTTCACTAAAGATGGAGAGAGATTCCTGAGCTGAGCAGATTCACTGCTCATTTTTCCTACCTTTTCTTACTTTTCAGTTCTCTCCCAGAGCTGATTTTTTGCCTCCTACCTCTTTTCTTATCCATGTATTTCTCACTTGTCTTCATAGCCCTCCTCCTTCGTTCTTTATTTCTTAACTTTCTCTGCAAAATAATTAATGTTGCAGCTAGCCCTCTTCTTCTCTGTCTGAATTCCCTTTTTCCTTTTTTTTTTCTACCTCCTTAAACTCTTAATTTCTTTCCCTACTTTCCTTTTTTCCCCCTTTTATTTCCTTTTTTATCTTCTGAAGTTATTCTGTGCTAAACTTAAAGAATTTGAAAGTATTAAGACCAGATGCAACCACGAAATGAATAGAGTACAAGGTTAAGTGGCTGTATCTATATCATGTAATATTTCTGTCTGTACTATCATGGCTAATTCTAATAAGCAGGAAAAATGTCCCCTCTTTTTCCCAGACACTAGAGTTTTTTCACCCCTCCCTTTTTCTCTATCTGTTTCTTCTACCTTGTTTTCCTCCCCATTCCCTGTCCTACTTCTTCCATTCAGCTGCATGACCCCTATCAGTCCGTTATAAAGCCCATTTTGTTGGAATTAGAATTTGATAAAGCTTTAAGGAATATTTCCAATATATTAGATTCTTCTAAGAAAAAGGATCCAGGACAAGGTATATAGAATCATATTAAACTCCAAAAAACAAAGCTAACAAGAAGTATGTACATGCAAGTAGTGTCAGTAATGGGAAGATTTTCTGGAGCTTAAGCCTCCTTACTGGGTACAGAATCACTTAGGACAGCAGGATTTCTTGAGATGATTTTGTCCAACACTTGCTTAAGCAGCAGTAGCTTGCTTTGTTCTCCACAGTAGCTGTCTACAATCATCCTCAGAAGTTTGGAGAGGGAGCTCACTTTTCCCTTCAAAACTAGAAAAAAGATGTCATTTCTACCCATACACAAAGACACTTCTATTCTTTTCTAATAACTTCACCTAAGCTTTTGAAAATATACCTTTTTCTAAGCAAGTTGAAAAAAAAAAAAAAAACGGGCAGAAAGAAATAGAAGACTTCTAGAACTGCTAAACCTAAAGAATGTAGGAGATCACTGTCTAGCAATTGAACTTCATTGTCTGGAGAAGACTAGTAGCTTAAGAAAGGAGAGGAGATACAAGAAGGAATTATTGTATCTCAGCACTTATGACACTCATCATAGAAGGATAAAGCCTGATTTTCACTTTGTGTGGAACATACAGTTACCAAGTGACTGGAAAATGTAAAATATATAGAAATCAGAGAGCAACTTCCACACTAAGAAGTCATGCTTTCTGTTTAACCTTTCTCCCCTTCAGTGAAAAATGGACTAACCTTAAAAAGTCTTCTTCATCTCCTCTTGTCTTTCCCTACCAGGAAACTCAAATAGTTCCTTATAAAAGCATTAATTCTTCCATAAGAATGGAAAGGGCAATTAAACATAGGTTTCTCAAATTTTGAGGTAGATTCCACATCAGCTTGTGGTGGTTAAAGGGTGGTGATATAGCTACCAATACTTCTACTGTCATGTTTTGAAGGAAAACAGAACGGATTACCATACTTTTAACAAAGCCTGTTGTGTTTTGAGTAGCATTACCAGAGTGAGTCTTTTTCACAACATAAGCAAGAGAATATCTAATTTGCAAATCTTGCATGGAGTTGATCATTAGTTGAATATCAAGTTGCTAGCTCTGCTAAGCTGAAAGTACCTCTGGTTTGTCCAGAATCTTAATCTTAGCTGTTCCAGATGTTGCAAGGTTAAAAATGAATGGATCTTTGGAATTCATGTGTACATCTTTAGGTAGGCAAATGGTGGGTTTAAGTACAGCAATTTTGGACTTTCATGACTTACACCCTGTCAAAGTCCCCTTGTAGACAGTAAACCCTTTTTGCAGGCTTCAAATTCTCCGAAGTGCTAGGGCCAATTTTATCTGCATTCCCAGATTTATATTCATATCCAACTTGAATAAAACATGAGGGAAAACACTTCCTGGCTTTAGCCAACAACCATGAACTCCTGTAACTATGTAACTTGTGAAGAGAAATGACAAATATAAAGAGGTATAAGAGGTAGAGCACTCTTACTTCCCAGTTTCGTACTAGAGACTGAGTACAGGACAAGTTCCTTCTAAATATTCCCTACAGAAATAATTTTTTCTCTAGGATCAGTGTAAGATTTGGAGGTCTGTTTTTAACATGAATTTCTGTATCTTGATCTTGTTAAGTCTTGAGCTTTTTCTTCACCTGCTTTATTATGTTTCACTCCTGGGTCTTTTTTATTACTTCTTATGCATTAATAAGGAAAAATTAATATGAATTTCTTTCTGTAAAGGGTCATACTGGTGACTTAGTGTTTAAGTTCCCAGCTCTGCTAGTGCTAGTGCTAGTATTTCTACCAAATACTAGATCCTAAAATCGTACCACAAGACACACCCATGTCTTTGAAAATCTGCAACATAGCAGGAATTTGAAGATGGCAGTACTTATTTTTTTATATTTTGAGAAACATGCCAAACTCCCTTCTAAGTTGAAAAAAAAAAAAAAAACGTGTGTTTAATCAGCATTCAAACCCTTAATCAAAACATGCAGGTGAAAAAAACTATAGGCCAGAAAAAAAAGCAGTGAGATACTTTCATTAGCATAGGAAGCAATTAAATGGATCCAGTGTGGGAAATTAATGGTCCCTCCACGTAGTTATTCAGCTTGCTTCTGTGTTCAGGTCATTCATCTCTCAACTATCACATTTCCTCTGCAAGTGGATTAGAAACAAAAACACATCCAAAAAAAGGACAGTATCAGCCCTTCATTCCGGAAAGTATATTAATAATATCTTTGATATCTTTACTTTCAGACATTGATTGTTTTGATCTGCTAATGCAGTCAGCCAGCAGCTGTAAACTTGCATCCATTTTTGATTGGAACTACAGTAGTTGATGTCTATTTCAATACAATTCCATGATGCTAAAAGTAAGTCAAATATATCCTCCTTCTTTCTCTTAATTTTTCACGCTGGGGGGAAAAAACTCCAACACCACAGCAGATCATCAGACTAACTTCTAGCATCTAATTAGCACAAATCACATATTACAAAAAAAAACAGATAGAGAATTTGGCTCAGTTAAGGTGAATGAGTTGTTCCGAAACAATCGACCAATGGTTTTATGTGAATAACGAGAGTGAATGACTTTAGAAAATTTTATCCCTGTCTGTCTAATCTGCAAGTAAATAGCATAAGCTAACCTCTCAGAAAAAGCAAGCTTACAGATTCATTTCAATGCTACATGCTCATGAGTGAAAAACAAAATTTTCTCATTGCCACAAGTAAAGCTGCAACATTTAACAAGTGTTCATTATAGATTAACTCAGCACAAGATGGAACACCCATGTTACTTAAGAGTTGTCTTAATGCAAAAATACTACTAGGTCAAGTGTTACTGCATCCTCTTCACTTCTTACAAGAAAGAAGTTTTGAGAGTTAACAGCTCAGAGTATTAGAGCATATATTCAGGCAGTCTTGGAGTTCACACTCAAGTACACCAGAGGGAACACTTATGTACTCTGCCACAAACCTTTGCTTGGAAGACCTTTGACAAGAAATGTAGTTTGCAGGCTTGGTTAATTAGCATTTTCCCCTAACAATAAGGTAATGAAAAGAGCTCAATTAACCATAGATCTGCAAAGAACTCACTGACTTTTTTCTACTGCTAGAACTACAAGTAAGTCTGGACTGTATCAGTAATGGAGAGAATTTTAGACTTCTGGGTCAGCTGTGGTCAGACTTTTGTTATTAGTCTAGTTGAGAGGTCAATATAGTCACTCATGGAAGAGATTTGAACTGGTATACGTTTGTGTTTAACTTGCTTCAATTTGTTTTTAGATCCTGCTTTTCTTAAGGATATTAATTTAGTAGAGAATAGATAATTTATAATGAGAAGAATCACTTAATCATATTTTAAGTTTCTACCCATTTTTTAGTATTTACAAGATTCCATTATGGGCCTGTAATTATGCTATATTGATATGTGGTCATGCTTTGTAGCCTCCTGCTAAAGAAGCTAAAGCTTTGAAATGAACAAAGGAAGCATACTTCTCCACAGAGTTCACAAATGTGTGGAACTCACCGCCATGAGATGCTCTGGATGTCAAAAGTATAAATGCCTACAAAGACAGCTACACAAATCATGGATGAAAAGTGTGCTGAGAACTGTTATACAAGAGATGCAGCAACAGCTTTCACTTCAGAAAATACCTGCGTACAGCTTCTCCAAAGTGAAGGTATTTATCAAGGAAAGTACCTCTCTATATGAAGCCTTTCCTTATCATCTTTTTCTAGAGATGGCTCCTATCAAAGACATGATTCTGGGCTGAAGGGTCATTTTGTCTGTCCCAGACATAGCAATTTTTCTTGCTGTTCCTAAACTGCCTGTGTGATCTCGGACTACAGCCCCATTAGAATGACTACAGCTCAAAGGTAATTGCTCTTCCAGAGCTACTCAAGTAGCTACTGTATGCAAGATACACTCCTCAGCAATCAACAAAATCAGACATCTGTCCAATATACCCTATGCTTGTCTCTGCTTATGCTTTATACCTCCTATTAAATAAGCACCATGTCTGACAGAAACGTGAAGCAGAAATTCAAAACCCTTTCTGGTACACAGACAATAAAACTATAATCGTGCTCTCTCCTAGTTCGTTGCAAAGCTGCTATGCTAAGACGTACTACAGAGATGTGTAAGTTGTGCTCTTCATATAGAACACAGATCTGGAAACTGTTTTAAGCAGAAACAGATTTGGACTTGTAGAAAGCTCCTGTGATTTCAGAGAGTCTCTGCGTGAATGCAAGCGCCCTCCTGGAGGATGCCTAGGAGATGCTCTGAAAAAGCTCTTGAGTGACAGTCAGTCATCTGAGACTCAGCAGTGGTATCCGTCCCTGCACGCCAGCACAGAAACACACTCCCCTTTGGGCAAGTGAGGAAGAAGGAGTTGCAGTTGCTGACTGGTTGGTCTTTCCCAGAAAAATCAGCAACAAAATTAAACCACCACACTTCTCAGTGGCAAACAAGTTTTCCATTCCAGAATTACTGTACTTTTCAATACACAGTAATATAATGGATGAAACACATCGCATTAGTTTCAGTGACCCTTTTTTCCTAAATCTTCCTGATATGATTAGTAGAAATTAGAAATATCTGGCATTGATCCTTGTTCAAAACATTCAAATTACTTCACATTGCACAGATTTTGTATTCTTCATTTTTCATGCTAATTCCATGACATGTCAGTTCCCTTATACTTAATTAATATTTTCCACCTCCATGCTTTATTTGGTAATTTGAACATATTCCTCTCATACCCTGTCTTCTCTCAGGGCAATTTAGATTATAGGGACTTGACAGAAAAGAAGCAAAAAAAAGAAGAATCTATTAATAAATTCAGCAAGACTAGTAAGAAAGAAAATGCATTTTGTATCAAGATAAAAGTAAACACCGTATTTTGGGTCAGTCGCTGTCAGTTAAATATGAAAACTGCTATTTCTCACAGGTCTGACAGAAACCTGGGCATAAATGTTTTAATACATAAATGCTTTGTATGAAATCAAAGCTATGCAGCAACCCTCCTTTTAATAACCTTGTGCATTTGATTACAGTGTCATCCCCCTGATTTGAGACCCAAAATACTTACTTGGTCAGAATACTTACTTTATATATTAAATAGAAAATCTAGCGAAAGCAGTATTAATAAAAGACATTTAAAGCTCTTAATATTATAAACAATGAATCTTTGTGGCCTGGAAACTCGCTCTACCCAGAAAGAACACTATTAATTATCTTTGCTTCATCAAAGTACTATTTGTGGAAAAGCTCACCTAATTTAAAACAATGCTGCTTCAGACATAGAAATGTTGTGTTTCTTAGCTGCATCCTCAGCTGGACACTGGATTTTGATATAACATTTCTTATCAGCCTCCAAAGTAACATTATCTACATACTGTTTACATTTCTAAATGTTCCTGAAAAATAGGTAATTATTTAGTAAGGAAAAAAATGGGTTGATTTCTTTAGTTCTAGCTGAGTGATTCTGTGGCAGCTCATTTAAGAATAAAATACAACTAGTGAGGTACTGGCCTTTACCGGTGGCCATGTACCTTTAAAGCTATCTCTAAAACACAATCCTCCTGGTATCCAAAGAAACTGGAACATAATTTAATTTTCTCTGTTCTAATCTTGAAGCTCTTTCTCATACTACAAAATGGTAAATAAATGTCAACTCAAGAAGCAGCAGCAATTTATATTCTTCTACACTAGAAAGTCAGTTCCAAGCTCTTGGATTTATTTTGCTTTTACAACTCTTAGATCATACAGCCTTTTTGTTATTTTTAGGGTTGAAAAATAATTCCCAAGGGTGTAAGTGTCTTGTATCATATTAGAAGTGTGCACCATTCACTCTTCAAATTTTCTCTTTTTTCTTTTTAAAGATTCCATATTTATTCTGAGCATTAAAAATAGAAGTATATTTTGATTATGAATCACAAATTATTGACAAAAAAGCAGTGTTAAGACCTTGTTCAAAGTCTTTTTTTTCCATGCAACACTAAAATCACTGCCATTAAAGTCAACTTAATTTTGAAAGTTTAAAATAGATTAATATTTCCTTTTTAAAACAGAGGGACAACCTTAAATGAGTTTCCAGAGCTCCTACTTGTACAAAAATACAGCACATATTTGTTTCCACAGAGATAACAGCTATTCTGCACCCAACATGTAAAAGCATGTCTCTGGTGTAGTTCCATTGTAAAGAGGAGCTTGCCAGCCTTACTCTGCATGAAGCCCAATTACCCTTGCTGTAAATAAACACAGAAAGCTTTACTTTCCCTGAATATCAGTTTGTATACAGTTACCATCAGTTGAAACTAGAAACCGGTTTCGGCTGGTTTCTTGGAAATCTGACTTTCTTTTCATAAGACGTTAATAGATAGTATTAAATACTTCTGGACATAGTCTTTTATGTTTAAATCAAACTATTCAAAAGAAACCCAAATAAAAAAAAACAGTTCCCTATGTTTTAATTGACATGCTTGTGTGGTGCACAGAGATTTTGACCCACTTTGGACTTTGCTCAGAGTATTTACATATCTCTGTTGGGGACATCTAGAAGATACTAATTAATGCCTTCTTTACATTGTCACTGATATTTGTCAAAGTCAGTCACACAGGTCAGTTTTCAAGGAAAATAAAAAGGTTTTCAGTTGACTGAAAGCTTCAGGCTCTTTTCTAATGGTCAGCTGATAAAGATATGATTCTATCTTTCCAATTAATAAGACAGGTATATACACAGTAACAGAAGATCACAGTGTTGTATTGTTAGAGTCCTGAGGCCACCAACAGCCCTGACTGTCCCTGCCCAGCCCTGCTCATGGCTCCCCAAACCTTACCCATGGCCCAGGACCCCATTGCAGACCCCAGAGCCATCAGTCCCTTCCCCAGAGATGCTGCAGCAGGGCCACTCTTCCAGCTCCACAATGCCCTGCTCTACCCAGTCTGTGGGCCCATGTCCCAGCCCAACTTCAGCCTATTCCTTATACCCAGGACTGGGGCTGCCCCAATACCCCTCATCTTTCTTGCTTCTGACTGCAGCTGGGACAGGTCCTGGCTGGCGAAGCTCCTGGCAAGCTGACCTCTATGAATCACCCCGTCATTCCTGGTCCCCATCCCCAGGGAACCTCCAACCCTCAGGTCACCCTGAAAGTATGACTAGATCACTAGAATAAAATCAAATGTTTGAATCCGTTTTTATTCTCTTTTTTTCACCTTCTCTTTCCAAACCTCCATGTTATCCAGAATGCAATAACCTGTAACTGCTTGGCAGCCCTGCCCATCAAAAGTGCATCGCTCCCATCTCTGCTTTCAGTGCTGGCTCCCAGCTGAATATGGTTTGAAGCTCAGTGTTTTGGTCCTGATCTTGAAAGGCCAGCATGTGACTGGCCTTGGCAACCTAAGGGATGGTCTCAGTCTCCCTGATCACCACCTCCTGTGACACCTGCATTCCTCTGGGGAAATGGAAATGTCAGACATCAAAGCAAGACCCACGAGAGTGGCAGACAGTTTTCTCAGCATCTGGCTTGTGACTAAGAAATTCACTATGACAGAGATCAGAGTGACCACAAACAAGACATAAAGCTCAGATGTTTGACCTAGCTTTCCCAACGTCATGCTAAAAGGAAAAATATCCACTGACAAGAGGCTGAAGAGGAACATTAGGACAGAACCTCAGCTGCTGTAAAGGTTTATTGTTTGGATGAAGCCAAAGGAGATGAGGATCCTTAACCTGTGGGTCCTCACGTGTATATTACTGTTGCTAAAGAAAGCTTTGCTGAAAGATCTGTCTGGAAGAAAACCATGATTTGATGAAATGGAAGATTTTTACCAGAATATATTAATTAAATTTTTTAAAGGTATGAGAAATGTCAGAAGTGGCATGCTCTGTTAATGTTATTATATTTTATTTTAACCTTATGAAACATTTTTAGTTCACCGAAGTTAAAACGTCAAATTTTATGTTAATTTGATGTACTATAATATTTAGCCCATGTCAACACTACAATATGTCAAGTCAAAGTAATATAACAAAGTAGAATATGACGCTTTCTGTCATAATATTTCCTGGCATGCTTTGCTGTATTTTATTACTGACATAACATTCCTAAAATTAAAAAAAAAAAAAAAATTAAAAAAGTTTTAATTGTTCTATCACAACAATTCTTGTGATTGTTCAAGTCCAATTACCAATATAACTATTGCATCAATTACTTACAGTCACAATAAAAATTTCAGTATTTCCAGTAGAATGGAATTTTCAAATTTAAAACTTTTATCACACTTAACTTTTATAATGCTTAGACAATGGTAAGTATAACACAATATGATAGAAAAACCAAATGACATTCACTGTATGGTTGTTGTGTCATAAATAGGCTTAGCTATTTAGAATGACTGTCATTGTTCAACCCTTCCAAGAAGTAAGGGTGCTAAACAATATTTATAAAAGTAAACAAACCATGGATATATTCTGCTTACATGGGAATTTAACAGTCTTCCTTTTGCAGTTTAAAGGCATATGTCTCCCAATCTTCTTCCTGTAGAACACGCAGAAGATGAAAAATAACCTTATCACCCTACACGATTTCAGATATTCATCATTAAATCTGTATTTATTACGCACAAAATTAATTGAGGATTTGTCTCTTTGGTAAAAGCCTGGCATTTCTAGGTGTTGCAGTAACATCTGTGCAGTCATCTTGAAACTTCCTTTACAGCATGACACAGGCCTGCATGGTAGCCTTGTTTTTAAACACTAGATATTTTAAACAAAGGTAAGTGACCTGTATAAGTTTTGTCTGATCCACTGTCATTTACAGCAGTGACATTATTCTTAATGCTTACCATGAATTAGAAAACACCAGAGAGGACCATTCGTAGATTCTAGTTAATGAAAGGTCTCTGTTGAAATGAATAGCTCAAAGTACATGGTAAACTAGAATTGCAATTGAAGTCAATGTAAGAAGTTCAGAAGAGAGATCAAAAGAAGGAGCTTATGTAGCATGGAGGAAGCAATTTACCTCTTCTCTGAGGTTCTTTATCACCAGTTTCGCTCACAGAGAAAGCTCATGCAGTTATGCTCTGCATAATGTAATACTCCAAAAGTGTTACATATAAACCCATGTTTTATAAGCTCTAGTACCCTTAGATACTAGATAGAAGAGAACATCCACGGCTTTAGTGCTGTATGACTTTATAGAAATGGAGCTTCTTGCAGACCCTAGTTGAGGAGCAGATTCCAGACCTCTATTCAGATAGAGAAATGTCTAGTTGGACCAGAGTGCTATAATCAGAGAAATACAGGATAGGGAGAAATCTCCTGGCTCAGTGAACAGCAGCCTGCTATCATATTGTCCTGGTTTGAGATAGACCAATTTTCTTTTCTGTAATTTTACTTTTCAGTTAAGTCTTTTCTAACTGACTGTGCTTTCTGTAATTAATGTTATGTTTTCCAGAAAGTGTCTGCTACCAGATCATAGAATCATAGAATCATAGAATGGTTAGAGTTGGAAGGGATCTTAAAGATCATCAAGTTCCAACCCCCCTGCCATGGGCAGGGACACCTCTCACTAGAGCAGGTTGCTCAAAGCCCCATCCAACCTGGCCTTAAACACTTCCAGGGATGGGGCATCCACAACTTCCCTGGGCAAGGAATAATGTCTGATATTTGTAGTTAATACCAAGGAATGGTACGCAGAGAGGGTTATACTTCTTGCTGTAACAATGAAGGTCAGCTAACTCTGTTATATGCCCCATTGAAGGGGTAGAAGCAGAAAAGTGTAAGGGGTCCCACCTGTGGGGAGGAGTGAACAGGACAGGTGACCCAGAACTGACCAACAGGGGCATTCCATCCCCTCTGCCTCATGCTCAGTATAAAAGCTGAGGGATCAAAAGAGTCAGCCTCTTTCTTCAGTGTCCAGCATCCAAGGAGGAGTCTGGCCGTTTGCCTCTGGCTCCGATCCACGCATTCCTGAGTCCACTTCCCATATACCTCTGAGTCCAGTCTGGAATTTTCCCAGTGCTGGCCAGAGACATGTTCATAATCCTGGGAACTTAATTTTCTATATATTTGCATATATATCATAATTTTCTTGTTCATATTATCATGTTTTCCTTTTATTGCTAATATTTCATTAAAGATTTTTTAGGGTTTTTTTCCAACCTGTAAGTATCTCTCCTTTAATCTCTCTCTCCCTCCTGCTTCTGGGAAGGGATAGGGACACTCTGCCCTTCATTTAGTTGACAGCACAGCCTAAACTGTGGTATGTGTCATGCAATTCTTATAATAATAATAGCCCTTAATAGTAAAGGTACAATAATGACCTGAAGCAGTTGCACAGTAAGAAAAGAATGGGAATTGTAAGAGCATTGTATGAACATTTAATAAAGTCCTCTAATCGGTTTTACTATTAGTATCTTGACATTGGTAAGAAAATTAAGGTCTTGATAAGACCTTTTTAAGAAATAATAAAAAGCCTTAAAGATAACAACTTGGATCTCTTCCAGGATGAGTCATTAACCAACAATTTGAAGAAAACTTTCTATTTGGTGTTACTTGAAGCTGCTAAAATGACAAACAAGAATTTTTCAGTACGTGTTTTACTGATGATAAGAAACAGTCAAAAATTTAGTAATTCATGAAAATATTCTTTCCTGTATGAATTGCTTCCACAGGAAGAACAGATAGGGCATAAGTTAATCATGTGAAAAACCTTGTTCACATACCTTTTTGCATCTTGAAACCCCATGAGAGCATTCAAAGAAATACTCTTCCTGTAGACAGAGGAAAACTTTCTCATTGACTTTACTGGAAGCATGTCAAAACCACAAGTGGTATCTCCAAGAGCTCTTTAGTGATAAAGTCTGTTCCTTTCCTACAGCTGCAAAACACATGATAAGAAAAATCTCTACCTTAAGCTATACACTTGAGGTTTTGGGCTGTTTGAGGCTTTTGGGTGAGGATTGAGAGGGTAAGGAAGAGACAAGAAGCAGCTGCTCTGTAACCTAAAAGCATCCTTTCCCTTTTCCCTGTGCCCTGAAGATCAGAGAGCAAGGTTTGGTGCTTCAGGCTACATGAGACTTGTTCAGACTTCATAGCTTCTTCTCTTTCTTAAGAGCTACTTCTTGAAATATCTGGAAATGATTCATTGTAACTTGCTTATTACAGAACTGTAACTTCCTATTAAATCAATATTTACAAAATCTGAAAATAAACATAAGAAAGAAGTGTTACGTTCTTATGTGGACAGAAGATCGGCTTGAATAACCAGAACTTTTCTAGAGGGCTGCAAAGATTAGTGGTAAGGTATAAATTTCCTGCTATTCCATTTCTCGTTGTGGGGATTTGTGGCTTGCTTTTTTTTTTTTTTTTTCCCCATGTAGTTCTGTTTAGCTAACAAAGTTGAAAAAAGTTAGAAGACAATGTGGATTTAAATAGGAGGAGGGACAAGACATCTTGCAGTTTCACTCATCCCTTATTGCTAACTGCCTTCCACACCTCTAAGTTTAACTGCTTAAGAGATAAATGAACTTTGCAGATTTTCTTAGCCAGAATGCAGTCCTTTGTAATCAGCAATCTTGCTTGACTCTTATAGAAGTCTAATCTTCATATTCAGCATCCAGATATACATTGGGACCATTAGCTGTTTGAATACTCCCAGGTATAAATCATGACTGTTCCACAGATATGATACTCAAACAGGCTGCCCAGAGAGTTTGTGACACCTCCATCCTTGTAAGCATGGAAAATCCAGACAGAGCCTTAGGCAACCTGCTTTAGGCTGTTCTGCTTGAGCGGGAGGGTTGGACATGATGACGTTCAGAGGTCCCTGCCAACATCAGCCACTCTGCGATCCATGTTAATGCCACAGTTTGGGCCAGACAGGGGAGCTGGGAGTAGTGAGGGTCCTGGGGGCAGCAGGGACCAGGCAAGAGTCTCAGCTGAAAGCAGCTTCACTTGGGCTGGGGCTCAACCCTGGCCATGGCCACTTCATGATGTCAGAGGTCTCTCCAAGAGTTACAGCATGGAAGGGGCTGCCCTCAGCAGCACCAGCTCTGAGCTGGTGCTGAGTCCCAGCAGCCAAAACCGCTACATCTGTGAGGTGACAGAGGTCTCCTGATGCCCCCTGCGTTGGTATTACAATAATAAAGCTATGCATTCATTTTCCCAGTAGCTAAGTGACACTAACTCTGGTGTTACACTCCTGAATGCCTGTCTCTGCAGTGACTGAGAAACTGCAAATCTCAGCCAAGAACAGTAATGGGAATTCACAAGCAATACAACTGTGCTGCGGAAATGAGAAAAAGAGATGGGTTGAAAGAGGGTGAGAGACAGTTCAAGGGTATTATTATACTCAACTAGGCAGGTCAGGCTGAGACAGAAGAGTCCCTTAGGTAAAGAAACAAAACCTAAAGTGTTTCCTTTCGGTCATAAAGGGCATTTGAATGAATTGCTTGAGGACACTGAGTGGGCCTGCCTATGTACACTTTGGGAAAGGGTAACTGCAGTGAAATGAATTCAAATCACTGAGCTTTCTGCTCTAAGGTCATATAAGTCAATGTCACAGCTTGGAACAGGACTGCAGTTTCTGACCAGAGAAACAGTTTTAACATGGAGCTTACTAAGCTTCAAAGAGAGCCTACATAATATCAAACGTCAATTTGATATGCATAATGTCAAATGGTAGCAGCCAGCCAGACTCACCCATTCCAGGCCTACATTTTTTACTTTTTTCTTTGGAGAAAGCTGGCTTCAAAAATAAACAAACAGCAGAAACTATCAGCTTTATATACATTTGGAAGAGGTTGCATAGCAACAACTTCAGAGCTATCTTCCTTCTTCTTGGAAATTTGTTTCTGTCAGGTTGACTTGTGGGATTAATTACCTGCTTTGCTACCTTTTGTCTCTCTTGTGCTTTGAAACTCATATCTGGAAGAAATGGGATTTTTCAAAAAAATATTTTCCATTGCTCTGAAAAAAAGAGATTCTTATCACACTCAATACAAATGCACATTAGATGCAGATGCTACAGCCATCACTCTCAATTGGTGACTATAACAGCTGGAACATACAAGTCTCTGCCATAAGCCTGAGTATGACTTTTCGAAATCACAGGTAATAATTTCAATGGACCATTGAATAAGTAAAAGTAGAAATATAATTTCCCACAAATGATGTGGTCGCTGCTCATTACACTATTACTCTATCGCACTCCTGAGTAATACAGAACAGATGTCTCTCCCTGAGATCTTCAGCTCAGAAATTAACCTAGCAAAACTGGGAAACATTGTATGAATAACTTCAGTTTCAACAAGTTAAAGTTTTTGTAGAAAAATAACAAGAAAATTTTGTCTACTTGCTGCTGCAGTTTCATTACCAGACTATAACTGATATTAAATTTATGTAAACAGAGTCTGTAACTGCTTAGCATGGAAAATAAAGATTTTATTTCCTAAGTTCTAGACTGGCACGCCAAACAAGTTAATTTACATTTCTACTGCATTCCATTGATTCTGTTGCAACCGCCATCACAGGATGATCAACACTGGAGTTCTGGGACTTTAGATCTCTGTCCACATTCTGTCCATGTACATACATCAATTAAAATTTTTTTGTTTCTTAGCTACATGACTAACTGAGAGATATTGAGCCACCTAAAGCAAAGAAAATTCTTAGGTATCCCTAGCAAGACTGAAATTCATCATTCTCAGGCACTAATCTTTGTATAATGCAGAGATCCTGTATTAGGCTAGGACTAACACAGCAAGTTTCTCTATGAACTATTTTTCATGCCACAGAAATCCCTGTGCACTGTGGACAGCAATCAATGCACAGGGGATTTGGTATTTGGTGATACACTTAATAGGTTTATTCTCTTTATGTGATTTTTTAAAATACAACACATACAGCAAAAAAATTTTAACCTTCAGTATATTTGTACTTAATGATTTTTTTAAAAAGACTGGATTAAATAATCTACATAATATGACAATACATTCATTTTTAAAGACAGACTCAAATATTAAGAGAAGCAAAATTTTAAAAAAAGGAAAGTTTAAATTATGTTTATTAAAACATCATTTCAGCTCTATCTGAGAAATTTTTTCTTAGAAACATAATTTATTGTTGTTGTCCTTTAAAAAAAGAGGGCTTTGTATGCAGAAGTTTGAGACTGTCCCATGAAAGTAAAATATTCCTGATATAAAGAATCCAGAGATACTCTCCGTCTCCTGCTGCTGTATTTTATAAGTTTTCTACTGTGGCTTACTAAGGTATGAAAGATAAACCAGCCTCTGTGATTTACTTGGAATAATTCCTCCTGCTTTCGTAAGATCAACAACATCATCTATCTATGTCCTGGCTGGTCAGCCACTTGATCCTTTGCCTAGTCAAAAGTATATCATTTGTCTGAATCTTCTTGCTTTCACCATTTTTCAAACCAAGCTCTAACACACAGGTTTGCCTTAACAAGCTTTTCAATGTCATTTCTTAGCCAAGTATTATTTTACTGCTGACTCCATTCAATACATCTTCTAGGATATTATTCTCATCTTTAAAACTTCCACCTGAAGTTGCCTCACATTTCCTTTTAAAATTATTTTCAACTAGATACAGCTGTGATCTAAATACAGTTTCATTGTATATCCCTAAGTGCACAGAAGACAGATCAAAACCACAAACTCGGTATTTTCTAAGATAATTTTCAAGAAAAGGAAAAGTCTAAGTATTTAAAAAACAACTACTACATATATCTGAAAAGAGCAGTCGATGCAAATTAGGCAAAGACATAATAAAGTTAAATTCAGTCACAAAAGATTACATAATGAACTGCTTAACCTCAAATTTTGAAATTGACTTAAAAGAACGCCTACAGCTTCAAAAACTTGTTAGGTTTACCAATTCTAAATCAGTTTGCATACAACAGATTTTGTTACCCCTTAAATATGTACAGCTATTTCTTCTGTTTTGGCAGATCTGCAAGGCACATCTTTCAAGCTAAATAAATTGTATTTCCTCTCCATAATAGCACTGGAGAACTGAGACGGGCAATGCCAAATTTAAATGCAATGACTTACATTTATAGGTTTCAGAATATGACAAATCTTTCTGATGCATGATAGTGGTTTTCCTCAGACTAGGTTTTCAGAATTAGGTTAGTTCTATCACCTGCACATTCTGATAAAAAAATCTTACAAACATTTCATACTGTCACAAAGCGCCAGAACACTGTAATTAAAAAAATAATAATAAAAAAAAGCAAAAAACCCAAACAAACAACAAAAAAACAAATCAACCAAACCAAACAAACAGTCAAGATGATCTTGTACAATAAAAACAGTTAGTGGACAAGCTGTAAGAGGGTTCATAAACTTTCAGTCTTTTAATTCTTATCTTTGTGGATACCTCATCCCTGGAAGTGTTTAAGGCCAGGCTGGATGGGGCTTTGAGCAAACTGCTCTAGAGTGAGGTGTCCCTGCCCATGGCAGGGGGGTTGGAATTTGATGATCTTTAAGGTCCCTTCCAACTCTAACCATCCTATGATCCTATGATAAGTATGGGGAAAAAAAAACTTTGTAGGATGAGAGTCTAAAACACTCTCAAGAGTACGCAAGAACTTTGAGCATTAAGATTGACTTGTTTTGTATTCGGAGTGACCTGTGAAATGCTGAAAAAGCAGGAAGATACATTAACCAAAATACACTGTGGGATAAGCAATAAGAATGTGGAACGTGAATAATGGTAAATTACTTTGTGTCTGGCATGTCGTTAAAGACAAGTGCCAATGGTGCAACAAGGTATGAAAGAATACTTCATAATTCACAAACAGGAGTGTCTTATTGCAATTATGATTTTGTGTTGTAAACTGCGATTTATTTTTTTTTAAAGCCTGTGTTAGTAAATAAGGTTCATAAATAACAGCTAGCTCTTTTTATGATCATTGGATCACTTAATTTCTATCATCTATTTTTAATGACAATGTTTGTATTTTTTTATTTCTGGAGGTTTTGAAAAGACATGTATATGTAGTGCTGAGGGACATGGTTTAATGGTAACTAAACTTGGTAACTTGGAATTGCTAAGTTAATTGTTGGACTTAATGATCTTAAAAGTTTCTTCCAACCAAAACGATTCTACGATTCTATGACAATTAAGTATGTCTTTGATTAAAATAATACATAGAGTTGTTATGACTTTCAAATCTCTTTAAAGTGTATTGCAAATTTTCTTCCCATGTCAATGGTTGCCTTTTTCTCTTTCTTAGTTTGGGTTCTTTTAACATTTAAACAGATTTTTTTAAAAATAATTTCTGGTTGGTTGATTTAGAATCAGTTTACGGCATTACTGTTGTTGTGAACTACCTTTGTCTAAGCAGTGGTACTGAGACAGATTGTGTCTCCATCCTTCTAGAACTACACGGACATGAATACATAACATTTAGGCTTAGTCTTTAGGTGGTCAACTATCCTGAGCCACTGAAACCAGCCTTTTTTATCATCCTTATCCACACCAGATTGACCTGTATTGTGAATCTTCTTTCTTGAGCCTGACCTTGAGTTCTGTCTCAAGTTTCCTCGCAGAGATTTCCAGGTATTATTCTAGAAAACACTTTTCTGTATGGCCCTCCAGAGTTGTTTCTGCTCATAAGCAATGGAAAGAGAAATTGAGGCACAAAGAGATGTAACACAAAGTAGACTGTGCTAACCAATTTCTTGTGCTTGAAGACTACCCTATATCTAATCTCCAGCCACTTCAGGGTGGGAAGGTTAGGGAGTGAGCAGTGAGAAGCCAGGTTTATATGCAAGAGTTCAGCAAAGCCTGCGGGCTGTGAGAAAACTGTCACTAGAGATTATGGTCAAAGATTTAAAGGTTTCATTTGAAGACAAGTCTTATACAAAACATGGCCTGTATGACATCCTGTGGAGATGTTTCCGTGGGTCACCCTTGTCAGATGGCCTGCATAACATTTGTCAAGAATATGTGGGCAGATACTATGCATGAATCAACTACAGCAAACTATCTGGGAGGGCATCTGCCTCATGCTGGTCATGTTGAAGAGGAAGATGATAATTAGATGGATTAGACAGTTTCCAAGCAATTATCAAGGGACTTTGGGGGACAGATGGAAGGGGGGAGAAAAAATTAGAATATTAAAATAAAATAAAATTAAAAGATAGGATCTGCTTTAAATGCAGCACAAAAGAAACACAAGGATCTATAATGTGTGAAAGATCCCAGGGAGGAAATAGAGTCACAGAATGGTTAGGGTTGGAAGGGACCTTAAAGATCATCATCCAATGGGCAGGGACACCTCCCACTAGAGCAGTTTGCTCAAAGACCCATCCAGCCTGGCCTTAAGCACTTCCAGGAATGGGGGATCCACAGCTTCCCTGGGCAACCTGCTCCAGTGCCTCACCAACCTCACAGGAAAGAATTTTTTCCCAATATCCAATCTAAATCTCCCCTCTTCCAATTTAAAACCACTATCCCTTGTCCTATCACTACACTTCCTGACAAAGAGTACCTCTCCGGCTCTCAGTAGGATGGGTGCTGGCTGCTGGCAGAAGTGGGGGCTGCCCTGGAGCTGGAGTGACCACATCCTCCAAGGAGGTGCAGGGGGCACCTACAAACCCAAGAGGGGATGGAGGGAGTGGGGTGTCTGTGAGTGTGTGGGTGTGAACTGGGGGGGCAGGTTATAACCTTGGTGGATTAGCTAATAAAAGGATATTCAGAAATTTGTGTGTGCCTGGTACTACAGTTTATCTTGGGTTTTTCAGTTGATCCTGAATGTATAGTTCTGAGTCTCACATAATTATGTCATTAATAAATCAAACGGCTTTGATCCTCATTTGATATGACTATGTGAACTGAGCAGTGTTTTCCCTGCAACATGACAGTGTTCACCCATATATTTAACCAAACCAAACACACGCGACTTGTCAAACTAGCCTGGCAGTTGTATGATCCACATTGGCTAATCAGAGGCTTTCCATGCAAACTTGACTAAGACTGCTAAGCACTACATCTCAGCCTGTGGATTGAAGAAAAAGGAAATAATATATGCTTAAGAGATTGCTGGGAGAAAAGTAGCATTAGGAGTGAATGAGGGGACTGAAGAAAAGTAGCATATATGCGCCTAGGAAGGATTACAGGGTGGAGGAGAAAGAAATGAGATGAATCAAAGGTTGCAGCAAGAAGGAAAACCAACAGTGCTACAATAAAAAAAAAAGAAAAAAANAAAGAAAAAAAAAAAAAAAAGGAGTTTTAAAAGGGAGGGGAAAGCTGTCACTCTTAATGGCTCACCTGCTCCTTGAACTAGGCATTGTAGAATAGTTGTGGATCTGAGGAAACCAGTATATTCAGTCTTCGCTAAGACTATGTAAATTTGGCTCAAATGCCCTGTTTCTAGGGAGAGTTGCACATCCATTTCCTTTCTGCTCTCTGACTATCACTACACCAAAGGATCAGCCTTTGTCTTCAGAGAAACCCCAAGCCTATTTGTCTAGAGTATCATTGCATTATTTGGTGAAATAAATTGGTATTGATTTCCTTGATCAGCATTGTCAAAAGTATGTGAAAATAAATGGATGCCTGATGCTTCTCAATGGTCATGAAGCCCTGCTAACATGACCATTGTTTTCTTATTCATGTTATCCCATAGGCAAAAGCAGCAGGGTAATTATAAATAGTTAATTCTTGGGAGTTTCAACTGTGTAAAATTATACTGAGACAGAACTTGCATTCTAAATTTATGCTGGTTAAGATCTTGCTTGACTTCATAAGGATGTGTGTGTCTTGCTAGATTAAGCCCAGTTTTGTACATAAAAGGGGATTTCCATTGGGATATTTAATTAGGTTGAATACGACTTGAATTACAATAACAATTTCAAACGGAATTAATTCATTCAGTTCTGTTTCTAGTGTTTTCAGGATTCAATTCTCATCCATGAGGTCTACATTGAAATACTCTGTGATCTGGGACTTGTGAGTACAGCTTCACAAAATTATAGGTAGAATTATGTGTTTGAATGCCTATATCATACATCTTGCTAGAAAAACTTAATTCTGAAACTACGTCTTTATAAATCTTGGAAGGACTCATGAGGACCTTACAGATGCTTCATGAAAATAGCTACTTAGAATATTTCTCCACAGCTGGAAAATTATGCACAAACGTAAGTCAAAATGACAAGGGGGACCCCTGGGATATTTTTTGGAATAGATTTTAATAGCACAGTTATATCAAGCTTTGTATTTAGAACAACATAATATCAGAGTGATTACTAAGCAACATATTTTTCATGCATACAACATAGCAAATCTCTTTCAGAGTGCATCATGAAAGCTAAATTTATTGATCTAAAAATTTTGGTAAATGTTACAGTCCTGCATAAATTACATTTTCTTTTGTTATTCCTATTACAGGGAGAAGATAAAGAAGAACTCCTTTGAATAAAAGTGAGAGTATAAATGAAGAAAAGTTACACTTAGGCTAAAGCTATTTTGATTACCCAGAAATAAGATGTGAAATATTTCACTTAATGCACAATAGATATGACAAGCCTCTGATGCTTCTCCCTCCTGAGCAGATAGGGTGAATTTGTATTAGTCAGGGGATTTTATCTATTCACCTTATTTTAAATGCATAGGTCTGGAAAAAACTGAGTATATACAAGTCTTCTGAGGAAAATTCCTGGAGCTTTCGTCTGCGTCCTCATTCTTTAATTCTCATGCAGCCTATATGAGAGGAGAGATGCCCTTATGTAAATTTCATTTAATTATATTTCAGTCTTTTGACTCTCTTGGTTGTATTAAATTTATCCAAGGAATTGATGGTCATTACGAAAAGGGTTAGATACAATACTAGCTGTTATTTATTTGAGTCGTGAAGCTGCAGTTAGTGCCTCATTTCTGCACTAGTGAGAGTTGCTTCTAAAGTGTGCATGTACACACACACATGCAACACTTGATCTCTCCCTAAACATTTAATTACATTTTTCAGACATACAAATGTATGTTTATTATCAAAGGAAAATATATCTTCGTAATTATAAGATGTTTTAAATAAAAATTGACTTATTTACTGGACACGCCTTATAATGCTTCACTTTTGCATAAGATCCTATAAATAAAACTGTTGCTGTCATGATATTTTCTGTGGTATTATTTCAGGTGAATATGTACACTAAGAAAGTGGCCCTTGTTTTCTTTTCCAATCTTCAGTTTCTTCAGTGAGAGATTATTTTCCAACCTGTTACAATCATTCAGGCAGTTTTCTTTGCAGTTTGATCCAATGTTTGAAGCAATTAAAAAAACCCCATGAATCTTGCTAAGTACAGTGTGCAGTGTATACTGTTAGCTAACAAGTAAATGCTTTGCTGTGCGTCAAAACAGTATTCATTCTCAAAAGATATAACCTTACAGATGAACAAGCATTTTAATTCAAGTAAATCAATTTTTTTCACGGTCATATTCACTGTTAACTCACCATATAGAATACAATATAATATTTTTAACAGTTAGATTTTGAATCTTGGTAGTCATCCAAGTAAATGAACTTTTCTGTCAACATACCTTAATGAAGGGTGTGATTAGACTTTACATAAATTTATCAAGGGTGTATTAAATATTAATCTCCTAGTGTGCTGAAGCAGATCATGTGCTCATTTAATCAATTATTTCTTTATTTTAGGATTAATTTTTCTAAGCACTTGAATACAAACTTCACTGTAACTAAACCATTTGTAACTTTAGTTTTAAATGGAAGACCAGGCAGCAATATTCCGTTGATAGAGTACTAAACTATAGAACTTCTGTAACATTTTCACATCTGTATATTTCATGCAAACTCTAAAGCATATAATACGATGAATCAAAAGTGGGGAAAAAATATAAATTGAGGATATGATTGAAGGATCCAATGCTTTAGAATCAGGACTAGATTAGTGACAAGACCTAGCAAAGCACATTGAACATCTGACAAGGAGAAAAACAGATATTTTTTTTTTTCCAGAAGTTTACCAAAGACAGCGATCATGAAATATACATTAAAAGCTATCTTCAAATAAACTGCCACAGGACTGAGCCTGGACATGTTCCCCCATTTTCAAGCAAATTCTTTTATTCAAGTACACACCTCCCAGAGGCTGCTTTTCCCTCTCCCTAAAGTCAGGACATTTGTGGCAAAAATCATCCTAGTGGTAGGAATGTCCATCAAAACCTGAATCTGGAAGTCTATCTCCCTATTCTTTCCCTTCCCTTCACTGCATTTTAGAGAGCACAAACTGCTGGTTTCCTGGCCTTGAGTGAACTACCACACTGTACAACTGAGCCGGGTGATACTGGAAGGACAGCACGCTCCTGACCTTAGAACAGAGTACCAAAAAAAGTACAAAGTGTTCCTGTAATAAGTAGGTGGATAGATCTGAAATACTTTCTGTGAGTTTTGCAATGCTGTCTACTGTAGATTGACTTTCTAAATTTTTTATGTGATCATACCATATGGTTGCATATTCATGTCCTATAGCTATTACTTTCTTAATAACTTTATCAAATTTATTGCTCAAATCTAACCAGTAGGATAGAGGTTTCAAGGATTATAACCTCTTACAAATGAATAAATGCAAAAGACATTTACCACTGCCTCTAATGAAGAAAAATGCTAATAATCTCACTCAGGCCTGTAAGACTCTACAAAGAGAGAGCTTTTTGTGGCCCTGCCCTTCACAGTATGCCCAAACTTTTCTCAGTTCTTCTCACAGAGTTATTTTTGTTTACCATTCAGGGAGGAAGAAATAAAAAAGCCAGCTCAAGGATTAACACCTTTTTTATATGGTTTTGTAGCTGTAGATTTAAAGTATCTAATTGGACATCTTCTACCATCTTTTATACCTTCCTGACAGCGGGCTTAAAGAATGAACGGGAATCAATGGACTCGAGGAACTAATGGACCTGCCAGTTCTCTGAACACCTCTAAGAACCATGATCTAGACAAGTGACCAAAGATAATGAAAGGGGTGAAAAACAAAGGCACCAGAGAGAAGAGACTGAAATACCTTCTGAGGTATTTCAGAGTTTTTTTCTTTTCTCTTCTTCTGCTATGTGGCTTATGTGCTTTTGTCTCTTGACTATTTGTTGTAATTTACCACTATAAACAGAGTCTGCTATAATTAAACTGTGAAAGGATTACATATTTTTGTTTTTCAAGCTCTTGTACTCAATAAAGGAATTGCATTGTGATTAAAGTATTTGTGTTTTAACCTGGTGAGCAGCTAAGCCCCACACAGCTGCTCACCCACCCACACCCTCCCCCAGTGGGATGAGGGAGAGAATCAGAAGGGTAAAATAAGAAAACTCATGGGCTCAGATTAAGACAGTTTAACAGATAAAGCAATGCTTTTTTTTCCAATAAAGAACCTGTCACTACAAATCTTTCTTTTTCTCTGACTTTCATTCTGATCTCCACTGTAATTATCCAATCATTAGTAATGAAGTGCAGCTAAGACATTCTTGACTGGATTTAGAATTTTATCTACTGACGTTAGATCTGCTGTTTATGCTTAACACTTCAGTAAATACCAGGATACAAAGAGATCACTGTTATTTCAACTGTCATGCTCTGTAAATTTTAGAACTTCTGAAAAAAGAACAATTTATTATCTGTATCACAGGGAGAACTAATCTGAGCTACATTCAAACAAAAACATTTCATTTAGAAAACCCAGAGTAAGCCTTGACTGCATAAAATAAAGTTTCAGGAAAGGAAGTATCTTCAAAAAAGCAAACTTTGTACACCTCTTTGCTTTACTTGGTTTTTCTTTTGCATTTTTCAGGCTTCTTTGTAATGGTGCCAGGCTAATTGGATGAATTTCTTCCTTGCATCATTCAAACTCTGTCCATGCTATAATTCCAGTATGCAGTCTGTACTGCTGCACAGAACAAAAGCACTGTGTTCTGCTCATCTTCAAGTGTCTCGGCATTTCTACCTGACCTTTTTGACTTAAGTACACATATAATAAAATCAAATCAGACAGAAGATGATAACATCAGGATGTTATTCTCATTGACAGCTGATCTATACTTTGGAATTTCACTGATCACAGCGTAAAACAAAAACAGAGAGCAATAGTAAAGGAATAGTAAAATGGAAAATGAAGAGATGAATATGGAGCACATTACTGAAAGCAGTAAATTGACATATTTTGCTCTCCTATAGAAATCTGTGGCAAAACGAGACTAATAGAAGTGGAGGCAGGGTATGCAATAGACTTGGCACACCAACAGAAATATCAAAGAATTTCTCACATAGGAGGATAGTTTAGAAATTACAAGGGAAAATATAATTAGAGTACTACCAAAGGAGGCTGGGGAGGATGCCGAGGAGGAAGGGGTGGTTTGAGATAAAAAGAGAAAACTGGAAACAAAGGACCAAATAAGAAGGACTGAATAGTCTGATCTGAGAACATCAGACTGCAACACGCAAAGGCGAAGGACAAAAAGCTCACAGGAAGATAGAAGATAAACAACTAGTGAGAAGAACATTTTTTGTAGGACAGTTAGATAAAAACAATAGATCTTAAGAAAAAGACAGAGAAGGACGGGAAAGAACAAAATACTTTTTATCAAAGTGAGGGGATGCTAAATATTCCATGTGCTGTACAGCCATTCTCACTACCTAATCCAGCAATATTCAGACAACAGTATTTTGGGTCAAAATATGAGACAATTAGGACTAAACATTCAATAACTGTTGAAACAAAAGCTGATGAGCCTGAATATCCATCTAAGGAATGTATTTCTTGGCAATCTCCTGCTCTGTCAGGTATTGATTCAACAGTAGTGAATAGAAGGAAAGAGGAAATAAATTATAGTAGCTAGAAGGGTATTCTTATTTCTCTTCAGATATGCTATGCACAGTTCTTGAAACTCTAGGGGAATTGAAAATTTTCTTCTTCATGCAGGTTTGGATTATAGCAATGCATTCCATGTATAGGGCATCTGTCAGCCAAAGTCCTTTCATCTTGAGGGAAATCCAAGAATGTAGTAGTTAGCCTACAGGCAGAGGGAAGAGAGCAGACTAGTGCCATACCAATTATACCATTTCTCTGAGGGATCCATTACAAGCACTTAAACTCCATCAATTCTGCTTCATAAAGGCAGTGTGTGTCAAAAGCTGAACGTCACTGGCTGAATTCTGAGATGCAGATCTTCACTCTCAAGGTTTTTTGAGGAACAAAATACGACTGATGCCTCCTATAGTGATGAAGAATCTTCTTTGAAATGTTAACAATCATGTTGTGTGTCCCATATTTCTCTATTTGTGGACACATGCAGCTAATGATGGATAAAATATGCATGGAAAAACAGCTACAGTAATGTTTTTCACATATTTTTTTTTTTCTAAAGAAAAAAGAGAGAAGAACAAAGACAATGAAAATGTTTTTATACTTCACTTTGAATTAAAATTGCTTTCTGTTTTTCTCTCCCTGGGTTGTGCTCATTAATAATGATGACTATCTGTTGAAAATTGGGTCTTTATAACCTTTCACATATCTCTGTCATTCACCTCTTGGCAAAGAACCATTGGGAATTTTATATTGGATAGTAATCACTCTTTGGGGAGAGGAAGAATTTAGTCTGAGGAAGGTAGCAAGACACCTATTCTGTCCTTACACAACTGGGAATGAGGTAGAAAGGTCATACCACAGCAGAATAATTTAGACTTGAGGGGACCTCTGAAGGTCATCCTGTCCAAATCCCTGCACAAAGCAGGGTTAGCTTCAAAGTTTAGTCAGGTTGCTAAGGGCTTTGTCAAGATTTTCTCTGGATATATCTAAAGATGGAGATTCCGCAGCCTTCCTCAGCTTAACCATTCTCTTTGTGAATATTTTTGTCCTTCCTTGAGTTGGATTTTTTCTTGCTATTGTTTGTGTCCACTGCTCACTGCTTGTTGTTCTTTTACTGTACACTTCTGAACTAAGACTGTCTCCATATTCTCTATAACTTCCTTTTCAAGAGCAAATGACAGCAGTTGGGTCTTAGTCCAGCCTTTTTCAGGCTGAAAAGAAGTCCTTTCAGATCCTTTCTGTGTCACCTTCTCACCTAAGTGTCTTGGTGGCTCTCCGTTGTAACTGCTTCAATTGTTATGTGGGGGTCAATGGGGGCAGATGAATTTCTGGGATATACACCTAAAGAAGTTATCTCAGACCATCTTTCAGTACTAAAGATCCTGGAGAACACTTTCAAACATACAACTTTCCTATAACAGATTATTAAAAATTGGTTCTAATTTTAGAAATCTGCCAAGTGTGCATTTCAAGACAAGTTCGGCGAGCTAAATGGAGACATGTCCCTCTGCCCATTTGAGTGAGAGCAAGGGGAAATGAGGGATTATTTTCATCAGCATGAAGCACAAGTATAACATGGTAAGAGTAAAATGTAGCAAGAAGCTACATACTTTTCCTTTTTATTCAGTGCTCATCTCAATAATACCACTATCTGTGCCTCAAAAGACACAAAGCACCATGCTCCTAAAGAATATAACTACCAAAGATACCATCTTATGCTAACCCAAGCTCTCCAAAGAGCCTTGCAAATATGTTCCCTTACAAAGTGCTACCACTGAACATTGAGTAGGTGTCCTTGTTCACACCAGAACCTGCTAATGTAGCAAGGTGAATATACATGGAAATCAGAGATACTCCTCTCTCTCCACCAAATTTAGCTTGGGCTCACTGTGACTTCAGCAAGAGAGAAATTCCTTCATCAGTGTACTTCTTCAGTAATTAAAAATCTAGATTAATGCCAAGTAATAAAATTATTTACCAGGAAAAGCCACAGGGAACATTTCATTTTTTATGTTCTGTTTGTATTTAGTGCCAGAAAGAGTGGGGTCTTGTAACAGAGAACGAAAATCAACGAACACCTGAGGCACCACTCAATTCTAAATTGGATGTGAATTGATAGAATAAGAAGATGATGCAGTCATTAAAATATTTAAACAGAGTGACTTGCCTTAATCTATAAGGAACTCTATTCTCAGGTGTTGTGGTTCTTACCTCTAGATATTATCTCCATGTACTTTATCAACTCTGAGCAACAGGAAAAAAATATCTGTCCCTTTGTTATAGACAGAGGGTATTGACTGTAGCTGCCTGGAAGAAAAATAGTTTTATTACACCACACCCAGAGGAGGAGAGCCTATTTTCCATAATTTTTTTTTAACCAATCACTGTTTAAAATTATTCTTGAGATGGCCTGTTTAGTCCTCTTCTCTATCCGAAAAACCCATAGAGGTTTACTTATCAAAAAACAGTTTTTGCTAAACAATTGATAACAATCACAATTAAATTTAACCTGCAATTTGCAGTAGCTCAAGTTATGCCCCAAAGCTCTGTGGTATGTTCACTCTTGCTCCATCAAGTCTCATTCCTCATCAAACCTTGAAGTTTTGCATTCCCCTTGGACTGCATTTTCCTTTGTATTTTTTACTGCTGTGAATACTTCCAACACTACAGAAGTAAATAATTTGTTCATTAATCAATGTCTTCTGAATATCAACTTTGTTTATTTCTCTTGTTACTTGCCAAAGCAGGTTTTTTATTACCGTTGTTAAAATGCATTTACCTTGCAAAAAGTCAAAACCAGTATTGTTATTCCATTTCCTGGTCTCATTCTTACATGGTGGTACTTCCTGTTGAATAATATGAATTTAATTTCCATAATGAAAATATAAAGACAAATTAAGTGCAATTCGTTAAACATATGCAATATGGCAGCATCCTGCTGAAACCACTGCACATGTGTGGAAGCAATTTAATTATCAAGATGTTATTATCTGTGTAAAATATTGAGACCTGTTAAGAAGCAAGACATACACAACACTTGACGTTAGCTCTTTCCTTTCTATTTCACCATCATAAACATCACATCCATTAAGATAATGAATACAGGACACAAACAAAACAAGCTTACTAAACCCTTTGCTACTATGATTCTGTTCAATCATGGTGTTAAATTTATGTAATTAAAGTTTTAGTGGTCTTCAGATACATTGAAGAAAAAAAAAATCCTCTATTTTTATTCACTAGTTATAATCTCATCAGAAATTCATTTCCAAACCAAGTTATAATCTCAGTGGAAACATTCCTTTTCATTACAGGGCACATATGAAATTCAGAAAGGATGCTCCTGTCAAAGTGAAAATACATTTATACCTTGATGAAATTGGACTTTAAAGATGAGATCCTAAACTGCACTACTTCTGTGACTTGCAGCTTACCTAAATGCTCTGAAAAGCAGGAGGGAAGGGGTGTAAAGAGCATGCCTACAGATTATTTTTTTTTTCAGAGATGCTTTCAATGGAACATTCATGAGAATAAAATACATGATGAAGTTATACAAGAAAATTATGTCTTATAGCATAGCAAGTATATTTTTCATAAAAACAGAACACTCCTAGTTACATTATCAGATACAAGATCAGCTTCCTCCAGAAAGCTGACTCATGGATGACTCCTTGTGAGTCCAGTTTAAAAAGGGTTTTGTATTCTCACTGTCTCCAAAGTCCTGGAGCCAGTGACACAGCCTCCAGCTCATGCAAAGGCAGTGGTACAGTACCGGGTACTGATTCACTGCAACCTCCTGCCCAGCTCCTATAGCTAAGACTATGAAAATTCACTGCAAATTGAATCTGGATTCTTACTGTTTGCTAAATTAAATTAATTGGAGTAATACAGATGCTGGATTAGGAATAGGAAAAATTTGGTTTTTACGCATTGCAACTGAGGTTTGATTTGGTTGTGTGTTAGCTGCAGTCAGAGGAAAATGCAGCCATCTTTCTTCAATTCCAATGCAGTATGTCAAATGTAAATGCAAACAGAAAAGTGTCTGAGAAAGGTGTTCCTGAGAAAAAGACTTGTAATAGCTCAGCTCTACAGATTTGTGTATATTAGCTGAAGTGTTATAGGGGCAGACCTTCTGCTGATATTTCAGCTCCATTAACTTTCAATAGCACTATAACAAACTACATGAGCTCACAATGTGCCCCATGATGTTTAATATCTGACAACTGGAGAAAAGTGGATTAAAGGAAGATCAAAGACACACAGGCTCCAAACTCTCTATATAGATCAGTGTGAGTTTAAGATTAATTTTTTTCTTTTTTTCTTTTTTTCTTTTTTTTTTTTTNNTTTTTTTTTTTTTTTTTTTTTGTGGGTTTCATCCTTCACTTATTTTAAGCATCACATTCAAAGACAGTGAAACATTGCTTAGCTGATATTAGGAGCCAGTATAATCATCCAGTTATACTGTAACACAATGTATTAAATAATTTTCTGTTTTCTTTAAAAAAAAAAAAAAAGCATTTGTTTAAAACTGAAAATGTTTTGTGTGTGTTAGTTTATCATACTGTTGTCATGGTTTAACCCCAGCCAGCAGCCAGGACCATGCAGCTGCTTGATCAGTTCTTCCCCTTCCCCCTAGAAGGGTAGGAAGAAGAGGCAGGGAAGGGAAGGGAAAGAAAGAAAACGAACTCATGGGTTGAGATAAGACAGTTTCAGTAAAATAACAGTAATCATCCCCCTTCCAGAGGGATCTGGACAGGTTTGAGAGATGGGCTAGTGCAAATCGCATGAAGTTCAACCCAGCCAAGTGCAGGGTCCTGCACTTGGGACATGGCAATCCCAGGCACGTATTCAGGTTGGACACAGAATGGCTGGAGAGCAGCCCTGAGGAGAAGGACTTGGGAGTGCTCATGGATGAGAAGCTCCACATGAGCCAGCAGTGCATGCTGGCAGCCCAGAAAGCCAACTGTATCCTCATCTGCATCAAAAGAAGCATGACCAGCAGGTCACGGGAGGTGATTCTCCCCCTCTGCTCTGCGCTTGTGAGACCCCACCTGGAGTACTGCGTCCAGTTCTGGAGTCCTCAACATAGAAAGGACATGGGGCTGTTGGAATGGGCTGAAATAATGTTCACCTTTATCTAGGATTTTTTTCACTAGGATATTTCAGATTCAAAAACCAGACAAGCAAAGAAACAAAAACACACTAAACCCACATGATGACACGGTTTCAGCTGGAATAGAGTTGATTTTCTTACTAGTGCCTGGTACAGTGTTATGTGTTGGATTTGGGATGAAAATAGTGTTGGTAAAACACTGATGGCTTTGGTTGTTGCTCAGCAGTCAAGGCCTCTTCTGCTCCTCACACCGCCCTGCCAGTGAGCAGATTGGGAGGGGACACAGTCAGGACAGCTGACCCCAACTGACCAAGGGGCTAATCCATACTATATGACATCATGCTCAATATATAAAGCTGAGGGAAGAAGAAGGAAGTTTAGGATATTCAGAATTATGCTGTTTTGTCTTCCTAAGTAACTGTAACGCCTGATGGAGCACTGCTTTCCTGGGGATGGCTGAACATCTGCCTGCCCACTGGAATCAGTGAATTAATTCCTTATTTTGCTTTGCTTGCCTGCACATTCCTTTTGCTTTATTTATTTAACTGTCTTTATCTCAACTTACAAGTTTTTCCTGACTTTTACTCTTCCTATTCTCTTCCCTGTCCCACCAAGGGGGAGTAAATGAGCAGCTACATGGTCTTAGCTGCCAGCTAGAGTTAAACTGTGACACATGCTCTTATTCAAAATGTGGTAAAGTTGTAATAAAGCTGTCTCAGTCTCCTGAAACTCTTTTTGATGAGTCCAAGTACACATTTGAAACTGTACCCTTGCATGTTTCCTATTCTTTAAATCGCATGTAAATAAACCAAAACTTTCTTAAAATGGACTGAAACTTAGACTAAGAGATTTTTTTAACTGAACCAAGTTATCAAGCTAGATATTCAAGTGCACCTGTCTCATATAGCTGTAATAGACAAAGTCTGCTTGTAAGAGCTCTGTTTTCCAAGAAACAGGTATCTGAAAATTTTCATTTGCTTGAAATTGGCTTGAGACAGAATTGAGATGCTTCTTTGTATAAGCCTATTGACAGGAATTCATTAATATTAATTCATCATATCCTTTATTGACAATTACAGAGTGTATAGGATTGTCATGCAACAGGTCCCGGATCCTTCAAAGAATAGTAAGTGATTTTACCTTTTTCTAGCCCATTCACCTTCTCTGCACCAGCAAGTATTGCAGTCATTTTATTCCTGCTCCACTGAGGAACAACCACCAACACAAAGGGTTGGATTGGGCGAAGGTACACACTGAGCTCCTCACATTTAAGAACAAAGTCAGTGACATGAACAACAAAAAACTATTCCTGCTTTAAATGGGAAAGCTACTGTGCAGTCATCTCATTACTACTGACTGACAGGAAAATGAAGGCCAAGCAGTTTAGTGACCTACTTACATGAAATAAGATCATGTAAATCTCTATTTCTTCAAGCACCTTCATTCTGTTTGCACATTATTTACTATATGTCCTAGTAATAAGAAAGCAAATTAGAAAAAAACTTTCAAGACTTTTGCCATTGTGGAGAAGATTATTCCTAATAATTTATATGCTTAGATTTCAAAATCATCAATGTGTTTCCCATGCAAATTTTAGTAATAGACTTGTGATCCCTGTTTCAAGTTACACAAAGTCCAGTTGGAGAGTCTGAAGCCAAGGTCAAAGCACAAGGACCAGTATATAAGGAAGCACTGGAATGAGAGACATGTTTGGAAAGAGTGAATAAAATGTTGTGAGTCAAAAAGAGTCAAAAATTTATTTCAGTTTCTCCTTCTAGACTGTTTCCTCACTAAATTAGTAAATTAGTTATTAGATTATAATCACACAATTATAGTAAAGCTGGATCCCACAAAAGAAAGGAGATAAACTGACTGAATATGAAATACAAGAAAATTTGACCTATTTCAACCATTGTTAAGTGTGACTCTAAATTCATAGGGCTGGAGAGAGGTAAAGGGCCAAAACTCTAAAGCTTCAAAGAACACTGTTTTTCTAATTGTGTCTGGAATAAACTTGATTTGAATAATCTTCCTATTACAAGGTACGATTTTCAATTTTGACAAGATTCCTCACTATGTGATATTGCTGGATGCCATGCTAATACTTTAAGACACAAAGGCTTAAACTCAGCAGCTTTCTAGGAAGCATATAGTAGGCTTCAGGAAAATCAGGATTAGATGATATCAGCAAACTGAGAGATTAGCTATAGTCCCACTATAAGGAAACATTCATGGCTGCTTACATTAAGAAGAAGGTGATGGTCATTTGTCTGAATAATGCAACTACAGTTAAAAAAAAAAAATAATTAGCGAGTAAAAAGCATGTATTAACCATTTTTTTCCACTCCCCTGTGAATTAAGTCACTGTGTTGATGAGACAAGAATAACAGTTTTCAAATATATTCGGTATATATCAGCTGGATTCAGCTTTCATTTGAACGGGATACAAATTGTCCTCCACTTGAATCCTCACTTTTAAAATAAATCTGCAGCAGAATTGCACACAAATCTGAACTGTTCAGAGATTCATATCTTCTATTATTAACACAAAGTGTTTTACAGTATAATTCATACATTTATATTGGGGTCAGAAAAGTCGCTTATTAGGATACACTTTGTATCCGAATGTGACAATTTAGTTGAAAACAATTAAGAAAAACTATGTTTTATTGCATAGTGTCAAAAATGAAATGGAAAATTTATCATACTTTTCCCTTTTTGAGTCTTCTCTTGGCTTATCTCCTAGGAATCTCTGAAAAAATGGTCTTTTTATTTAGATGACCTACATTTCCACAATTATGCTTAGTAAAACTGATGAAAATGTTCTTGGCCTGTTTTTTCCAAAGGAAAATGGAAGCCTGGTATTTCAATATATATCCAAAAGCCACCTTTGGGAAACTGACAGTTTTGACATGTATCCAAAGAACAATTCATATGCCTTTATGCTGAAAAGGTCATTAAATACAGATCGATAATTCAAAAAAGGACACCAGTTTATTGAGAGACCTCAGCACTGGCTTTCTGTATGGCATATGCAGCATCATAAAGTAAATCTCTTATCAGCAAGACCACTTTTCACAAATGGAGACATTCAAAGCTAACTGCACTTCACAAATGTATTCTTAAATGCATTCTATGATTTGATAAAACGTCACCCTCCTTCTCAACTCCTACAATGATACAGCTTACAAAACATTCTGTAACATTTTCTTGTGAAGAAATTACTGTGCTTACACATATGTACAGTCACCAGCTGGAATATCGAGAACCCAAGACAGCAAACTTTTCAGACTACATCTAGTAATTATTAGTTAGAAAAGGAAGGGAAGATATAAGATTTACATTTAGCTTTGGGAGAACTTGGGCCTGCACGTAGCCCCAGTGCTTTTTTCGTACGGCCGAAACTTCCTTGTAGCCCTAGCGATTGGACTTAGGCAGGAAAATCCAGAGGGACCACTAGGGACTGTCTCACTTGTGTCACTTCCATCCAGCTTTGCTGAGTGACAAACAACTAGTGAAATTCTGTGTCTTATATGTACAGGCTTTGAAAGCAAAAACAGTGATACTATTTGTGCTATCTAGATAGTGAAAACAGGGTTTTACTGAAGTTAATCCATGTATGCAATCAATCAGCCTCAATTAAGTTCGATGCCATTTTAGCAGACGGTGTAGACTCCAGGGAGATTAGAATGAAGTTCTGCAGGAGCGCCAAGAGGGCACTTTACTGGCCACCCAAAATATATTTGCATGTTCATTTAATTTTTCACACTTGAGCAGCTCCACTAAACTGAGGGGGATACTGGACTGATATTGAAAAACTTAAGTACACATGTAAATATTTGCAGAATCTGTGCCCATATGCTTCACCTATCTTGCCATTTTAAATGGCCACGTCTCACTTTCCTGTTATTCAGAATAGCCAACAATGCACAGTAATCATAATAAATTTATGATGTGAATAATTTTAGGAGGAGTGTTAAAAATCTTTAGAGCATAAAATGCATCTTACAAAATGTCAAGTGTTGGTGGTTCTCTCACTTTTCTGTAACTAAAATGGGCCTAATTCAAAATGTTATTCAGAAACTCTCTTCTGGACTGAGAATGTGAATGCCATGTTTAAATCCAATGAGGATTAAATGAGATTTAATAATGGAAACACTGTCAGATCTTTAATGATAGCAGAGCTTCCAGGCACAGCAATAATACTAGCAACAGTTGTTTGCAGATGTTCTTGTCATTTTAATCATCCAGTTAACAAAATTAGCAATGATCTGTTGTCTTTAGTATTCTGTTGGCAAAGTGTTACACTATGAAAAGATGAAGGAGTCATGACAGTTTAATAGAAAAAAATTAGGTCTTTTTAAAATTTATCACTTACAGTATTCAAATGTGGAGTACTGGGAAAACTATTAAAACTTTCATTTCAGGAACATTTCCCTTATATTTTTTTACTGCAATTTTTATCTAAAACAAAGACAGACTACTTGCCTTCTGTAGCTGTTATTGCTAGAAATTCTTGCACAGTAATGCCCCATGTAGCACATAATACCATTGCAGCCATTGCCTTCAGTGTTATCAATTATGTATCAAGCATATCTTAAAAGTCATATCAAGATCTAACTGAGGAATGAAAATAGCCTCCACAGAGTTAAAGAACAGACAAAAAATATACTCTTGTAAACCCAGATTTTGTTTCTTTGGTAGTTCTGTCTATTCTGCAACTTTGTCTAGACATTTTCTAGCTAGTTTTGTTCTAGATAGGATCAGGTACTAAAGGATTCAGCAGCAACAGCTATGAAAGGCACACATAAGGTGCCAGCTGAGCATAGAAAGCCCCAATTATCACGGCTAAATTGCTGTCTGTCCCCAGGCAAGCTAGTTTTAAAACAGTGTTGGCATGTTTACACATGGTGCAGTCAAGCTGCTAGACTGAAACACAAACACATTAAAGTTGTGCTGCAAGTGAACAGAGAGATTCATATAACCTGAGAATTATGGCCATACTTTCATGCTTCAAGACATCTTCTTAAATACTTATTACCATCAAAACAGTGCCTGCAGCCCAGCCAAGAAGCAGACTCCCTCTTGTGTGAAGCACAGTGTAACCACAGAATAGGACTGGATGCTCCTTGAGGCAACATTTAAAAAAATCTCTGAGTTTGCAAGGGATACTAAATTCATTTTTGTCAGATGGCAGTAGCAAGGCACTCCAGAAGGAAATCATAAAAGTGAGTGGGCAAAAGGTCGCATCAGATGATCTTCACTGTGGATTAATACTAGACAATAATACATCTAGGGAAAAATAATCGAAAACGTGCCTACACAAAGGTGACATCAGAATCAGCAGTTGCAATTCAAAAAAGAGACTTTGGGTTCATTAACAGTTCACTGAAATCATCAGTTCTCCACACAATGTCAGCCAAAAAAGCCAACAAGGTATTGGGAAGAACATTGAGAGCAAGACAAATGTATCGTTTTGGTGCCATAAAGCTGAGAAGTGCCCATATCCTGAATAGTGTGTGTTGCTCTGGTCTCTGCTTGTCGAGAAGGACATAGTAACAGCAGAGACCAGTTGAAATGCTAAAAGCAATAAGGCAGCTTGCTAACAAGGAGACAGTAAAAAGCCTGAGACTCTTCAATTTGGAGAGCAGAGGGATAAGAGGTATGATCAAAGTTCACAAAACTCAAGGTGGCAATGGCTAAGACAAACACCAAACCAAATTCACTAAATTCCTCAGCAGGAGCTCAATTTTTAGTATTTAGACACGGTTGAACCACAACTTCTTGATACCTCTTAACTGAGCCACTTCTTAGGCTCCCAGTTTCAGTACCATATCCTGTTATAGTACAGCTCTTCTGTTTTCCACAGTATCCTTCCATCTACATACTTAGGACATTGGTCCCCATGTCTTGAAGCAACAGCCTTTACGCTGAGGCCTCAGTAGGTTGCACGCACATCTTTTGTCTTTCATCCAATCCAAAGACCAATACTAATCACCTCTTCTTTCTCCAAAAGGTCCTGTTTTTTTCCTTTAGAAAGAGTATAGCAACAAAAGTCAGACAAGAGTTCCAGAGTTTTCCAGGTGAAAACATCCTGTTCCTACTAACTTCCCTGCTTGGTTAGTTCAGGACCTCTATCCTGAATGACAATAGTCCCTTCACTTATGGTTCTTTGGACTATACCTTCATATAGCAGTTATCTTGGGGGGAAGAAATTTAACAGCAGTCGTAGAGAAGATGAAGCTCTTCATTTCCAAACTTGTCTCAATTATTTCTCAATTCAATACTGATGCTCCAAGCAGAATACTTCAACAAACATCCACAACCCAAACACTACTGGAAAATCAGGGGAAGGTGATACAGACATTTTGCTGTGTCTTGTGGAGCATGCTAGCTTGAGATTCATCTTGTACAGAAAAAAAAACCCCACATACATCTCAACAGATATTTCCAGCAGAAGTTGGAACTGGCTGATTAAGCAATAATTTGTTTATATGAGAAGTAATACGTCTTAATTCCTCCTGGTTGGAGATTTTGCAGTAACATTGTGCAGGGACATACTGTTCCTGTAAAAAGCAGTGATTTGAAGCTTGTCATCCAATGGGGTAATAATACTTACCTCAGGCACTGCCTGTCATTAGTCTCTGCTAGAATTATCCTAGTGTACATTGTTAACTGGGGGTGGGGGGGGGGGGGGATGGGAAAAAACACTTTCATCAGTGTTTGGCTTCAAATTTGCAAGGCTGATTCATTTAAATTCTGACTCTGCATCTTCAATCTACCACTGGATTGCAATTTAAGCCCTGCATGGTTAAAATCTTTGGCAAGGTTCAATTGCAGCTACATATACAAACTCTTTGATTTTTCTGGGATTTCTCATGTGCTTAAATCCTTTTTTGAAGTGAGTTTTAGCCTATTAGAGAAGTCAACTATATGAAGCTTTGAACTTTTGAAAAGGAACCCTGTAATCTTTTTATGCTGTTATACACTTGATCTGATAGAGGGTTTACAAAGGAAAAGTGTGGATCCCACATTATGCTGGAACAGAATCTGTGATTTTTGCTATCGCCTCCAAAAAGTAGAGCAGAAAGAGGTATTCTTTACAATACTTTCATGCCCTACCAGGAGAGCTTTGGGCCAATGTGATAAAATTAGCCTGAACACAGGCAGAAGTTGAATTATTTAAACTCTACTGATATATATGTACTTGGCCAACTATCAGAAGTACATTATGTACTCACAAAAAATATTTTTCTTTCTTTTTTTCTGCTTTGATATAGCAACTCAGGCAGCCTACCACTACTTCATTATTTGAAATATATATTCTGAAGGCCACTGTAACCTTCTGTTGAAACTAAATGGGAGAGGTATGAATTGCAAGTACTCATTAGCTTATTAGTATGTTAGTTAGCTTATATATGAATTTTGTTAGTAGCGTATTTCCTAGGCATATCTGAAGAGAGAAACCATGCTTTTGACAGTGCATCTGTAGCACAAAGATAACATGCTGTTTATCAGTCAGTGTTCTTAGCATCCATGACAGCAAAACATGCTGAAAGAATGACCTCTTCATTGTACTAATTTTAGCTGGCAGCTTGCAGTGGATGAAATATAGACATACTGTTACCCCCTTCAAGGCACCTAGTACTCTATATTCCTTTCCTTCAACTTCTGCATTTTGGGCAAACAAGTAAAGAGTCCTTGAAGACTTTTTGTACCTCTAAGTAGTTCACATTTGTGCTTCAAAGTGTGATTGCTACTTTTATTTCTCTCTTCTGGGCAGTGTGCTTCACCCCTGAGTACAGGTGAGCACAGCTGGGTGCTCCAGAATGCAGGGAAACAAAACCTTCACTGCTGCTGGATTTTTTCATGACCTCTTCAGCCATTCTTCAGTTGCCTTTAAAAAGGCAGAGGGAATAATTTTCTCTTATATAGAGGCTTTTTACTTTCTTTTAGCCTACCTACAAACAATTTCACACTAACTCCTTCTGATTTTCTCTTTTCAGTTTCACCTGTGCCAATATCCTTGCTATTACTGCTGTAGTCATGCCAACAACAAAGCACCTGAGAAATCAGAATTTTTTGTTATTTAATAATTTGAGGGAATTTTTTTTCTCTGTGTGTTTTATTATAATTTCGGAGTCTTTAGAATATACTTGGATAACATAACCAAGCAGTTCTGTGTACACACTGAAGTGGGAATTCCCTGTGTATCAGGCACTTACAGAAACAACGTAGAACACCATTATCACTGGATCTTCTCAGCTTCTTTTAGCAGAAAATCATAAAAAGCCGTGCTCCTTAAGGAGTAAAAGAGGATTCGTTATAGTAAAGCTGTGCATAATCATATTTTGCTCCAATCTCTAGGATTCTTCACTGTCCTACCTTCCTTCTGAGCTGAAGTAAGTAGCACCCACCATAGATGATACAGGTAGCTTATTTAAAGTCCAGTTTCCCTCTCACTGTCAATATTATTAAAATAGTTCCTTGTAGATCTCACTGTGCTTTGCTTTATATAAGTATGATAATTCTTAAGCCAAATCATTCACACATTCAATAAACAAGAAACAGTTAAAAGATGGGAAAAAGTTAATATTATGTTGAAGACGAGAAGATGGGGCACAGGTTAATTACCAGTAAGCCAGACTCTCATCAAGACCAAAGGAGTTCATGAGAGTTATCAATTTCCATTTTCTTGTAGCATGCCTGAACCAGAAAGTCAGTTTGAATCTTAGTTTACAGATGAAATGGAGAGATCCTACCTAATAGATTATTTCTGTGTACGTCAATTTCCCCTATATTTGTTCTAATTTATACAAAAACACAGATCCCTGATTTGTTCACGGAAAATTTTTCTAAAGAAATAAACTAAAGAATAATGGTTTTATTATTATCAAAAGTCTGAGTAGAATAAATCCAAAATATCCTGATCTGTGGGGAATATGTCTCTCTGGAAAAAAAGTGCAATTAGACAAGGAACTGTTCAATAGTCAGTGACTGGAGCTTAAATTTCAAATACATTGAAGATTACTGCCAATGGGATATTAGCTCTGACTTAGCTTTTCAAAGATGACACATATTGAGATATCACACAACAAAGAAACCAATCACCTCCAACAAACCAGACAACAGCCTAAGATATGCAGTAACTTAATTTTTAAGAGATTACATACCTAGTGTTATTTTTTTTAAATAATCCAAAATAACTTCCAAAAACTTTCCCATCACTAACCAAATGCTAAACAACAATGAACAGCTGTGAACAGTATATCCTTTTTTTTTTTTAAAATCAAACCAGTATTTGACGTAACACCCCACAATACATGCACTATTTCTTCTTCAATGTCCTAACAGTTAGGCTAGAGTAAATTTTTTGTTAATCTGTTCTTTTTTTCTCTGTCATTTACACTTAAAGCCCCACACTGCCCCTTCCTCTTCACAGTGCTGGGGTGGCCTAAGTTCTCTTACCTTGCCTGGCAACAGAGCTTGTGCTGAAAGAGAAACACTCATGTCTCTGTAAGAGACACTCTGGAGCATTCACAAATGACTAATGTTTGGTAAGTCTGATGCCTCCTGAGCCAGAGACATAGATTGGAGAGCTGCCTAGACTGAAAAGGAATTTTAGTTGTCTACAATTAAATTTTGTCAGGATTTAGATAGACTGGATCCCACTCATTGTATGTTTGCAGTGAGAGTCAAAACATGACTACTACAGCTTCAATGCAAACCAAGACACACTGAAAACACCAAAAAAACTGGGACATACATGTACTGCATGTACTCCATCTACTTCATTAGTTAGTTGTAAACATTTGGTATCTGAAGAGCATTACTGGAAGGGTGGGTTGAAGGAGAATAGAGCCAGACTGTTTTCAGTGGTTCCCAGTGACAGGAAGAGGGGCAATGGGCACAAGCTGGAACATAGGAAGTTCCATTTGAATATGAGGAAAAACTTCTCTCATGGTGAGGGTGACAGAGCACTGGAACAGGCTGCTCAGGGAGATTGTGGAGTCCCCTTCTCTGGAGACTTTCAAGACCCACCTGAACACAGTCCTGAGTAATGTGCTCTGGGCAATCCTGCTTTAGCAGGGGAGTTGGACTGGATGATCTGTAGAGGTCCCTTCCAACTCTGACAGTTCTGTGATTCTGTGATAATTTTATGTTTTCCTAACTCCTAGTTTAATTTGTGGCCTCTGAACGAAAAGAACACCAAACCTCAAACAGAAACTCAGTTAAACCATTGGATTTCAGCTGCTTGAAACTGAAACCATGGTAAGTTATGAATTTCATCTAGCCTCAGTAAAAAATACCAACAAATTAGCTCAAGCAAACTAGAAATTTGGGATTCATGCTCCTTAAAACAATCATATCAGGAAACTCTCGAAAGTTCTCATTACAAGGCTTTTGCATATTGCATACCACACATTGCCTGAGTTAGTTCTTTATCCTCGGCATCCTACAACAACAGATATTATAAAGAGAAAATAAAACCTTTCCAAAATGATAAAAAGTATTGATGTTTATACTATAATACTGTTGAGTTGTTTAATTCCTTTTTACCTAAGTAAGTTTAAATTTCTTCATAAAAGAGAAGATTTTTTTTTTTCTACCATAGTATTATTCAACTTGGATGGTTACCACTATTGCCTGAAAAGTCCAACTATTTTCACTCATAGCCAAATCAATGGCATTTAATTATTCGGGAAACTTTTTGTTTCCTCAGACAGACTTTATGTAGAACAGAATCTCCTAGGGTTTTAGTTTATATCTCACGGAAATGCAGAATGTGCTTTGCACTTTGATTCAAATATAGTCTATGGCTTACAAAACATATCACTGTTTAACAATGAGTAATGTGATGGAAATGATAAAATAATGTTCTCTAACCAATATCAGTGAATTACCAGATAAGGTAGCAGTGATATATGAATCCTCCTTAATCTTATAGAAAACTACAGCTTGATAGAGAAGGATTACATGACACAAGCACATTATCTGACATTTACTTCTGGTTTATCATAAAATATTTGCCCCTCTTACAGTAAGAGTTGAACCAATTCAGAGCTAAACAAGAAAGGAGGGAATGAGAACAGTTCCAATGAGACTCATGTTCCACACAGACATTGAAGGCAGAACATCACTTAAATGGTTTAATTTAAACTTATTAGGCATTGATACATGTCACTGCTTAAAGTATTACATTGCCTATAAACAGAGGCATCAAATGCACACAAAATGGCACTTTAATGGCACTTACTGAGATTTATAAGTGTAAAAGAGTAAATCAATATATTCGAAACAAACATTGACACTACAGAAGAAAAATTTTTAAGAAGAGTAAATAATAAAAAGCATTAATATTTCAGATAGCTACTCCAGAAAAATCCTGTAAGTGTTGTATCCCCCTTTATTTCACATTTTCCATGCACTTGAACCATTTGCAGTTTAAAACTGTTCTCTATCTTGATTACTTTAACAGCTAGAAGTTTTTATAACAGCCCCAGTAAAAGATCCTGTTACTCTCATTATTCTGCTTGCTGGCATGAATAAAAAATTAAGATAAAGTTGCGTGTAAACTAACGCATTAGAGGTAACTCCTCCACTTAGCATCAATGACTCTCATTCTTAGATTTAACCATTACTTCCAATAACCTCATGGGGAAGGAGGGAGAAAGAAATACTTAACCATGAGGACAAGCGTAGTTTTCAATTGCCAAAAAACCTGAAACTGAGGCTCATTCTACACACATTGTGGGAAATTACAGAAAATAAAACTACTTGTGTGATTTATCAATACACCCAAGAGAACACAGAACAAAAGCTTTGCATCTCACACAGTCTCCGTTAAATAAGCATTTAAGTTGTGTAAATTTGTGAATGATCTACATTTATCGGTGAATTATTTTCTGCTTGTGCTGGGTTTGGCTGAGATAGATACAGTTAATTTTCTTCATAGCAGCTGGCATAGGGCTATGTTTTGGATTTGTGCTGAAAACACACGGATGTTTCATTATTGCTGAGCAGTGCTTACACAGTGTAAAGATCTTTTCTGCTTCTCACACTGGCCCACCAGCAAGTAGGCTTGGAGGTGCACAAGAAGTTGGGGGGGAATGAAGCCAGAACAACTGACCCCAGCTGACCAAAGGGATTCTCCGTACCATATAACATCATGCTTAGCAAGAAAAGCTGCGGGAAGAAGCAAGAAAGAGGAGCATTCAGAGCTCCAGATTTTGTCTTCCCAAGTAAATGTTACACATCATGGAGACCTGCTCTCCTCGAGGTGGCTGAACACCTGCTTACCCTTGGGAAGCGGTGAATGAATCCCATATTTTGCCTCGCTTGTCTACACAGCTTTTGCTCTACCTCTTAAACTCTTAGCCTTCTGATTCTCTCCCCTATCCCACTGGGGGAGATTGAGCAAGTGGCTGTGTGGGGCATAGCTGTTCACTAGGGTTAAACCACAACGGTTATAGAAACATTAGAAGACAAACTTGGAAACACTACTTCATGCAGCGAGTTGACATTGAGCACCTGCCAGAGGCCCACCCAGCCCCTGTCTCACTCCACCTTATCAACAGGGGAAAAAAACAAGATCAAAAAGATAATGGATCAAGATGAAGACTGGGAGAAAATTAATTTGTTATCAGCTAAAACAGTTTTGGGTAGCAAGAAACAAAAACAAAATGAAGCCAATACTCTCCTCCCACCTCCCTTCTTCCCAGACTCAACTTCAAGCCTCCATTTCTGACTCTTCAATCTCTTCCTGAGCAGCGCAGGGGGATGGGGAATAGAGGGCTGTGGTCAGTACACAGTAGCTCTTCTTTGACACTTATTCCCTCTCACACTTTTCTCTTACTCCAGCACGGGTCCTTCCATGAGTTGCAGTTCTTCACGATAAACCTGCTTCACCGTGGTCTCTCCATGGGCTGCATGAGATTCTCTGCTCTAGAGCCCAGAGCACCTCCTCACCTTCCTTCTCTGACCTTGCTATTTCCATGGCTGGTTTACATTATCTCACCCCTCTCTCAGAGCTGCTGCACAGCTGTTTTTACCCTTAAACCTGTTATAACAGGGATGCCACCAGCATCACTGATGGGCTTAGCTCTGGCTGGTGCCAGGTCTGTTTTGGAACCATCTGGAAACGGTTGTGTCCAACACAGGACAGCCCCATCCTCCCCTCACAGAGGCCACCCCGCAGCCCCTGATGCCAGCGCCTGGGCACCAACACCCAGTATACTTCCCTGTGCAAATTTACCAACTAGGCGTCCTTGGTTTCATCATATTGCTCCCACAGTAAAAGCCAAGAACACTACTAAATACCACTGTGATTCAAGATTATTTATTAGTTAGGTGATAATTTTTCACCCTTCTTAAAATGAGCATAGTTTCAAATTTCATGGATACAAACTAAAATTGAATAGGGCAGATAAAATTCAGCACATATATGAATTCATATCTAAAATAATATTGTTTGAATAGTATTAGTCAAGAAGTTTTATCTTTTTGATGAAACACTTTGATGAAAACAATTTAAAAAGTGATTCTATAGAAAAAAAGGAATCCTTGAGGGAATGCTTAATCCAACCTCATGCAATGTGACTCTCTTGGGCAGTATCTGAGGTTCCATTTTGGATGTGGCAGTCAGCTCACAAATATTCTCAATAGCTTTCAGAAGAAGCGCCACAAATGATTGACATGTGCCATCACAGATGCACATATTCACAAAATACCTTCTCCAAATGGAGCAGAATGAAGCCCTCTGGCTCTAAAACACTGAACTTTTATCTGGATGGCTTTCAGGAGGCTCAATTAGAATAGAATGAGATACCAGAGACTGCCCAATTCGCACGTGCTATCAATCAGGTTAAAGAAAGAGGAATAAGAAATCAGAATATAAAATCAGCCCCATGGGGTCAGGCTAGACAGGTTCCTAAAAAGGACACTTAGAAAAACCTAGTAGTATTCAAGGTCAAAAAGCATTTGCAGTTTATACTCATGCAAGTATTTGGGGTTTTATTAGTACATTTTTCTGCTTTGATCATATAAAATTAAAATATTTTCACTCTTGTTGAACACTGACCAGATGTTGATATCCTTATTCGCTCATGTGATATAGACATATTCTAAAAGAGCTCCCAGCAGCATTGGGATTTGTGGACAAAAGTACGATTTGAGATAAGCCTGGGTATCAAAATACAACCTGTAAATGTCTAACCTCTTTTTTGGTTCTCATCTAATTTTTCCATTTGAAAGGAAAATTCATAAGCACACCCTTCATTCAAGTTATGATAAAAGTAGCATTTTTGCCTTGAAAAGGAGGAGATGGGAAAGTTAAAATGGATCCATAAAAAGGAGCTTATTCAAAACAGAATTTTAAAAGCCTCCTTTTCACAGAATAGTAAATTTAAGTAATCTTTATTTGTATCAATCTAATTGCCTCATGGTACAAGCTTCTTACATGAAAATGATAGGGATGTGCATCATAAAGTAAAAGAAACACAAGCAAATGAGGAAAGTCTTTTTACTTCTCTTTTTGTAATACTGATACATAGTGGACTTTAGCAAGCAGCAGGTATTTTCTTGCCTTTCCAGGATAATCAGTAAATTGCTTGCTTATGTATCTGTAAGCTTTGCCATGACTCTTTCAGTGTCTGCTGCTATTTCATATACTCTGGGTGTCTTTAGTGTAGCTGTTGCTGTTACAATCCCATCAGCTCCACTTCAGCAGTTTTCAAAAACCTGAAAGTCAGACCTTTTCTTTAAATACAATTAACTTTAGGAGGTTTAATATTTTTTTTCTTTGAAAGACTAGAAATTTTACCAGCAAAGTCTAGTGCATCATTTTGGTTTGGGGTTTGTTTGGGTTGTGGTTTGGGATTTTTTACATCACAAAACTATTATGACATTCTAACTAGAGGTATTTGTTTCTTCTAGCAAAAGAAACACCACGAGGTTAGGGTCGGAGTAGTCCTAAATGCTCATAGCTGTTGGGATGCTGAAGAGTAAGGGAAGAATGACACTCCCTTGCAGGGGAAAAGAGGCTTCCCATATTTTTCTTACAATGGGTCTAGGTTAGAAGTGCTCAGATTGAATGCTTCCTGACTAAGGAAGCTCTGAGCAATTTGACCTGACACCAGCCCTAACACAGGGTGGGACTGTAGGTCACTTCCAACCTAGGCTAGTCTATGATTTAGTTTCTTGTTCTCCAGAGATACCATCCCTACTGCTCCTGAAATTTTACACCTCATCTGCTTTGTCCTACAGACCCTTCGCACCTCACAGCAGAGAGCCACTTTTCTTCAGTATCGTTCAGCCCAAAGTGTCTCCCATACCAGTGTTACCTCCTTCATTTTCACCAGTCAGTCTATTTACCCTATCTCAAAACCTTCACATTTCTCTTACTTCCATGCCAAAATCCTTCATTTACTTTTTAGTTAATTCTTTAAAAGTTTAATTTAATATTGTAGTCTTTTAATTCTACAGAGATATGTAGCATAGAAATATGTGTATATAAGTGTGTGTGTGCAAGCATGAATCATGGCCACTTTTTCTGGATGCAGAAAAGAGAAAGCATCAATCAGCCTTCCTATAAGAAATTACTGGCTTTCAGGTCTTTCAGGGGTCATAGTGATTATTTGCTACTCAATAACATCACTGTTTACACCAAAATAAAACATGACTTGGCAAGGCTTTGGGGAAGGAGGTGACTGAGTGTTTTACTATAAAACAAATAGATGATGGGAGCCTGCACTATTGCAAAGCCACTTTCTCCTACAGAGTATTACCTTAGATTCAATAGGGTTATTAAAAAAAAAAAAAAAACAACTTGGCTTAAGCAGAAATCCAGAAATCAATAAAATGTATATAAACAGTTCAGTCATGTATGAGTTTCATATTTTGGAACATACCTGATTACAATGAGGAAGTGGTAGATGCTCCATCCCTGGAAACATTCAAGGTCAGGTTGGACAGGTCTCTGAGAAACCTGATGTAGTTGAAGATGTCCCTGCTCGTTGCAGGGGGAGTTGGACTAGACGACCTTTAAAGGTCCCTTCCAATCCAAACTATTCTATAATTCTGTATAACATCTGTGTTTCTTTGGAAAACTCATAAAAAGATTAGAAATGAAAAAGTAATATAAGTTGAAGTGTTAGTGTTCAGCAAATATATCCCTCTCAATTTTTAATTCTGAGATGAGACTCTATGCAATAGATTTTCTCTGCGTACTCCAAATTGAAACATAACTATTTATTGAAAAGACACATTGTGAGGTTAATTACAATGAGATTACTTGGCTTTTCATTGAAAAAAAACTTCTTGTAATATATTTTTATTTCTTTTTCTTTCTTTTTCACAGAAAAAAAAAAAGTAAATCACCCACTTGTATTTTTATATGGTATCTTTTCTCTAAAGAATTATCATTAAAAAAATTTTAATGACAAAGTGGTTTTATTAGATCTGTATTGTGGGCAAAATTATCAACTATTCACGATCATACATTTTTTAATAAAATGAATGAGTGTATTATAAGTGTACTAATGCAGGAAAGTAGAAAAATTTTCACAAAAAGTTATCCCTTTTGAAAAGTACTATCATTCAACCTTGCAGTAACTCTTTCTATAGCTTCAAACAATCATATCACAAGCAAAATCTTTTAATCAATTTCTAAATAATTTTGTTATAATCAGCTGCAGCATTGGATAGCAAAGTTAGACTAAATATCCAGCTAAACATTCTTGATGTTAACCATTCATCCCTTTAACAGTTTACACCTAATAAAGAAAAACCTACATTCTTCACACATGTGATTTACAGAACCTACAGGAGTAAATAGTTGAGTGCATAATACATGGGTAACTGAAGGGTTATATCTGTTACTGCGACTAAGTTTCTGCCCATTGTAGCCATAATGTATGTCATTAAATAATGTTAAAAACTAAAACTGGAAATATTTTTGAGCAATGTGAGATTATAAACATATGATGTCTGATTATTGTTTTAAATTTTATTGGCTACAAAAGATTAATGGCCATATCCAACAGAGACAAATACTATAGCTATTAATGCAGGAGACTTATATCTACAATCAGAAGAACTGCATCTACCTGTACCTTTTACCCAGCAATGGACACCATGGAGTTGCATGTGGAGTGATAACAAATTATTTTGAAAAGTAAATGCCCACTCTGACAAACGGGTAACTGCTCAATTCGAAGAAAATATTTTCTCTTACTTCTCCAGTCCATTTCCAGTTGTCTTCTTAGCTTTTACTGTGAAGAACCTGATTCTTTCCTTTCAACTTATTAGCCCTAGTTCAGTTTTTAATTTTTAGTTTTGAACACCATTCTGACTCCACCTCTGCTGCCTGCAAGTTCTGAGGTGAAAGCCACTCTCCATTATTTTTGCTGCAGAAACCACAGCAAGGACAGTTCAGTTACCAGGACATTGGCCTGCTCTACTGTAAACTCTCTAAAGCTATGTCAAGGTGACAGCACAAATACACTTTTCTGACTGCCCTGTCACCCTGGAAGGTTGGATGACCAGACAGATAGAACTGCTGTAGCATTTTACTCTTCTCTTCCATCTCTGATGCTGTATTTCTTCCCTATGTGGGACAGCAAGGTTTAAGCGCAGTGCAGGTGTGGGATTGTCCACCTGCACCCCAAGAGATGCTCAATAGGGGTACTCACCTGAGAAAGCCAGTGCTTTCTAGATTTCTGCAGATCCTCAGGCATAGATTGGACTTTGTTGCTGTTTGACTTTGAAGCGTGTACCATATTTCTAGAAGTAATTACATCTCCTGGATCCTCAGTGTGAAAGGGTACTTTAAAACATCCAAATGGAAAGAAAAAAATCTAGAGATAATCAGGAAGTGTGATGCTTCGTGGAATTCAATTCAGATTGAATAATGGATATTCTCATGTCAAACTTCAACCATTACAAACACATATATGACTTCTGCGAGTGATTTTCCTACACATTTTTCTACTCAATTAAGATTAATTAGTAAATTAAGATGGATTAACCAAAGTAATTTTAGAAGTGTCTTTATACATTTTTGTATGAATTCCCAGGAGAGAAATGCACTGGAACAATAATGCTTTAGTGTACAACGTTTGTTGATATTTTTTCAGAAAACAGTTTCCCATTGGTGAATTATTTCTAAAACTTCATAGATAAGAAATCAGTAGAGGTACTTTTAAGATTAACATTTCCTTCATGTGGCTTATAGGCTTATAGTAAAAAAATAACAAATTGTTTCTTTCATTTCATATTTTTCAAGAAGAAAATCCTCTTCAAAGGAGGATTTTCCTTTCCATAGGAGTATCCAAGGTTTTGGATACTGATCATCCTAAGACTGTAAATCTTATAAGCAGCTGTCTCCACAACCAACCTTCAATATTATTCTTCAGCAAATAAAAGGACTAATTAAATTATGCAGGGGACTCATATCAGGGCAGTCTATTTCTTTGTCCATAATTCTGGTTTGTGGTTCTAACCATTCCACTGTGCTTCTCACCGAAGTGCTTTACAGCTTTGTATGTTCTCAACACAGCAAAGATTTTCCTGGTATCATCAAACTTCACCAATTTTTCAAACCTCACTCTTCATTTTTGACAAAAGTTTCTTTTCTCAATAGAATCAGTGTGCAACAGGAGGCAGTTATTATGTTGGTGTTAAGTTCCTCATTTTATTTCATTTATGTAAACAAGACATTTGCATGACTATTTCAATAAAGTTGTAAACAGAATTTCTTATACTAAAATGTTTTCCCAATCCCTTGTAAATCATCTGAATATCTGACATAAGGTACTGGAAAGCTTACCTTTCTGTTTTAAAAATATAGGGCAAAAACATCTCAGATTCTTATCTGCTTTCAGGGAAACGATCAAATATTTCTGAGATGACAAGCAAAGATATCAGTGGAAAGTAATTATAATTCATAGCTTTGAAATTGTTAAAATATTAATTTAAATATTACTTAAAGTAACAGTTAATTATTGTTCTTTCTAAGGCCCCCTTTCTTTTTCTCTTTTGCTGAAACAAAAGCTAGCTGAAACTACAATGGTGCTGTAATTTATAACCACAGCTGGATCATTAGGCAAAAAGATTGCCTTGATGAATTCTTACAGGCAGTGAAGTAGTCCCCAATTACTCCTAGAACCTATTTTATTCCACCTAAATGAGCAGATTTTTTTTTTAAGTCTACTGCTACTTTTTTCATTCCTGAACATTAAGCATCTGGTTACGGAAGCACTTGAAACATCAGTGCCTAGCAAATGGTGCAACTGGTCATCTAGAACACATTCAGGTGAGAGGTATCTATTACATATGCTTGTGGAGATTAAAATCTTTGTCAACTAGAGCCCAGGTTTGTCATTTTAAATTCATAATTGAAGCATTAACGCAGACAACAGCATTTCTTAAACAGATCATTTTTTAAAAGCTATAAATGTTCAAAAGACCAAATTCACAACAGATGTAATTGCATTTATTTTTCAGAGAATTATTTTAAATTAAATCTGGCCTTCTAAAAAGTTATATTAAGGTGTTATACCTCATGCAGTACATGTTCCTCTAATAATCCATTTCTATTCTTTTGGATGCTAATTTTTAAGTAAAAAATATCACCTGAAAGAAAAGGAGCAAATTCATCAGCAAAATTGGTTTTCTTTTCATCAAAGGTTCAAACCCTCTATTATAAAATGATTTTTGTTATGTCATGTGATACCATTATAGGATTTTCTTGGAACAAAATTGTGGAATTAGGTGCAGTCCCTTTGTACTCTCGGGATAGCTTACTAACCTTGTGCAGTAATGAAATTATAAAGCTTCTTGAGACATGAAAAATAGGTATTTTATATTTCACCACAAATACTTTTAGCTGAAGAAAAATTTACTTATCTATGTGACTTGACTCAATGTAAATAAATTATACTCCACTAAGACATGAGTATGTACAGTCCTCATTATTTATTCCTATACTTGACTAGCATCTTTTTTTAATCTCTAATATCTATTAAAATAACTGTGACTTAGTTTCTTCCCCTAAGAACCCTGCGTAAACAGATGTACAAACCAGAAATGGGAAAGCCTTGGCAAGAGAAGCTGGTATATATCTTAATCCTCCAGCTCCCACACAGGGAACTGTAAATACTGAGAATGTGAATGTGATCAAAAACCAACAGGGCAGGCCAGGAGGTAGCCTTGAGGTAAAGTAAGACTTGTAGCATCTCATTATCTATCTCACAGGAAAATAATAGTGCTTACTTCCCATTTACACCTTAATGTCTTTGTAAAACCATTTGAGACTTGAGGTCTTGGATCCAGCTGCTGTTACCAAGCAAGAATAGTTCAACTGACACTCTGCTGACAGAGAGTAAAAGATCCTCAGTAGACAGAGAAAACATGAAGGCAAAGGACCATCACAGGGATGTCCTGGCCTCCTGACACATTTCAGAGTTCTTGGAGGCAGTCCCTGAAATTGTCCTCCAGCAGAACAAACATTTTACTATCTGAAGGAATGAAAAGGAGAAAAGCTTCCCAAGAGGAAATTTGCAGGGATAGCTCCCACTTAGCATTGTTCTGACAATTTGTTCCTCACAATAGGGAAGATCTGTCCCCATATTCCCTAAATACCTTAAACCTGAAAGAAGATAATGACTAAAGTTGTTGTCGTGTTGGTTTTCTATTATCATCTGGGAAATTTCAGTGGTGCATGATGCATTTCAAGCTATACAATTATAGCAACTCTACCTTCCTAAATCCATTACCTCCTCCAAAGTGCTGTTTAGCTCTTCTAAGGCGGATGACCGTGTTTAGTGATTTTAGGTATACTCATTATGATATGAAATAATGGAAATTACACAATTGTAGTCAACTTTAAAACCGGTAAAATTGGACCAATTATTTAATAAAGCTATATGTTTAGCTGCTTAGAAAAGTCTACAGTGGAATCTAATTCACTAAAATGCTGGAAAAAGTGGGAATAAATGTCACAGCACAGACAGAATTAATATTGCAACACAGATGTTTAACAAGTCTCTGTCTAGCTTTGGTTTTTGCCATAACAGTGAAGAATTCACAACTGATAGGCATATTTTTCTATAACAGAATCCCATTTGTGCATAAAATAACACTTTAATGTGCTCTTTGCTCAACAACTTTGTTAGATATTGAACGACAGGTAAATCATCTTATTGCTGCTCATTGTTTGGCATCACTTTTGGATTACACTCCAAATCACGTCAGATAATATATCAAGAAAATTCTCATTCTAATATTCCTGCAAAAGCTGCATTAGGTTTTAGTCCAAACGAAATCCAATGGATTTACCTGGACTAGTTCCAACAGTACTTTTGGATTTATCTGATCTTAAGCTAGTGCAAGAACTAGACAAGTTAGCCCTTAATTTGCTCTAGATAATCATAGTCAATTCATCTGTAAGTACTGTCAATCCCACAGGAGATAAGACATCATTCTTAAGACCTCAAAGAAAGGGATAAGTGAAATATGACAGAAGTGTGTAAAGGACCATGGGGTGCTCTGGCTTATAACAAAAGAAGAAAGAAACAAACTTCTGGCTCCCAAAAGGTCTGCTTTAACCAGAAACCCTGTAATGCGAAGTGAGGAACACCCACACCTTGGTATAATCATAGGAAGTCTTAATGGAATATAGAGAGTCTTTGGAGCACATAAAAGGAAGAGAAATACAACAACCAGACCAGTACATTGATTCCCACTACGGAACAAATGCAGGCTAAAATAACTGTGTTTCTATCAAGCTCTCTAAAGCAATGGTTCTTTAATAAGCAATAACATCCTTCTGAATACTAGAAACATAGGAGTCAGTCTCAAGGTAGTTTATCAACAATCCAACAGTGCCATCTATCAGATTTCATTAGAATTATATTTTTCATATGTGTCATTTTCTAATGTTAAGCAATTGCAAGATTTGAACTACAGAAAGTGTGCAGAAGACCAGACACTGAACGTTCGTATGTTAAATTAATGCATGCAGAGTTCTAGCTAATCATAAAGCTATCGGGATGGGGAGGAGGAAAAAAAAAGACAATATAAGCTTATTTTTAAAACATGTTACATCTATTTTAGAGAACATCAGTTTAAGTATCTTTTATCAAATTGGTTATCTAATCCTGTCATGTGATTGCCAAGTGATTTTCTGGACCTAGGAGTTTGAAATTCTCTCTGAAATTTATCATCTAGCAGTGTTATAAATATGGTCTGAACCATCTAAAATAATGAAATAAGAGGTAGTTCCATAAACACAATTATTTTTTAAATTGAATAACTGAAAAATTATCATTAGCAAAAATGGGTCTTCTCTTATCCCGAAAACTCAGTAGACAGGATAAATAAAAAGCTAGCCTGCCATAAAACCCCCCAAACTCAAGCAATGGTAGTAGTGTCTCTGGGATAACATACTTCAGAAGAGGGTAAAACTGCTGTGCAACAACAGCAGTGGAGAGAGAAGTGAGAATACGTGAGAGAAACAACTCTGCAGTCATCGAGGTCAGAAAAGAAGGAGGAGGTGCTCCAAGCTCCAGAGCAGAGATTCCCCTGCAGCCCATGGCGAAGACCAAAGTTAGGTAGCCTGCACCCTGCAGCCCATGGAGCTTAACAGTGGAGCAGATATCCATCTACAGTCTGGGAGGACCCCATGCTGGAGCAGATGGATGCCCAAAGGAGGCTGTGATCCCATGGAGAGGCTACACTGGAGAAGGCTCCTGGAAGGACCTGTGACCCTGTGGAAAAATGAGCCTGATATTAGAGCTTAAATCTCATAGACTAAATTCACATCTTTGCTTTAATACTAGTTTAATATCACCATGAGCCTGCATTCATAGCAGTAAAGGACTCCACCAACTGGCCTCTTACGCAGGCAATCGGTGGACAGGCAAATGGAGGACAATGAGGTCACAAAAAATATAGTTAAATCAATCAAATACATTTTGATCAGAAACATTTTCTGCTACAGCTGGAAATGGTCCCAGTTTCTACCATTTCTTTGTCATTTCTATTGTAGTCTATCTAATGACACGTTCAACCACAACAAGCATGGATTCTGTCATCTTTGGCGACACCACAATATGGGCATTCAAATTCCACACTTCTATTCCTGTATTCAAGTTTAGCCTAATAGACATATATCCAGCTACAGAAATGGACATTTTGTGTTAGACCGTTTTCAGTAAAAAAAACCTAAATCAAGAAGTTCTGCAGCAACAATTGACAAAGAGAGTACTCTTTTAAATGGCCTAAATGAAAAATTCCTCTGCAAATGCAAATAGAAAACAACTACAGTTCTAGCACAGTGCAGCAATCCCCTGTTTATAACCAAACACATTGACATTCAATAAACAGTGCTACATAAAATTTCACCTGCCTGTGAGGAAAATTTAAACTTACTTCATTATTCCTTTGGAATATTTTAAATGAGAAAAAAATGAAGATAAACTGCAGTTGACCCTAGGCATTATAAATGCCATTAAGGCTCTCGCTCTGTTAGGCCCATCTGTTGCTTTTCAGGCCAGCTATTCATTAACCTTATTAGCACCAGCCCCTATAGCCTTGAGTTGACATTTCCCTGGTTAATATGGAAAGCCCATTTCCTAGCACACATGAAGGGGCTGATTAAAGAATTTGTATGAATTGTCTAGTAGACACAGTAGGATAGAGAAACAACTGATCTGTTTTTCCAAATCCAACACAGAATTCCTTTCTGTTGGCTTCTAGGGGACTGCAGTTTTCTTATATATCAATATGTAGCTTTGCACAGCTACTGTCCTAATCAAATCAGCAGAAAATCAGTTGTCTTGGCATCAGTAATAACCTCTATCTGTTGCAGCAATATAAATCCAACTGGTATACTATCAGATTTTGTACTGATTTACCAATGAGCTGAAAAAACAACAGCAAGTGTGTTCATTCAACTGATATACCCAGCTGCCTAAAATGATGTGAATACATAAACTGTTTATCATGTTTAACCCATTGATATGAAGTCACAGTAAGGTGAATTGATGGTATTTAATCCCAGTGCTTCTTCATTCTAGCCATTCCTGCAATTTTTTACTCCCACTGAGAATACTGTGAGCAATTTAATTTGCAGAATGAGTTTAGAGGAAGTGTTTTTCTCTCTCCATTTTAAACTAGATGTTGCAATCATGAGCAAAATTCCATATATATCTAAACCTACACACACTAAATCAAACATTTCAGAAAGCAAACAATATGAATTCCTTCCACGTTGTTGATTTGGTGGCAACAGCTGGTATTATTTCACACACTAAAATGGAACAATGAACTCTTTTTTATCAAGAGGTTGCTTTCAATTTTTTTCTGAAAAGCTTAAGAGTGAAAGTAAACAAACTAATGGGTTAAACTAGACAGGTACAGTTCAGTAGCCTTTCTCAGTATCCCTTTGGCACCTCTGATTCTTCTTGTATCTGTGGCAATACAAGGTAATTTCCAGATAATTTTTTCCCATAAGTGGAATGTCAGGATAATTTATAGAAGTGCCCTATTCTTCCTGACTGGTTTATTTAGTTAGAAGTAAGCATTTTAGGATTTAAAGGCTAAAATTAAGACCATCCTTCCTAAAACCACTGAATTCAGCAATTCAGCAATGTAATTAATTAAAAATAAGATCTGACCTACAGAAACGACTACAATTACTGTAGGTAGAAGGTACTGGAAAACGTATAGCTGCCCAAATCTCTTTTACTTCAAGGATGTATTCATCAAGTGATCTACCTCTGCTAATCATTCTGTGTCTTTTCTTGTGAAGTTATCTATCTCTACCACTCCAGTCTCAAGCCTGTGTAAGACGCAGCCTCTCTTTCCACATTTTAACCATCATTTCACATTTCAAGTATCAACAGCCCAGAAGGAATTGATAGGGAAGAAAAAAAAAATTCTTATCCAGGATTCAGTGAGATAGAGTTGCAGACATTTTGTGTGGTTTTGGAGTATATGTAGTCCACTAAGTGTCTTGCATAAGAGCCTGTGTCATTGATAACGTCACCTGTGCACACCTTGTCCCATTGTCATCACTGGGATAATCTCTGTCAGTTCAGTGTCTTGACTTATGCACACCTGAGGACTGAGCCTGCACCTTTATTCCTTCAAAGAAATGCTGATATTTACTACTGCTATGTAACCAAAATGTCATGTCACAGGAGTTATTTAAAATTGGTGATTTAACTCAAATAAGGAAAAGCAGTTTCTATTGGAATTTCTACCAATAATGGGCAGATCTTAAAGATGCAGTTCAAGTTTGATAAGCACCTGAAAGTTTGGATGTGTATCTGAAAATTAGTGATGAAAAATTCTGAATTATCTGCATCTGCTTAGTTTAGCTGGAAAGTTAGAAAAATAATCTGTTTCTTGAGACATGGCTAATGCAACTGAGGACACTCAAAGATAATAATTCAGTATGAGGTGTGGGAAAAAAAAGAAAAAGAAGAAAAAGAACTGAATTTCTTCAGACCTCAGAAACATATTTACTTCAGATTTTATTCAGGAATTGCATTAAGAAATGGATTGACTTTATGTCATCACTTTGAGTTGTTAATATTGAAAAAAAAACCCACCTTACAGCATGCTAAAATACTTGCTTACCATTTCAGTGAGACACAGAAGGAGATGTAACGAACAGTTTCTGTCTGCTCCTCTGCAATGTGCTGAGCTGCAAGCTGAAGCTCTGTAATAGAAAAACTTTCCCAGTTCTGGCGCAACAGATGTTTTCACAAGTACTTTGATTCCCAGAGAAGCAAGTCTGTATATAACTATACAAGATCTCTCATCCTAACAGAACAGCACGTTACCCAGGAATCACGAAGCAGTCTTTATGTGAGATTTCATATAAAAATATAAGGTCCCAAAAAAAGCAATTTCACACCTAGGAAGCTACTGTCTTTTTTTCAGTGTAATTATTTCTTTTTTTTCCTGCATATGCAGCTCTACTGGCTTATGCGCTGTGACAGTACATTCATCAATTTGCCTGCATGAAGTTTGTGCTTTCGCTTAACTTGCATAATGCTACCCTACGATTCAGTTCCTAATTCAAAACAAGATTTCTTTTACAAAGCCCTGTACATACAGAAGAAAAGGCTCTGTGCCTTATCCTTTACAACTGAACAAAGATAAAAAGTAGAAAGTGTGAGAAAAACAGGCATTCTTATTCCCGTTTTTGAATGAAATTTTCTTGTTCCTCTGCAGTCCTTTGTTCTCCACCAGAGTGAGGCCAAGCCTAAAATACCACCCAAGCAATTCTTCTTAGTTCTGTTAAGAATTACCTAGGTAAGTAGTAAAGATTAATATTGCGTGTTGGTTTTTTCCCCTAGAAATTAGAAGAATTAGCAATCTACTAATTTGTAGCAACAAATGAAAGAAAAACACAGACATCGTGGTTCCATTTCAAAACAATTGTTCACAGAGTTTTGACTCTACCGGAATGTCGCTATTTTCTTTGGGGCATTGGAAGTTCATTTTACATCCAGCAGAATTTAATACATATTTCTTAAATAATCTATTTGAATGCATATTACTCAAATACCAAAAAAGCCCATTCCATCTAGAAAAAGAGGAGGCATGTCTCTCAGTCTTATAGGAATTGAGGAGATGGACTGTCAAGGTTTTAAATTTGCAGGGATCAGGTGAGTTTGTACTGCTGATAGCTAAAAAGCAACCCAATAACAACCGTAAAGCCCTTCTTGTGAGCTAAGTTATGTAAATTGAAGAATGCCCTCACTGTCAGCAGGTATATTATTTCGAAGAAGACAGACAACTGTGTTAATCTCCCTTCTGCTTAATCCCTGTCTCTCCACAAATCATCATGTCGACAGTTTAAACAGATTTAGATGTGACTGAAATCAAGAAAAGGAGATAGTCTCAGGATGCTGGGGCTGATGCAGGCCTCCGAGAGGTAATTTTGTTTGTGGTAGAGAGAGAGTGCGGGAGAGAGAGTAAATCTAACAAATCTAACAAAGCAGCCCTCTGGCCCAGCCCTGAGGATCAAATCCAATTCTACCAAGATACACATTAAGCCCTGTCTATCACAGCTTTGCCCTTGAAAAGACAAATAATGATGAGATTCACCTCGTTGTGCTTGTCTCTGGAGAGAGGAGACAGAAGACATTTGAGGAACTTGCACTATTGTTCATTTTGAATACCTTTTATTACTTAATTCTTATTATCTTAGGGTAAAAAAAAAGTTAACTCCCTTTAATTTAGTGTCTTATTGTCCCTTAAGTAAGAAGCAATAATCACTAGAGCAATAGAAGCACTCCATAATCAAGAAAGTGGTGGTCAGTGGAACAGTGGCTCATGCATTATGCATCTTCACCAAATTATTTGTTGCAAACTGTAGCTTTTGTACTTTGTTTAGGTGAAAAAGGACCAATTTCTACTTACTGCTTTACCTAAAATCATTGCAGAAAATGTTCTCAAAAGACTGCTGTGAACTGAAAAAAAAAAACCAGTACAACTTCGAATATTTAATTTAATCATTTTTCTGACAGTATAAAAGTTAGATTCACTCATATTCCTTCTGTGACTGGACTCTGAAAAAACAGTCCTTTAGCACTATTTTCAGTACTTAATAGTCAAGTTTTAGATGAAAGAAGTCCTTTTTCAATAAGGATTACTAGCATGCCACTCTTGAAGTTTTTAAAGCAGAAATTCTATCATTTAATCACTTTAGGTTTAACTCTTATCTGATCAAATTAGCATTTGCAAGACTACACCTAAAATAACAAAAACAGTCTTTGAAATAATCTTCAATGCAAAGAAAATTATAATTACCTAGGTGGTCTGCATGATCACAGCTTGCAATTCTGTGTCTTAGAAGAAAACCAGAAAATTAATTAGTTAATGTTAGTGATATTCTTTGAAGATGAATAACTATATGGAAGTGCTGAGAATTATCACAGTTATTAGATCGCACAATTAACTGCTACCCACAATTAAAAAATTTAAGTAATTTAACTGAACTAAAAGGGATAGCACTGTTTGCAATTCCTTGCGCCAACTCCACAGGGGCTAGCTGATGGTTTGAGGGAACAGCAAAGAAAAGTCTGGGCAGATCATCAGCACAGAAGAGTCCAGTGCCCCTTGGGAATGACCGAAAGGGTGCAGGCTTCTGCATTCAGCAGTGGCCAGGAGCTGTTCTTCAGTTGGCATTGCAAGAGCAAAATCCTCTCTGTCCCCTTCTGTCAACAAGTGCTGTTTCCCTTGCTGTCTCTCACAGTGAGAGGCACATAGAGGGAAGAGGTGGGGACACCTCACAACATGGAAAATGGAACTTGCATTTGTAGTCTTTGAAACATTTGTAGTCTCCTCTGAAGCCTTCCTACTCAACTTTGGCCAAAATTATTTCAGAGGAAGACTTCTGGTTTTGACAAAATAACTTTTTAATGTCAAAAATAGATTTTGTCAAAATGTCTCCGACCTATTCTAGATGCAGTGGTTCACTCCCTAATCTTGAAGGTGCCCCTTTTGGCAGGCACTCCCTCTTCACACACAATTACTACCCTGTATTTTAGCATTTTTATCCATTAGAAATGGAAAAAAATGCTAAAATTAGAAATTTATCCATTAGAAATCCATTCATTGTGTCCTTTGGAATATGTTTTCATGTTATTCAAACATAACGCTATGTGGCAATTGCCAACCGGAGATTGATTTTATGTGGTTTAAATTGAGTTTACAACATCTGCTGCAGATTTCATTCTCAGCCAAATTTCTTTACTTCGTGAAATACAATTTTTTAATTTCTTAAATGCTTTTAGATCATAGGAGTGAAAGACCTAAGGAAGTATGAGATGCAATATTCAAATTACATATAATAATATTAGCATATAATTCAGTGAGAATGAATTGACCAATTTAGATTTCCCTTCTATGTTGTGAGCCACCTTTCCTGGAACAATTCATAATTCAGACATATTAGAAGAGTCCTTAACAGTGGTATTTTATGGACTGTTGAATATTCATAATTTAAACTATACATTTTCTTAAGAGTGCTCAAAGGAGCTACACAGCGAAATTTGTATTCATGGATTGCTTCATTGTTCATGAAGAATTGCTTGTGTTTGCAAAATCAGAAATGAGGTTCTACTAGTACTTTCTCATGTCTTTAAAAATTTACTTAATGAAAACGCATTGTTCAGTTAACTACTTTGCCTGGGTACCTGCAACAATACTCTAACATTACTGTGCAAGAGAAAAGCAATTCCTGGTGGCAAATTCAATCTAATTATTTGTCATGGCCACCTTGAACTTTTACTGATTTTTTTTGTGTGTGTGTGAATAATTAAAAGAATTTCATGGGTTTTTAATTGTATTTCTTTCAAAAAGTGTGAAAGTTATGAATAATTGTGCATAGTGTTTAGTGGGCCAATGTTTCAGTCATTCCACTCACAAAGGGCGCTGAAAGTCAGCAAAGAGCGAAGATACAGATTCCTCAAAACGAAACAAATCACCCTGGCATGGGTAGGATTTGCAAAGGCCTAGAAAATTCAGTGATTTTGAGCACTGTGGGAGGAATAGTCTAAAAGTTAATTACATAATTGGAAAAAGAGAAGAAAGCTTTGACAGCCCTGTTGCTCTGAGCTATTTCTCTAGAGGGATCATCTCTGCGGAGATACCCAGTGCTCTGTGCTGTGCTGTGGAACGATTAAGTGACATGGTCACCTTAAATTGCCTGTAGTAAATGCAACTTCTTTAGGGACCAAAGAACAGAGAGGTGGATATCTGCAGTGGATGAGCCATCACGAACTTTCTGGCACCAAAACAGCTCCATTTTATAATGGTAAAGCTAGACAAGAATGCCCTTTTAGGGTCATTAGCCATCTTATTTGCCCAGATGGTACTTTTATAACTGGATGCTGGGTGTGAAAAGATTAATAATGCATCTTTCCGGAAGCAAATAATAAAGGAACTGTCTCTAACTGGGGGCTGAGCTGCAAAAGCACAGTGCTGTCATGAAATCTGACCAGTCACTGTTCCTGTTGCATGTTCAGCCCTGGAAATTGGTCCTTATAAGAGTAAGCACCTGGGCTGTGGCAAGGGGGTGGTGTGTACTCAGTGTTATCTTGTGGCACAGTCAGGCCCATTATGGGTAGCAATAAGAGATTTTGAAATCTTCTGCTAGCCGTTATGCTAGACTGACAAAGTGCTGCACTCACTGAAGAAGAAAGATCAGAAGGAAATGGCCCAAAAGGCACAAAATATTTTAAAGAACATTTTGCTTTAATATAGTTAATATTCACACGTCACTCAGGTGTGATCATGACCAAATAATACACGTCCCCATCCACATTTCATCCCTTCACATTGTTAGATATTTGGGAAAAATTCTAGCCTAACAGGCTTACAGGTAAGAACAAATAAAGGCTGTAGGCTGGATATTGCAGTATCAAGCCTTGCAGTTAAATTCCTTACTACTGGCCTTGCCTGGCACTGACTTCTTTGGGGAAGTTGTGTTTTATGTACTAAGTGCAACTATGTGCTAGGTGAAATAAAACTTGTAATGCCTTGGGCCTGGATTACTTTATATCTTATGAAAATGCTAATTGCTTAGAAGCTATCTTCTTTCATTTTTTAATTAAACATTTTCCTAGGAAATTTTTTATTCATGCAGTGTGCCATATATTGAACCTTTTTAAATAACCTCTTTGAACTAAAAGAAATACAATCTTTCTTACTTTTCCCTTTTTCTCCTATTTCTAAATTTTATTTCTCTGTTCTGATATCTAGATAGTACTAATGAACAAAAAGAACCATCTTCAAGATTTTCTGCTCAATCAGATTTTTGGCTGAACTAAATTATGATGTTTCTATTGTTCATTCTTGTTCTAGTTATGCAAATATTTTTACATAGACAAATTTTAATGAAAGCAAGTCTGTTTCCAGTATGTCTGTGAAGGCTTCATGCTTTTATTCATTATGTCATAGTGTCTGAGAGAAAAAGAAGATAATGTTATGGAGAAAGCCAAATACAGAGTGTAATGAACATGCCACAACCTCCTGTGGAGGCTTTTCTGGTTTTGACAAGTGATACAATCAATTGTAAAGTGCAAAACCCTCTCCGCTCCCATCAAAGCCCAGATGCCTCACTTAAACAATTCAAACTTCAGAGAAGTCAAAAATCAAACTTCAGAGAAGTCACTGCTGCTCTCAATCTGCATGCACAAATATCACCAAACCATACACATGTACTCCAGGAAGATATTTGGTATAACATGTTCTTTTGGCATTTGCAAGTCTAGCAAGTCCGTTCCCAAGGTTATGCACACAAACCATCATCCTGAGAAGTCACTTAATGCTGGAAAATTATGCCAGCATATTCCTAAGCAATCACATTCCCCAGAAGAAACAGGACCTGAGTGGAAGACAAAGAACATGACTTGCACTGAAAACAATGCTCAAGGTAGGAATTGTCAAGTTGCCTTTACCTGATCCTTCCAGCAGCTCTCAAGCATTGCACTGAAAAATTTGTTCACAATATCACAGAAATCTGAAAGGAGGCTGGCATGACAAGATTATCCCATTACTCCAGCAACAACACCCCAGTTCAGTTCTATAGACTTAATGAGATTAAGGAGGAAGGGCTCTTTCCTCTTGTGTATGATAACAAAGACCTAACTGAATATCTTTGTGATCATATTGTAGGCCTCAATAAAGTGATAGAAGTAATTACAGCTGATTAGTGTTCTTGATGTAATGTCCTTAGACTACTGTAAGGCCTTTGACTTAACACATATTTATTACGAAATTAGAGAAACGCAAAGCTGATAGGAACCTATCAAAGGATTAAAACTGACTGATAGTTTCATAAACGGGTATGAGCAGCTTCCACTTTCAAGAATCTACCTCACCTGATAGTTATTTCATTCCCTTGATTCTTGGGTGCTTCTTGAGAACAGATAAGGTATCTATATTTCTGTACTTGGCAGTGATGCGAACACCTACTGGGATACTGTGTTGTGCAGTTCCAAGGTCTGTGATATTACAAGGGTGTTGTAGAAAATGTTTATAGGTGATCTATAGATCAGAAAATAATTCTCACAATATATGTCCTTCAGCAAGTAGTTCATTCTGTCTGCCTTAATAAAGGGAAGGTTAGGGATTGCATACCCAAAGTCTCTGTACCTACATGAAAAACAGGCTTTTCATAACAGAAGATTCATCAGTTTAGGAGGTAATTCTGTAATGAGATCAATGATCTAGATGAAACAAGCCAAATTCAGATTGACTATAAAGCACTAAAGTCAAAGACTAATAAAACATTAAAATAATTTGCTACTGATTATGGTAGGCTTATCTTTGGAAACACTTTCAACAAGATTGGTTATTTTTCTAAATGGAACACTCCAGTTCATATGGAAATTAATTCAAAAATCTCCGATGGACTGTGTTATGCAGGAGGTCACAGTAAATGATCGCAATGGTTCCTTCTGGCTTTTATAATCTATGAATCTCTGAACTTGGTTCAATAAAATGAGTGCAGCTGCCTAGCTGCAGGCACACCAGATAATGGACAAAGCTTTATCCTCTTCCCATCACTGATATATAAGCTCACATTCAAAACTCCCAGCAAACAGTCCACTGAAATAAATTAATATTTCTCTTAATACAGGCAGCTGGTACGTACCTCTGAAAAAATCTGTGTTGACTGGTTTATGTTTGTGCATCTTGGGCCAGAATTAAAAGAAAAATTAAGTAAGAGACAGTCTTCAGGGATAGGTCACACCTCACCAATGAGCAGTAGTCCGTTCCGAACCCAAGAAATGCATACAGGCTTTCTCTATAATCAGCTGAGGTGTGTAGACATCCCAGTGAGGCAATTGCAAGTCCCAAGCTAGGTGTCCAGGAGCGCTGGGCTGATTTGGTGCCTGATGGTTCCTTTCTCCCTCACTAACTATGGTATGCCATAAATGCCTTGCATAGACTAAATACCCGGCTTGTGGAAAGCTAGGTGGGCGAAATCTGAGAGTATGTGATTAAGGGTAAAATTCTCATTCATGTCCTCCATGGCTGCTTAACAATGGTGTTGCAATGAAGAGTATGTGTATATATATCAGCCAGAAAATTAGAGGTCACTGTGACAGGAACATTTAAAAGACTGATAAGTCAGGTCAATTTCAAACTTCAAAACAATGCCTAACTCATTAACAATACACATTTCCAGTGGTTACTTTTTACTTACTATCAATCATTATCAGTACACACTCAAAATATTCAGCCCTTAACAATCACATCCCAAATTAGCTGTGACTATGCAGTGCCACCGCTCAAGGCCGGATGGGATGCTCCCAGCTCCCATGCACTCCACCCAGCTGGAGTAACGATGCCTCCATTGGCCTTATGAGCTGGAGGGACACTAGGAAGATAAGCACAGCTCCAGCAAAAAGAGGTAATTTGGAAGGGGATTTTAAATAACAACTTTACGGATATTACTAATATTTAGGTATTTCTTTATTAATTTGGACTGCTAGTGCTAGTGTTACTGTAACTTGCTTAATCACAACTGTTTGCCGTATTTTGATTAGATTGTTAAGATTTCAATTAAGCTACAATTAGCATAGCTCCACATATAAGGTGCATCTCATTTTTACTCATAAGAAGATTTGGAGTTTAATGCTTCTGTCAATGCTCAGATTTCTTCAACTACATATTCATTGTGGAACATACGATTCCTCAATGTCATATTACCGGTTACTGAAGAACTGTCATGCAAAATGGCAATCAGTCAAACAAAATATATCTGTTTTGTTAAATGCCTGAGAATTCACCAGATTGTAGAATCTAGGCAGCTCCAGTCAGTTTATTCTTCTCTAATTAACATTTCTTGGTTTTTAGGTTATTCCATTTACAATGTAAATCTAAATTCATCTAAAGTACTGGTTTACAGCCTATTAATAGCATTAAGAGCCCTTCTACTGACCTGAGTTACCTCTGAATTACTCCTTAGGTCTTAACTCTATGTACAAAGACCACCAAAACTAAGAGTTTATTTAAACAGATGTTCCAGCTTTCTGCAGTTACTACATGGTATTGCTTTATGTTGAACCGGATAAGCAAAACTTTCCAACTAAATGGCTTGCATGTACCCACACAGGTGCTGTCACTGAACCATTACTGTTCATCTAAAGATCTGGCTCTAGGGATGAAATTCCTTCTAGATGTATTTTGGTTGTCAGCAATCATAACAGCCTTTCTGCTGGATAGAAAGATGTCTAATTTCTGCAACACATCTGAGAGTCAGGGAAGATAAACCTTGGAGAGCAATGAAAGTTTTGTTGTAGCGAACACTTTGAATTCAAAACCATAAAACTCAGGTCTATCCAGTATGATCTGATGTGTCCCTGCAACAATCAAATGAGAAATCAAGAATGACAAACAAGTCTTTGAAGGCTGTAGAACGACAACAGTGTACGAGTACGGATGTGTGCTCCAACTTTTCTAATGAGTTAGGAGATAGCTGTTCACTTGCATGATGAAGGAAAGAAGCAGCCAGGTGAACTAGAGGAAAGGGAGGAATCCACTCAGCATTTGCCATATGCAATGACAGCTGATGCTCATGAAGATGGAGTTAAGATAAACTGGAAATCATCTGGTCATTACAAGCAAGAATACGTAAAAGAGGTTAAGGAATGTGGCAAGGACACATCTGACCCAAAAATGATATAACTTAACTGATAATCTTGATGTTCAGTTTTGAGTACAAATAACCTGAGAAATCATAGAAATGCTTTAGCAACCAGTTGAAGAAACAAGATCTCTGGGAACTATTTAAAAATGTAAATGATATAGTGATTGACCAAATCATTTAAGTTCTGGTAAGTTTTTCACAGTCTTAGTCAGAAAACAGGTAGAATCAACCTTCATGTTTACTTTTCTAATGATCTTGGATCACTGACAAGAAAAAGTAAAAGCTGAAAACTGTGCAGAGTCTATTGCTTTTCCAATACTATAAGAAACTGCTCTCAAAATGGATGAGTGAATCAGCGGGTGGATGGATGAATGCAAGGAAGGATGGAAAGAGAAAGAAAGATAATGTGCATGAGTGTAAGTACATGCACACACACAGCTTTCATGTATATAGAAGTTTACGTGTATATATATCAAAAAGTGTATTTGCTACAGACAAAGCTCAGTTCAGTCAGATCCCAGGGAATGCATTCAAAAAGAAAGGGGGTGAGGGGAAGGTTGCTCCAATAAGAAAGCTTTTGAGTACCCTGAAGTTATCTCACAAACATCCATTTCAAACAGATTCAAACACTGCGGCATGCAGGAATGGCAGACAGTTGTGGAAAACAACAGTTTGCAGTAGTAAGAAAATCCAATGCTGTGCAGTAGCTAAGGTAAAATTTTTGAATTTAAGAATCAAAACAAAGAACTTAAAAAAAACAGAAATGAAATAGATGCAGTACAGCATACATGGGTTATTAAGTCAGTCACAACATTTCTGTTTTATGCTGCTATTTTAACCACAGACTTCTGATTTTTAAACAAAGCTCCTGAGCTCATGCAGGGTTAGCCTAGATTTTAAATTCTGATAGAAACAGTTTCATATGTTAGAGAAAACTCAATAGATGGAAAATAGATTGTTTTTCTTCAGTAATTATTTTATTCCACAGATCACGGAGTTGCTAAAGGCAGTGGGATGCTCCCCTGTGGTGTTTTTTGCTTGGTATTTGTCAAGTGAGTTGCAGAATTGTTCATCCGGTACTAATAAACAATCTCATTAATGCTGTCTGAGCCCTGCTGCCTGCTCCAGCAAATCTGTCCAAACCTTCATAGACTAGTCACCTTTACTGCAACACACTCTCTCCCTTGTGAGCAGGGAGAACTCCTCCTCCCTGCTGCATTCTTTATCTGCCCAGCTATCTCTTCATGGTCCCAGTCGTTAAATTAACACAGAAGGAGTGATGCAGAGAAGCTAACATACCAATTTCACAGGCATATATTGCTTTCACAAATTACAATATACTAAGCAATAAAAACCATATGATCCAGGGGACTGATAATTTTTCATCCCCCTGTAATTCATGGACCTTTTTTACTCAATGCAACAGTACATTAAAGATTGAGAGAAAGCTGATTTACAAGCAAGGTTTCAAATCCCATTTCAGGTTACCTCGGATCTCAGTCCTCTAGGAAAATCACATTAATTTGCTTTCCTAGAGCTTAGAGTCCCTTCAAAAGTGAATAGAGTCTCAAGACTCATTTCTAATGCCTGATGAGACACTCCTCAACATGGCAAAACCTTGCCTATATGGACAATTTTTGCATGGTGTTGCTACCAGGAATTTCCACTCCAGGTAGAAGATGAAATAGTTAATACTTTTCTGGAGAAGGTCCCTTAACTACAGAAGCATCGAAGGATTTTTATGTCTCTGAGTGGAGGTAGGTAGATAGCCAGTTCTGTTTTTCTAAGAAAAACCTTCTTTGCTTTGAGAGTTTAAAATCTTTAGTGTTCTTTTTTTTTCTTATTCAGTTACTGTTTTCATTTTATGTAGAGTCTTTACAGAGGATTTGTACAATAGGTTTACAGTTCAAAAAGATATTTATCTGAGTTATGAGAAGAGGAATCGTTAATGAAAAAATGACAAGCCAGACTACCCTTATAAGAGAAGGTCTGCAGATGTATCAAAAAAAAGTGTTGAGAGCATCTGTACAATGCAAATATAAGATCTGAAGGCTCGCAAGCCTCCACATGAATAAACTCAATAAAAGAAAGAGGAAAATAACAGGAGGTCGTTATAGAGAATGTTTCTATACAGACAGAAATCTCAGCTTCTGTTTTGAGAGCTGACCTACACACAAAACATCCAGGTGACAGATTTCTTTGGGATCAGGGGAAGGCATTCATGTGTGTACATGTCACATCATCCCTCCGCTCAGCCCACTCGGGCACTGATATTTCAGGATCTTTCTTTTACAAAATTGTGATGACAGAAAGTCACTCCTTTCTGACTGAGCTAGAGTGAATTCACATAAGGTGATAGTTCTTTCTAAAAGAATAGGAAAATAACTGCTTAGTGAGGAGGTGGGTAGTGTGTTTTATCCCTTCAAGCCTTGCTTACAGCATCCAGGGCATCTGGATCTATGCAGTCTTTCCCAGAATTATTCATGCACATCAAGAAATCTCATTTATTTTATTCTCTGTAAAATACATTTGGCAATTTACTAAAGCCGAAAGGGGAAAAAGAAGATGATTTTTTACCATTAAATTCAGATGCTGCTTTAGAACTGAAAAGCAGAGATTTAAAAGTGAGCTGAGTTCCATTAATGTAATTTTATAAACTTTCCTTCTGCCTTCCCATCTGAAACTCTGCATCCTGCTCGGCACAGCAAACTGAAGCAAACATATGAGAGTGACAGTTAGTTTCTGCCATGCCTAGATCCATCATTAAAAGTGAGTGAAAGGCCTCGTATTCGACTGTCTCTGCTTTCTAACATCAACTTTTTACTAAAAATATATAAACTTTAAGACTTTTTCAGTATAGTTATATTTTAAAGGAGTAACCACAAGTGTAAATGTTTTCAGTAATTAGTTCTCCTCGACATAGGAGAGAAAAATTTTAGCAAAATAATTATTCTATGCTTAAAATTCATTATGAGTTGAATTGATGTGCGTACAAAGTCCATGAAGCACACGATGAACCCCTGGAAAGCAATCCAATATGTCTCTCACTCTTTAACTGAATTAGATACTTCTGGTATAATTTGGTGATTAGATGACCACCTTTTTTGCTGCACATATACATCACAAGGCCACACTGGATGGGGCTTTGAGCAATCTGGTCTAGTGAGAGGCATCCCTGCCCATGGCAGGAGTGTTGGAATTTGATGATCTCTAAGGTCCCTTCTAACTCTAACTGTTCTATGATTCTATGATCACCAAGTCATTGAACACAAAAATGGTACCCTCAGCTACAATGGATACCATCTACAAGGCAAACAATAAATATATCTTTTAAGGTTTGTTCTCAAGATATTTGTTTCAATTGACTATATGCAAAAGAGAACATTGCAGAAGGGATTCATGAAATAAAGGTTTACTTTTCATTTTATGGAATTATTAGCTGTCAAGATGAAATAATCCCAATGCATGATTATGTGGAATAACCAGATAGTCAGCCAGGCCATTCCAATAAAGTCTAATCCATAACACTCTACCAAAAGGAGGCAGAAATTAAGAAATAGCTTTATCATCAAATAAGACCATTTATTCCTCACACAGTTTTCTTGTTATTGCCATTGTCTATTTTCTCTCTCACCATTCCTGCGGTTCCTCCAATTGTGATTTATTTGATCGCTTCTCCTATTTCCATGTTTTGTCCTTTCTAGTTATTTTCAGCTTTTTTATAATATCATTCCTATTCTCTTTTTTTTTTCCTTTGTAATTCCAGTCTAAAGGACTTATATACTCTCCATCTCTTTTCTATATGGTGATTCATTCGGTTTCTGCAATGTTCTGTCTAAATTTTCTACCCAGTCTTGTACTCTAAACATGCAATTCAAGTATCCATTTTTCACTTTTTTTTTACTGAATTACATTTACCCATGTTCATGTTACATTGTTCTGCTTCCTAATTTTTAATTCCAATAGACATTAGCTATGTACCACAAATTTGTTGTTGTCAACCATTTCCTAACTAAAAAAAAAAAAAAAACAACAACAAAAATACCCACCGCAAAACATTCTCAGACAAAGAAGTCAATTGTTTGGTATGATAAATATTCATATTTTCAGCATGACTGAGCAACTGAGGAGAGGATCTCAAACACATCTTATTAAATATCAGCAGTTTAGAAAAAGATCATATTCTTTACTTATACATATGGGCAACTGCTTGCATTTTATTCAGTTCTGGGTTTGCAAGTACATGACCTTAATGGCTTTGAAAGATACAGGTCTACACTGTATATCACAGCCCAACATGTAGCTTCTTGGTGTTTGCAGTGACTGCCACATTTCAGTGAGATGACGTGCAGGCAAAACAGCTCAGGGCTGGAAGCAGGAAATTATATTTGGGCAACACTACATCTGACTGAATAAGTGACATCTCTTTTGCATGATTGAGCTACAGAATAACAAAGCTACTCCTCCCTCATTTTGGGTCCCAGAATCCCTCCAATCTCCATAACTCTGCCAGAAATCTTACCCAAACCAGGTGTCTATGCTCACAATGAAGTTGGGCTCTTTAAATGACAAAGGACAGCCGCTCTTGTGGTTTTCTTTGACAGTATGACTGATGGGCTTTGTTACCTGAAAAGAAGCAAATTTGAACCCAGACTGATAGCGATGCTGTAATCTTGAAATATTTTAATAATATTTAGTTAGATATTCAGTGTGTGTGTGTATATATATATATATATATATATGTATAACCTTTACTATGTAACATGGATTTCCAGGAACCTTGAGAAGTATGTAAACCCTGAAATAAGGATGTCTTTGTCACAAGGAGTGTATCATAACTGTATTGCATTACATCTGGAAAAATATCACTGAGATGCCAAGGCTTAAAAAATATCTTAAAGAATCCGTAGCTGAAGAAAATTCACTAAATTATCTTGATAAATACCTAAAAAGCTTTAGCTGCCTATGAAAGGTTATCCACAAACAAGTAGCACATCACATTAATGCAAGCAGGAATCTTTGGCAGCAAAAACAACTAACCACCAGCACAGATGGACTCACTTCTGAGTTTTATATGTAGGATCCAACAAACACCACAGAAATGTGCAGGGACCCCCTTTTCTTCAAGAATTGATTACTATCTGTGCTGTGCTGTACTGCTGCTTATGCTAAGAACTGTCTCACCATAAAAGGGAAATCTAATTCTCATATTTGGTCTTCACTTTATGTTCAGTCAGTCTGGTTATTTGTCCTTGAGGTTTAGTTGTAGAATTTTGGTGCTGGAGGCTGATCCCTTTCTGGATAATATTCAGATTTCTGTGCCTCAGGGTCAAGACTCATCAGCCCCATGCAAGGGAGGTAGTATTATTTGCAACATCATTCTATGTCAGGAAGCTAATCTAGCAGACCTCCCTGGCTTGTGCTCCACTACAACATTGACTATTGTGTAGTGCATCCCCAAGCATAGTAAATATGCTATGTCAACACAGCACCGTCCCACAGCACAGGGGAATATCCCTAAATCAGTACTGATTCGCATAACAGCTGTCTCCTTTTTCACATAAAAGAAGAACAACCACAGACATTTTCCTCTGTGTGGTGCAGCCCTGATATTGGTGTATGTATGTGAATCCACTGTTCCTGTAATTAACAGCATTTTGCAACCTCTAATGCATTGTTTTAGTGGATTGACCTTGGGGGGCTGCGAGACACCCATCCAGATGCTCTCTCACTCCCCTTCGTCAGAGGGAGAAAATAAGATTAAAAAGCTCATGGGTCAAGATAAAGACAGAGAGATCCCTTACCAGTTACTGTCATGGGAAAAACAGACCCACTTTGGGAAAAGCTCATTGTGTTTATTGCCAATTGAAATAGATTTGGATAGTGAAAAACTAAGAGAAATTAAAACAACACCTTCCCACCACCTCCAGACACTTTTTCTCAGACTTAATTTCACTTCATTGCCAAATCTTCTACTCCCTCCCAGCCCTTAAGAGGCGCAAGGGTATGGAGAATGGGGTGTTCTGGTCAGGCCGTAAAAGCTCTTCTCTGCTGATCCTTCTTCTTTGCACTTCTTCCCTGCTCCAGCGTGGGTGTTTCCATGGCTTACAGTCCTTCAGGATAAACCTGCTCCAGTGTGGGCTTAAAAGGGGCTGCAGGCACCTTCCTACGCTGGCACCTATAGCACCTCCTCCTCCCCTCCTTCTTCTCCACTTTGGTGTCACAGGGCTGTTTCTCACACTATTCTGCTCACTCCTTAGTGCCATGCAGCGTTTTACCTTTTCTTAAATCTGTTTTCCCAGAGGTGCCACCATATCGGCTGAGTAGCTCAGCCATGCCCTGAGATGGGTCAGTCAGAGCTGGATGGAACCATCTGGAATCAGTTGTGTCCAGCAAAGGCCAGCCCCAGCTTCTACTCACAGAGGCCGACCTGCAGCCCCAGCTGCCGGCACCTGGGCAGGGACACCTGGCACAACTGTTTTCATCACACGAGCCCTGTAGTTGGAGGAATGTGCTGTTTGCTAATGTCTAGGTTTGAAAACGAAGACACAGACAGGTTAAATGAGTTGCCTCAGATCTTAACTTCAGTGTGACACAGCAACCTCAGCAGGTGATTACAGCTTGTTGTCAGCCAGAAATTTCTGTAGGGTCTCCCAGATGATGTGATTTACGCTGGCTACGGCTGCGGACTGTGAGCAGCAGCCGCCTTTGTTCAGGGTTATGCACAAACACAGCTGAGCAGAATTTTCTTGACATTTATTTAAGCATCTTCGGGTGTTTTTGTCATTTTGTCCATGGCCACGGAGAGATATACTTATTACTTGAAATGTTGCATTTTTCACATTTTCTTCCCTTTGATTTGTTTAGCTAGCTACAAGGTCAGTAGGATATTTTAGCTCAGTCCTGTTTCTCAGATCAAAAATATGCCATGGCATATTCTGACAAAAGTATAACCAAAATTCATGCAGCTTTCCTTATTGTAATATCCAAATGCCTTACAGTAGTGATGGTCTTTACACCACTTAATATTTTGACATAGGCACTCCAGTTGTATATGCTTTTAACAATGTTTTAGGGACTGTATTATCCCAAAGATCCCAAAGGAATCTGACATGTAGAGGTTAAAAGGTATCAGTAATGGGTCTGTGCATACGAAAGCATTATTTAACTCTTGAACAGCTCTGACTTCAGTAAATATTTCTGAATACTGGAGAGGAGAGGAGAGGAGAGAGAATGAAAAATAGAAAAGACCTGCTGAGTGTTCTGGGAATACATACAGAGTGGGGAGAGCAACTGAATTTCCCACTTACCCACAAAGAAGAAAATCCTCATTTCAAACAAAAATAATGTATATATTATATTTTGTAAAGTCTCATTATTTATATTTACATCTCTTGTGCATAGGTGTTTCAGGTGGAAAGGTGAGTTAGGTGTACAATGGATCATAAAAGTTGCCCCTGATCTTCACTGGAAAAGGTGGGACAAGATGGTGTTAGACTTCTGCAAGCCTCCTCGACCAATGGCTGCCACAGGGACGTGGAGAAACTAGTAAAATGTAAAGTAACTTTACCCCTAATTTGCGTCACTTTGTACCAATCCATCTTCTGGATTGTAGGACCAGACAGGGACTGGAGAGTACTATACACTATTGATACAGTTTATTTGTACTCCACCAAATCACCTCCACCTCAGCAAGCTCTTAGGAACTTACATAATGGTGAATTTTGTCCCTTTGAACTGCTCTGAGGAAAGATCAAAAGCTAGTCTAGAGTATTCAAAAATGTATTTTTTTTGCCCTCTGAAACTACCATCAGACACATGAAGTCATTTAGCTCAGAGAGGTATTTGCACAGTACTAGAACACTTCAGAAATCTATTCTGGTTGAAACAAGTCGTGAACTCCTTGCTATTATGTTAAAGAATGAAGTACTCTAGATTCTTCAATGGACTGTGTCAATGATAACAATGATCTTGAATGGAGGAACTATAACTTTCTGCAGCTATGCAGCTACCATTTCACATATTTTAGTTTGTTTGCCTCATCTAAGATTTACAAAAAGCATCCAAAAAAACCCAAATAGAATCCTTGAGTGGATTTTCCACTGCTGAAGTTTTTTGACTAAATCTGAGTGTTGGATAAGATGCCATTCGCTGCCAGTGGATTGCAGAAGGTCTTTTCTGAATACAGCAACCTTCAAATGCCTGTATAATACTTAAACTGCCCTTAATTTAGTAGCTGGACTGAACTAATTATCTCAAACATCAAAAGGTTTCCAGAAATACAGTCATTAACTATTTTTCCTTTTCCTAGCATTAAAAAGCAACTCCTGGCTTTATTAGCATAAGTTTTCTCTTTAATTGGTTGCTAATGATGGTACTTTTTCAAGGATTTTCACAGTTAGTACCTTGGGGTAAGTAAACACATAAATAGGTCTGGTAAGCTTTGGGGCTGAAATCTCAAGTTACAGCATCATTATAAAGAGGATATACAATTACAATACTATTTCCTTAAACTAGCTTTGGTGCTTCACATTTCAAAATGGCTCATAACATGACCAAAGTCATTAATATATGCCCAACCATTAAAAAAAAAATAATTACTTTCTTACAGCTTGAATCAGACTCTAAACAACTATTTACTGCATTTCAATGATGTGTTATTTAACAGCATCCTTGTAATCGTTTTTTGGCTTTAAAGTGAACTCAGAATCAGGAATACACCTCTAGTAGTGGGGAAACACCTCTCAAGCAACTGGAATGTGAAGATACCTTATCTCAGAGCAATATTATTTGTACACATTTGTTTTTCCAGGTATTTAATTAAATACTATATGCTGACTGCAGTCACAACTAATGTTTATTGGTACCTTGAGTCCTTCTATAATTTACATTACATGCTACGTTGTGCCCAAAGATTTCAGGGAGGTGATCAAGCTTCTGTCCTTCTTCCTGACTTAAATGAGTTTAGGTTAAGGATCGTTCTTTTATCTTTTCATTCTGGTAATGCAGGAGGATATGGAGGAGTGAGAGCTGTCACTGATGATATTTGAGGCATGAGGTTTGTCAGTGATGGAACGCCATAAGCCCTGGTCCTACCCTCTCTCAGTCTAATGAAAACACAAGTCATTATTCTTTAGGAAACCCCTAACAGTCTGCTGTCACCAACCTCCAGTGTGCAAAAGCACTGTCTTGCACCAGAGATCATGTCTGTTCCTGTTCTCAAAACATAATGATCTCTGCTTTGAGATTCCGGGAAAAGAGCAAATCAAAATATTATTAATATGTTTTATGCACTGACATTAGCAGCAGTGACCTTAGCTTGAAAAATATTGCTTTTTAGTAAATATTCTTTCCTACAAAAATGCTTCATTCTGTGTAACAGGCTTAAACTTTCCTCCAATCAGGCAAGGAAGAAGAGAAGCTGGCAGCAAGTGAGCTACAATTCAGTTCTTCTCTAGGCCTCCTAGGTAAAATTTCCCTTTACCTGAGATTTTAAAATGCAAAATAACTGCCATTCACGTGAACTGGAAATTCCATTCTGCAGAAATTCTGACATTTTGGTCAAGATGACTACCTGGTTAGCCTATGAAATAGAAACAGAGGTAAAAGTGTAATAGCAAAGTTAACATAGAGTAAGTTCCTCTTCAAATTTTGTGTCTGCTTACAGTATTTTATATTCTGCTTCAAATATTTAACATTTTCTTCATTAAATAAAATATTTAGGATGATTATTTTATTTCGCATCAAAAACTTCACTGAAAGAAATACGTTCATCTGAAGCATCTGAGAAAGGTGACTGGTGTCTCTCAATGCACCATTAGTTGTTCAGAGGCAGTGGAGTTTTCAGCATGTACACAGACTGAAATAGAGGCAGCGTTCATCAATAAAAAACAGAATGAGACTTTCTCTGCACTATGGTGTCTTGGCATTTCCAAGGCCACTGCAGAACATTTCCTTTGCTATTGAATCCCACAAATGGTATGCAAACTTATTCCCTGTCCCATGCAACCTGTTTCTTTATTTGCCCATAGGCCATACCAATTTAGATTCTGAACATAATTCTTACAGGTTCTTTTCCTGACATTTCTGTGGAACTAATAACAGTACTACCTCTTAATGCTGAAAATCCTCCCATGCTAAAGATTTTCTACAGACAAAAAAAACCCACAAATTTTAATTACTTTACTAAACAAACTCATATCGTGTTTTGGTCTTTTTTAAGTGTTGAAACAAGACAACATTTCATTGTGACTGAAAAAAATCTGCTTCAAATCAATTTCCCTCTATCTTTGAATAAGGCGGGACTCTAACAATTTGATATGCCAGACTGAGACCTGGGCCTTATTCTTTACAACCAAAAAGTTTGCTCACTAGTGTCTTTGTGCTTTTAGCGATACGAATGTATCACCTTCTTTAACAGTGCCCTCTGGTCAGCTGGCTTTCTGTACTAGGCATTAAGCTCCAGACAGATGTGGGGAATATTAATCACGCCAGTGTTTTACCTCCTACTGCCCTGACCTTCACTAGGGAAAGCGAAGATCTCAGAAACAGAATATCTGAAAGAGCAGATTAATTTGGGACGAGCCCTCTTCATTTTGGGTCTGATACCAAGCCAGAATCAATCTAAAGACTCTGCTGAAGCCAACAGGATTATGTTATTGAAACCAGCTGAATAACTTTTGCCACAGTAGACTCTTTACTCCTTAAGAGAAATTTTTTTCAGTTGATTCTAGGCTGCCTGAAATATTAGAAACACTAAAGTAAGTAAGTATATTCATATTATATGTAAATGGTACATTTTAGATTATCTGGGAGCCAAACTGAAATTATCATAACTGGCACCTTGCTAATTTCTCTGTAGATAATAATTAATTTCATTCTTCCAGGCTATTTCTCAGATACCTTTTCAGGCTATTTTCTTCTGATAATTGCTAGACTACTTTTTGAGGACTTACTACTAAGGTGTTGAGAATATATGAAAATATCCAGTCTTGATTTGTTCTTTTCAAGGAAGGTTCTAGCCTTTAGAGCTACAGCAAAGAACACAAAAATAGGTCTCTAATACTTTAATGGCATAAGAAATCTACACAGTAAATTAAACAAAACAAAACAAAAACAACAAAAAAAACCTCAAAAATACACAGAAAAGCCCCACAAAAACTCTGAATATCAAAAACAAACTGGTAATATTCTGGGATACTGTTCATCATATTTCCTCTTTTGAGACTGGCAATGGAGCTGTTAATCACGTTTCACCAATGCAGAAACTGAAGCAGGGGTTTGGATGAATCAGGGTGAGCTGCTTTGGAAAATGAGCCAAGCATTAGGGTTCAGAGGCAGCAGGGAGCATTTAGGTTCCCAAAGGCCCCAAGTGAAAGCTCAGACTCTATTCATCTACCTATTAGACTGTATCATCATGTAATGAGCTGATGCCTCAGAGAAAACTAATCAATCCTTGTCCTTTCAGGGTGATCGTAGTGACAGGCTCTGATTTGGAAACGGAAACCCTAGCTCCAAACCTGCATGCAGTTCTCCAGGCTATGTAACCCGGTGCAATATCATAGCAACAGCTGATTAGCCAAATTTGTATGAAAGTAATACAGGTTATTCCAGTGTAAATAATGTAATGAATCCTCACAGATTATTTAAGTAAGCGTGATACTGGCAGTTGGAGAGAAGCATTTCTGACAGGGGAAAAAAAAGCAGCTTTTAATTGGAAAGTGTATCAATGGCCTCTATTTCTAACAAGAAATAAACGTTCATGAAACCTTGTCAATAATTCATAACTTCATCCAAAAGCAGCCACAACTGGGGCAGGTGCTGAACAAGCTGCCCCACTAATGAGTCCGAGCCCTGTTTTGAAGGAATAGCAATGCCAGTGGCAGGAGGTCGATAAAAGTCTGACTTATGAGACGGGAGAGGGGTTGCATGACTGACCAACCATAGTCACTTCTCAAGAAAGAGGAGCACCTACCCTCTGGGGCAAACACTGGCATGAGCTAACGCCTGCCATCCTCAGATGGAGCCCATGGCCCAGGAGCAGCTCCCATGCTGCTTGGGAGTAAAAGGAGTGCCAGCTTCTACCCTCACTCTTTGATAAGATCCTGTTATCAGATCCTGACTCAGCCATAGCCCTGAAAGGGAGCCACCATTTCCATGTGGTGAACATATGATGAATATTTACACTCTCTGGGGTTTACACACTATTAGAAGCAAAACCAAACAACTTGAGTAAGGTAACGCCTTCTGCAGAGGTAGTTCAGCTCTGCAGGACAAGCCGAGCTGCAGGAAGGGTTTGGAAACCAGAAGTAATGCAGGGTCTGTGTGCTGCTGGGGCTGCCACCATGGTCAGGCACTCAGGACAGCTCAAGCGCAGGTTCCCTGTGAGCTTAGCCATAGCCCTGGCTGGGAGTCGCAGTGGGGACACACACCTGGACAGCATGTCCCCTCCTTACCAAGCACACCATTTCAATGACTGTGCAACACTCCTCTGGAAAAACCAATAAGCCACACACCAGAGGGGCTTTTGGACACAGCTTATCACTTATCACCATTTTTTGCCTTGTTTTACCTTGTGAAGACAAAAGCAACAAGCTTTTAGAGGAATAAAATTAGATCATTCAATGATCTTTCCCCCCCCCCTTTACTCCTTGTCTAGTGAAACTCCACTGCTTAAGAGTGTGAATCAAGGTCCTGTTGGGCAGAACTGCAAGAGATGCTTTGGACCAGCAGTGCAATATGAACATCGAACTATATCCAACTCTGCTTCCCTCAAAGTAAAGCTAAGTGGTATTACAGTTTGTGTTTATAAGAACAAAAGGTTTCCATGCTGTTGTTACACAAATCTCAGTGGGTAGTACAATGAGGTTTTATACAGTAATTAATCTTAGTAAAGCTTCTCTCTCTCTCTCTCTTTCTTTTTTTTTTTTTATGATAATAGTCTCTATAATAGGGGGGAGGGGTTTGTGATAACCTACAAATCCAGTCAGTTAGAAAGTTCATGCCCTCTGAAGTTATTTCTCTCTTAACTCATTTGTATTTTGATTTTTATCTTACACTTCTTATTACATGTAATAAATAAAAAGATCATATATATCATTCATGTGTTTACTGCAGACATATTCTCCCTTTAATTATTCTGCAAATGATACAGCTTTACATGTAGAAATACAGACTAGCAGTGCACACAAGGTTATCAGAAATGCAAAAGAAGAGAAGAAACTCCTCTCATATATACACACTATAATGTTTCTTCAGGCAGTTTGGACTATAAAACAGAGCTCCTGTTGGGACACTTTAAGAATAAAAGCAATTAACACAAACAACTGTTGCCTTTTTACATTCTCAAGACCTGATCTCTCTCATATTAAAAGCTACTGAAGAGCTCCCCATTACATAACAAGACTTAGATAAGACCATTAATTTTTCTCTCTCCTCTCTACAATGTTAGGTGTGTTGTGGGTTTGCTGGCAATAGAGATAAAACGAGAAATTACACAGGTAGGTTTTCTTAGTGTTTAGATTATCTCTTTTAGGAGCTTTATACACAGTTGTGAGGATCAGGCTTAACCTTCCTACCAGTTTTTCTGAATCAAATCTTTCTTCAATAAGCAGGAGAATAACTAAGGGAGAAATACTGTAGACTATTCTAAATTCATTTCACAATCAACTCTGTCAGTGAAACACACTATAATTCAGTAATATTGAATTCTGGTAAGCTCCTTTTTTTTTTTTCCCAGAAATAGTATCTGAAATGTGAAAAATATGATTTTTCTTATACTTACATAATGAAAAAAATATTGCAGGTGATGAATAGAGGTGAGATAGATTTATTAAAACACTTTGTGTAATGTTTCATAAAACCTTAGTATCTCCAAAATTGAATTCAACTGGAATTGTAATAAAGACAATCATACAAAGTGGAAACTATCTGAATAGCCGTAAGTACACATCAATGATCAAAGTTTTGATTTGTGGGCAAAAGCGCTGAAGATCCAGTTTTGTTTAAAATTTCCCTGTCAGATATGGAAAGTAGGAGTAAAACATGGTGCTAATAGAAGGAAGTTTGAGAAATAAAACAAAGGTATCTAGAGAAATTAGAAATGTGATACAAAAATGTGGTAGAGCTCAAGGAAATACAGTCTCATACCTCTGAGTAAGACTAATGTAGATCAAAGACTTGAAAGGAGGAGAAACCAGGAAAGCAATAACATCAGAGGGGGTCAGGCTGATGGCAATTTCCTACAGCTACATGATAGCATCGCCTCCTCCCAGGCTGCCTATACCACTATTTTCTGGACAAAGCTGAGACTAAAGCTACCCAGATGGGCTCTTGTCTGTTTCCACAGATGACGAGCACAGGGTCAGAGGAAAGCCTCAGCAAATACAGTTCTCTGGGGCTAGCTTGGGTTTTGTCTCCTTTTCTAAAGGATGTGGATGAGCAGGCTGGGTTTATTCATTTTGGTCACCATCAATCTTTATTCTTTTAACTAAGGCTGGTGAGAAAGAAGCCACAATGGTCTCTATATACTTTACGCATTAAAGAAAGGTAGTAGCACCACACTTTGATTCATAGAAGGCTTCAGTAACTCAGAAAATATAAATAAAATCCAACTCAAGAAAAGAGAAAATTGCACATCTTATTTCTGTTGGAGTTCTCTCAGTTAATATCATTTTCATGCTTAATTCTGGGATTTTGCAATTTCCATATCTCAAATTCAAGCCTTGGCAAGTTGAGATGCCCTGAACAATATTGAGTAGGTACAGCTTGCTCAACAAAGGAATACAAATAAATTAGAAAATTAATTCATTTTTTTCACTAAGGCTAGCGAATGAACATTTCTCATTGTACAGGTTTTGAAATCCTATTTTAAGCTGGAGAAAAAAACTAAACAACCATAACTCCAGGGCTGATGTGTAGCTGTGACACTCATGCTTCGCACGAACTCCTCCAAACACCTTCTCAGGGCCTCCTGCTGTTTGTGAAATCATTTGCAGGAAGACTGAACTATCCGCTTGGACTACACCACCAACTACACCATGTTAAATAGCCTAATCTTAAAATTCCTATAAAGTAACTCACTCCAGGGTGTGCACCACAGTGATTATGCTGAATTCAATGCAGCCATGCTTGTTCACAAAGCTGAGATGCTACAGCTGCGGTGCCTTGCTAATACTGATGGTCTCACGTTAAGTCAGCACAGCTCTGCTGCAAGCTTTTATGATTCTGATTAGTCCAGAAGTTCATGGAATCGTAGAATGGTTAGAGTTGGAAAGGACCTTAAAGATCATCAAGTTCCAACCCCCCTGCCATGGGCAGGGACACCTCCCACTAGAGCAGGTTGCTCAAAGCCCCATCCAGCCTGGCCTTAAACACTTCCAGGGATGGGGCACCCATGACTTCTCTGGGCAACCTGTTCCAGTGTCTCACCACCCTCACAGGAAAGAATTTCTTCCTAATATCCAATCTAAATCTCCCCTCTTCCATTTTAAAACCATTACCCCTTGTCCTATCACTAGATTTCTCGACAAAGAGTCCCTCTCCAGTTCTTCTGTAGGCTCCCTTCAGATACTGGAAGGCTGCCATCAGGTCTCCCCAGAGCCTTCTCCAGGTTGAACAGCCCCAGTTCACTCAGCCTGTCCTCACAGGAGAGGTTCTCCATCCCTCTAATGATCTTTGTGGCCCTCTGCTGGACTCGTTCCAACAGTTCAATGTCCTTTCTATGTTGAGGACTCCAGAGCTGGACACAGTACTCCAGGTGGGGTCTCACGAGTGCAGAGTAGAGGGGAAGGATGTGAAGCTTTGGTGGGATTTACACACTTCAATCCATGTGTCATCATTCTTAAAAGTGTTAGGTACCTAACAGCTATGGACAACCGTGCTGCTGTTCATACTGCAGGGCTGTCTGAGTGATGCAGCAGTCTGCAGTATAGAAATCTCTGTATTTCTTGTTTGTGAAGCCTATTATGTATCTGAAGTGATGCTTCTGCCTACTTCTTCAGCCATATCCACAAGACTAAAATACAGGCTGCTAGCCACCCAGGCAGTGACTTGTCAAGTCTTTCTTCCCTTATATCCTTGAAGAATCAATCATAGAATCATAGAATGGTTTGGGTTGGAAGGGACCTTAAAGATCATCTAGTTCCAACATCCCCTGCAGGGACTGGAGAAGGGACACCTTCCACTAGACCAGGTTGCTCAATGCCCCACTGAGCCTGGTCTTGAAGCACAGCTGAACAAGTGGACGTGTACACGATGGAAGTCTGCAAGAAACCTCTGTCTGCATGGATCTCTCCTGAGCTTTCCTGAGAGACAAAGATCACGTGTAAAAAGAAGCAACATTACTTCCAAATGTATAACTTGCTGAGAGGATATATGTTTTTTAGAAGATTGTCAGTGATTTAATGCTGTGGCAGGGACAGGGAAACATTTACATCCAGCTGTTAGTGTACACTATATGGTTTTATTTGAGGCTTTTGTTTGCATTAAACATACAGAAGCCATTAAAAAGTATTCATGCTGATAAACAGCCTCTATATTTTCAAGCAGTTTGTTTCAAAACTGGCTGCTTGAACCAGAGAATCACTGGAAACTGGTTAGAGCAAATGGAGATGTTTTTGCATCACCTGAGCTGCCAATTTTGAGGGTACTGGGCCCCATCTGAAAGTGCCTCAGGTTGCTTACAGCACAGCTCCAGCCATGAGCACTACACTGCATGCTTCAAACCTGCTCCCAAAGTTGGAAAAAGCAGCAGGACAGCTTTTATCAGAATAATTTGTGGAGGCACTTTCAGTCCAAGATTGCCATCTTGTGGTCTGCGATTGCAGAAGAAAATTTTTAAAATCTAGATTTACCATCCTGTGATCAGTAATGAAGACAAATTTTGTATCTCATTTATTGCACTTCCAAAAAAAAAATGGATTATTTTTTTAAAGACTTTTTAATGAATCTTTAACAGCAAAGTAAGGATGTTAAGTACTCCTGAAACAATCAGAGGAATTGCAGTTTACAAAAAAATTAATAATATCTAATAATAAATATTTTACAGCTGCAATGTTTTACAATTACAGGGAACAGTTTTATGTGCAAGAATTTTCAATATAATTTAATGGTTTATAAATTCAGACATAAAAATTTAATTAAATCTTTTAGAGAGAGTGGCTTGGTAAAGAAATCTGCTCTCCCATCAGACATTAGCTGGGAAAGTGGCTTTAATACAGGAAAATGCTCTCCTACTGAGTTACCCAGGTAAGTGTGGCTTCATTGAAGAGGTTACTGGGCATAAAGCATTTTCTTTGTTCAGTATTTTGATTTGAAGTATTTTAATATATCTCTATCCTAGTTAAAGGTATTTTAGAAAGTTGACTTTTTTAAGTGTTGAACAAAAGATAAGTGAAATAAGGGAAAACTATAATCATCATTATCTGGATCAGATAACATAGATCCAATATACTTATACGATGCAGCACTGTGTGTGTGTGATTTACTTATTTTTACCATCACCATAGTTTTTCAAAGTGCCTGCTTTGTAAGCAGACTGTCCTCCTAGAGTCTGATTGCTGGACTTGGAAATCTCAGGCAATCAGATGCTCCCAACAGCAGGGCACATCTGGAGAATGCAGGTTCATTATGGGGAACAATGAGCCCTACTCCCTGCTCTGTCATCTGCTATCAAGGAGCCTATTTCATCCAAAGATAAAAGCTAAGAGCATTGTTTTATGTTTTCCAAGGCCCTGCAGTATATGCGGCTCCTTCTTTGTACTGTTAATACATAGCTTACAATGAGACCTCAAAATGCCAAATCCATTTGAGAAGCCAATGAGCAAGTGTTGAAAGAGACTCTTGATCAGTATTGACAATATATGGGGGATACATGACACAGAGGGTGTCAAACGGGGACATTATTAAAGGCATACTATTTTTCTTAAAAATTTGCATTTTATTTGAGACTCAAAATGACAAACAATAACAAGTTTGAAATCTAATCACAGCAATCCTGTAATAATCAAATACTAGCAGCATGATTTGCATTTTATTTACAGGTCCGTTTTCTTAAATGGAAACTTTCCTTTGATGTTTTATATCGTATTGCAGTCATTTTAAGCAATGAGTTAAATATATAATATCAGCTAGTTACCTCTAAGAGAGTTCTGTCGTAATTTTCTATAGTATTTTATACAATAATCACTCATTCTCCGTTAACTTTGTCTCTGTTCTATTTATTCTGCTATTTGTTTAGGGTAGTTATACACAGAGGACATTCTAAGTTAATACACACAACTTCTATCACGGAAGTTGAAAAGACGCAAATATTCTCAACCACTTGTGTCCAGATTAATTTTAATAGTTGTCATGGTTTCAGCTGGGTTGGAGTTAACTTTCTTGCTGGCAGCTGGCGTAGCACTGTGTTTTGAATTTGGGATGAGAAACAGTGATGATAGTGCACTAATTGTTTTGATTGCTACCCAGCAGTCAAGGCTTTTTCTGTTTCTCACACCACATCACCACTGGGTAGGCTGGGAGAGCACAAGAAGTTGGGAGGGGACACCAGTGGGACAGCTGACCCCAACTTACTAAAAGGATATTGCAGACCATATGACGTGCTGCTCAGTATGTAAAGCTGTGAGGAGAAGAGAGGAGAGAGACACGCGGTTTGAGTTATGGCATTTGTCTTCCCAAGTAACCATTACACATGATGGAGCCCTGCTTTCCTGGAGGTGGCTGAACACCTGTTTGCCCACGGGAAACAGTGAATTAAATAATTTCTTGATTTGCTTTCCTTCCATGTACAGCTTGTGCTCTGCCTCTTAAACTGTCTTTATCCCAATCCACAAGTTCTCCCTCACTTTCACTTTTCTGATTCTCTCCCCTACTGCAACTTGGGGGAGTGAGGAAATAGCTGCATGGCCCTAGCTGCTGGCTGGGGTTAAACCACAACAGTCCTTTTCAGGTCTGCTTGAGCCACTCCTGTCTCAGTAGCGTGATCCACCTGTCAGTGTTTTGATGTTCCTCAGCAACCCATCCCTTGGGTATGTGGACATCTACATAATGTACTTACAGAGCGATTTCATGCGATGTTGCTGCGTGTAAGCCAGTGTTCCCACTGAGAAGAACATAAATAAATAAATACAATAAGCTCCTGAGATACAGCTACTAACTTGTATTTTGTATTTTAAGTTACGGCCCAGTGAGACAGAGGCACATAGAGAATTCCACACCAAATGGAAATGGTGGCCTGGTGCTGCAAGGAGAAGCACATAAGGAAACCTGCTGCAGACCACACTTAATAGTTTCTCAGTGAAATCAATAGGAAAATGTGGGTAGAATTACTGTTTCTACATTTTAAAAGCAACCTGCAAATGTCAAAAGTTCATTACTAGTTGTCCTGTTTTCAGCTGCCATAGAGTTGGTTTTCTCTCTAGTGGATTTTGTGTTTCAGGTTTGGTACAAACGAAATGCTTTAGCTGTTGCCAGGTGATGTTTGTGCTACTCAAGGACTTTTTTCAGCTTCCAATAGAAGCTGAGAAGGAACATAGACAGAACAATGGAATGGCCAACAGAATATTCTGTACCATGGACTTCATGCTCAGTATACAAATAAGGGTTGGCTACAGGTGGGGCTGGAATTTGGGCTGAGCAACCAATTCACTGGGTGGTGAAAGTGACTTGTGTTGTATTACTTTACCTTATATGTTCTTTTGCTATTATTATTATCGTTGTTGTCATTGTTTTCCTTTTTTGCTATTGTTCCATTAAACTGTCTTTATCTCAACCCACGATGGGTGGGTTTTTTCCTACCCTTTCCCATCCTTTTCTTCGACTTCTCCCTGCCCTTCCTGGGGGAAAGGGGGCGAACTACCCAAGGGGCTGCATGGGCCTAGCTGCTGGCTGGGGTTAAACCACCACACTAGAAAGCAGTTTAGGTGGGCTTTACTCCTTTGGAAAAAATCAAACATCAACAGAAATTATTTTGACATATATCCTGGTCATCAGCAGCATCCATTTGTGGTATTTTACACTTCAAGCAAGGGCTAAACTTCTCCAGGCTGTAATCAATAAGGTTAAAGCTAAGGCTGTACACATCAACAGTTACAGATTTCTAGGGCTAACAAACTTGATTAATGCAATCTGATTTTTTTTTAAAAAAAAATGTGTTATCACAAATTAGAAACTTGTGCTCACCAGGAGTCATTCTCATCTATCAAAGCAGTAGGGATTTCTTGGGAATTTCTGTATGCACGTATTAATCACCTGCTGGTCCATATGTTTACTGCAGCCATGTGCTGAAATTCACTTAAAAATTTCCTGTGATTAAAAAGAGTCAGAGCCATTTCTCAGAAATCTACTTTTTTGGAAAGATAGACTTGGTCTGCTCCACTTAGTTTAACAGAGCCTCCATATTTACAAGGACACTGAATCATTATTACGCAGAAGCCAAAGGGGCAAAATCTCTTTCCAAACCAGCTTTAAGTTTTAGTGGTTTTAGAACAGGCTTGAAAAAGCATTTCTCTATCAGAACACAAGATCTAAAGAGGCTGTGATGTATCCACACATGCCTATGAAGGAACATATTTTCAGTCACTCTCTCATGTTGAAAACTGGTCCTGGATATTTTTGTACCTACAGTCTTCACCTGTGCAATAATCTTGGTGGAAATACAGAGATAATTTCAGCAATGCAACAAAATGAGCCTTGTCATTATTTTCCACAGGTCTACCACATCCTGGCAATTCTCTGTAACCCAAAGATGAAAAGATACTAATCCCACATGACAATATATATTCTTTGCTAGACATTTTTATGACTCATAGAATCATAGAATGGTTTGAGTTGGAAGGCACCTGAAAAATGATCTAGTTCTAACCCTCTGCCATGAGCAGGGACACCTCTCACTAGATCAGGTTGCTCAAAGCCCCATCCAGCCTGGCCTTGAACACTTCCAGGGAAGGGGCTGGGTTCTTCTGGGTGAACAAGATTCTGGGCTTCTCTCAATTGCTGTTAGTCACTTCATTGAGAAAAGAAGTTAAATCTGTGGGTGTTATTTTCCATCGTCCCTTTGGGACCAACAAAATAAGCAAACTGACTAGAGCCAGAGGGCAAGTGATTTTTGTCGATATGAGCTGTGTTCCCACAGAACTAACCAACATGGGAGGCCTTGGGCTGCTCCCACAGACCCTGTTTCTGATGAACAGAGCAACTGAAGGATGAGGAACCTGCTACACTGTCCATGAAAAGCTGCATCTAAGTGCAATTACAGTAAGATGTGACTACAGCATCAGCCAGCAGCAAAGCGCCTGTGCCACTGCCAGAGAAATGAGGCTGAAATGAAGAGATTCACCATACCCGCATCAATGCTGCTGCAGAAGAGAGGTCTCATCTGTGTTCTGTTCATGATGGATAGATTCCCACATTGTACAGCACTCTTGAACAGCAGCAACTTTGCAGAAACTTTCAGGCAGTGAGTCAGTTGTACAGGGACCAACCCAGCAGTGCCACAGATATCTCCAGGAAAAATGTAGAAATACAGTATAATGCAACGTCGTTATATTCTGCTGCTTTTGCCTTAGATAACCCAAGTTCTGTCCCCGGCACTTTGTATTCATTTTTTCATGAAAAGGAAATTAATTTCAAAGTCCCAAGTAAACCATCTTTGAAAAGGGGATAGTGGCTTTGCACCCAAAGAACCAACAGCTCCATCTTAAAAATCATGTAAATATTTTAAACAGTCATACTCAGAGATCTCTGGGAAGAGCTGACCACCTGTCAAGAATAAGAAGAAATCCCTCCAGATCTTGTTTTGGGCAGGAGGCTGCGTTAACCACCTGTCTGTACATATGTCTATAGGGACATTTGGGACCAGCTCAGTGTGACCTCTCTGTTCTTTTAGATTTATTTTAACAGCCAATATGTTATGTTAAAACAAAACTGTCCCTGTAGTATCATCCATCAAAGAGTATATCTGCAGCATAAAGAGCAGACCTTCATGGAGGAAAACATGCAATTCTTTTCAAAGTTGCCAATATTCTTGAGTTTTTATTCAAAAAATGGTTGGAATGTTCTCTGGGTAAAAGTTGAGTGCAATTAGAATGGGCATGTTCATTAAAAGGATTGAAATAAGATTTAGATGTGAAGTTAAATCAAGACTGACACAGGAAGAAAACCACAAATTATTATGCTGCTCTCATTTCTGATATGAAATAAAGGAAACCCCTGGTTTTAAGACATAGATGTTAAACTGTAAGAAAATTCCTACAAAAATAAAAAGGCTTGACAAGGTTTTGGTGACATCTAAACTAGATATATAGGACATTTTTGGATCTGCTTTGTCTGTAAGCCTCCAGAATGTTTCCAGGCAATTTTTTTATCAGATTGATAAGAATTACAGCGTCAAGTTAGGATAAAAAGATTTAAACCTCAACCACACACAGCTTTCCTTTTCAGAGTACTCTTATAAGAGTTCAGATGATGGCAAACCCATAATAATGAAATTGTTTTCTATTAAAATTATGGTAAAGTGTGCTGCACAATGTCATTGCAGAACAAAGATGTTCTTAAAGTTTCAACTACTCCGTTAATTTCAGTATTGTTAACTCTCATACTGATAATGTTATTTTAAATGTTACCACTGGTAAGTATTTCACAATTAAAATACTAAGGAATGTGATGAAACTCGTTATAAACACTTTGATCAATATTATAAATATGGATAACATCAGGTCCATAAAAAAATTGTTCAAATTAAAATGCATTTATGTTTAATAGGTTATGTGAAATGTCTTCAGCATGAACAAGTGCAGCTTCAGCTGACTAATTTAGCTTTGCTAAAATTTAGCTGTTTTCTTTTTTTAAAAAACAAACAAAACCACAACAAAACAAAAAATTACTTATTTGTATAATTCTCCACTGATTACTGAAATGTTGTCAAAGATGTAATCTCATAAAATGCTTTGTCCTTCTATTTTTACAGCAAAAATATTTGTGTACTCATATAGAGTGAAGTTTCAGCCAGAAAATTTCAAAAACTTTGAACTATTTTTTATGTGTGCCATTTCAGTTTTCCCCTTGGAAACATTTTGCTCCAGAAACTGCCTATGTTTATTTTTAACTCCCTGCAAGTGGGAAAATATAAAAATGGTTCGCATCAGACGTAGAAGTGTTAATCACAATAAAATATACAGAAAAAAAGGGGGTTGAAAGATCACCATACAAAAAAAAAAAAAAAAAAAAAAAAAAAAAAAAAGAAAAGAAAAATCTATCCTGAAATAATTTGATTCATTTCTCTGTTAAGATAGCAGATTGCAAAAATTCCACGAAATCTATCAGCCGTCTAAACCTGAGCTGTGAAATTATTACTATTAGGGAGCTTTTCCTCCTAAACCATCTTGACTGCAATTAAAGCCCATTATTTCTTTTCCTACACAAAAGTTCTTGCAGAAAAAAGTTCCATTCTTTTTAGCTACTTTTTACATGTTGAAGGCTCATTTTTCCTTTCACAGCATTAAACACAACCAGCAGGATGTACTACTAGACATTTCTCTTTAAGTGGAAAATTAAATCTGTCCTGCTGTCTGAAAATAGGGCCAGCTTCACACCGCAGGGAACTTCCCAAAGGATGAAGGTTGCAGGGCTTATACTGCTTTGTCTTTTCGTGTTGCCACTGGTAGGAGAATTAAGAGCAGGAAAAACACAGGAAAGAAATGACTAGATGAGTAACACCATGAGAGGAGAATAGGCTTTGGACCCTTCTGGATCCAACCATTTCTCACCCAGTTGTTACTACAAATGTATGTGCTAAACATGTATTTTTTTATTTCTGGTTTTTATTTCTTATTTACATGAACCTGAATCCCACAGTCAGACCTGTCTTGTAATCCCATTGCAAGACTAGGACCATGACCATCATCCAGACCAGCAGCATCAGGTGGACTCATCAGAATGTTTCCTGTAATTAATTAGATGTTGCTGCTTATTCCTAGATCTCAATAAGCTGTTTTAATTCTTTGCTGCAGATTCATGTCAACAGAAAATCTGCAAATAATTGCAGAAAATTATATTGCAGAGATTCATTTAGAATGTACTCTCAAGATATCTGAAATTATTGCTTTTTCCCTGGCCTTTGAAGTAGGAATCATTTTTAGCACTACCTATTTCTGTAGCCTCGTGATTCCAACTGATTATTCAAATACAAAAGAAAACCTGTACTTGCGTGAATCTGATTAAAGAGTCACTGCTCAGACTTTGAGGTTTGTTGTCACTTTAAAGCCTTCATTAACAGCAGAAGAACAACTGTCTTAAAATGTCTGCTTAAAGTGTCAGATTCCTCCAAATTATGCCGTGTTGGTCATATAGACTCCAGACTGATGGATGTGCAGTCCATCAGCCCAGCACATACAGATTTAGTAGAAAGCCACTCAAGAATTTCACTTAATTTTAGAAGAAACTCTAGCTAATGTATTTTGATATGTTGGACAGGTAGCGATGGATCAGCATGTAGAAACAGCAGCTTAATGGTCAGGAATCAGGGAAAGTGAGAAGTTATTTCTAGCTAGTCAGGTTGTGGGTACTGGGGAATAAGAGGGCTTTTCAAATGGTCTAAACAAAAGAAATTTGGAAAATATAAAAAAAAAGTAATTAAATGGTATCCCCAAAATATGCTAATTCTGCAACAGGAATGATCCAGCAAGGATGGAAATATACCATACCATTTAACTCACTGGCTGTATATTCAAGGTGTAGTACCTTACACTACTAGACTCTAGCACTTTTATAGATACTGGATGGGACTTCTGTTGAGGAAAGACAACTAAATTTAAATATTATAATGTTTTCATACATGTCTTCCATGATACAAAAATATTAATCTAAAAGACATTAATTTATCAAAACAAATTGAACATAAATCTATTCTACTTTACAGAATGCAGGCATTTTGACTGAAAAATAATATGTTGTAATTACCTTTATGGGTTTTTTTTTTTTGTGTATTTGTTCTGTTTGAACAGCTAGTTGTAGCATATTATCTGGAAATCAGCCTTTTTCCTGACTTTGAGTGTTTTGCTGTAATATGTATTGTTTTCAAAAAGTTAACACAAGATTTCCAATCAAATAGCTACTTTAAAATTTATGACTTGATATGCATTTTCATGCAGTTATGAATGTTTTGGTGTTAATCTTAAAAATTAAGAGTGCTCACTACAGCAGGCCTCTTGGGGTAATGAGCAGGATCTAGCTAAAGTGGTTCTTGTGCACCTTCAGAATCTCACCTTGTGCTATGGTAAAAGTCCCATGCAGAAGATTTGCTCAGCTTGCTCACGTGTTTCAGACTTAACATTTTCATTTCCTCTCTCAAAGCAGAGAAGGAGAAAGAAGATCAATCAAGGGGAAACCTGAAAATGTCTGTTAAAAAGAGACCCATGAGAAATCTGGAAAATGAAGGAAGACAGAGAAAATGGAAGGCAGGGTCAAGTCCTCTTTATCTCTGCATTCAGGCAGCTCCTTTTCAGTTCCACCCTTGAGAAAGATTGTCAGAAATTGTAATGGGTGAGCAGAGGGAAGGGGAGCACAGTCATACATAACTTCTGTCCAGACCAATCCTTTTCTTTGGGCCTCGGGAAAGAGTGAAAATGGTGGGCATTAGAACAGCCCAGCAGCGGCTCCGTTTACACAAGAGCAGCCTCCCATCTGTATCAGAATAATACCTCTTATTACATCTACTGTGCATTATAGTAAATCTTTCCAAGGCAGCATTTTAGCATATACACAATTTAGTTCACTTTTACAAGTTTACTGTGCTTGCATTCCCACAACTCCTTTAAAACAAGCAAGTAAACAAGCAAATATCCATAACAGACTAAAAGAGGTAAGTTCAGTCTTTTGTTGTCAAAATTTTGGCTTCATGGCTGTAATTTTTCAGTAATAATTTATTAATATTAGCCTAAACCTTAAGTTGGGGCAAAATTCAGCCCATAAAGGTATTTAAATCTTATCTCTGATGGAGAACGTTTGACTAACTTTGTACTCATTTAGGGAAAATGAATTATGTTTGTAAGTACTTCATAATTTTACTGCTTTTTCACAATAAGTTGGTCCTAACGAGAAAATTTTGCAGAAGAAAAATTATGCCTACCATACTTCTCCAACGTCTTTGTAGTATATTTGTACTAAATGAGCAGCTCATCCATCAGAATGAAGTATTCAAGTCCCTTAAAGACCATTGTACTAATTTAGTGCTATCGTTTGATTAATACTCAGTGTCTTCACTTTTCCAAAATAAGGGATTTTTTTTTTCTCTTTACAACTTTAACACACATTTAGGGAATTATACTTAACAACCTGTCATCTTTTTGCCTAAAGACCCAGTAGTATGAGATGAACTTACATAGAAAGTTAAAACATTCATACTTCAATCAGCACATAAAGAAATGGAAATATGGTTTCTAAATGGAGAAGCAGAGAGTGGTGAAACCCTGTTTTAACTACAGTGCAGATAAATTTTAACTCTTTAACTACATGCACTAGTTTTTTGTTTCAGTAGTCCCTAAACCAATTCCCAGGAAGCACAGAAGAACTTCCATTTATTTCAATCCCGTCATGGCATACCTGTGTGATTTATATACTGTGAAAAGCTAGTACCAGTAGTCAATATAGCAGTAAATAGATTACGATCAATTAGTACCTATTTAATAAAAAATGTTTTATATTGTGTCTCACATCTGCAGCACAAGAGTAGAGATGAGGCAGAATCAAGATTTATGGTAGGTAAGAGGCTGAGATGAATAATTGTACTGATGAGAAACTTTTCAATAAAACTATTAAGCTGGGTTTTGTAACAATTTTAATTTTTCATTGAAATATATTCATTTCAACAAAGCTTTTTTAGAAGGCTTCCTGTTTACAGGATGGATAATTGAGGCAACAGGAGTCCAAGTTCAGTGTCCACAGCATGTGCATGGGACACAGAGGATGCACGGGTGAGTACCTGTGCTAAATTCAAAGTGGGGCCATAAATCTGAGTCTCCCATGCCCCATGGGATTGGTCTGGCTACAGCACTGTTGACTGTTCTTACAAGAAGTTAGAGGAGTTCTGCCTTAAAAAAAAAAAAAATAAAAAAAAAAAATAAAATTAAAAATTTATCATAACAAGACATTTGGCACTGATGCAAGACAAAATCAGATTGAAAAACCTGGAACTTTTTGTACTGGTTCTGGCTGAAAAAGAGTTAACTTTCTCCACAGCTGCCCAAATAGTGCTGTGTTTTGGGTTTGTGGCTAAAACAGGGATGACAATGCACCAGTGTTTTGGGTAGTGCTGAGCAGTGCTTGCAGCATCAAGGCCAAGCTGTTTTTCGCCCTACCCCTTCAACTGAGAAGGCTGGAGCTGGGCAAGAGGCTGTGGGGACACAGCCAAGGCTGCTGACCTGAACTGGCCAAAGGCATATTCCATATTCTATTATTAAACTGCCTTTATCTTAATCCATGATTTTTCTCACAACTGCTCTTCCTGTGCCCTCCCCATGCCGCCAGGAGCAGGCAGTGACCCAGCAGCCGTGTGGGTACTTTGCTGCTGGCCAAGGCCAGCTATCATGCTTCTTTTTCTAACAAAATTCACTGAGCAGCTGAGTTAGCGATTACACTCCAAATTTATCAGCTGATTAAAAAAGAAGCCGTAATTTGGTGCCTGAGGCAGAAGTATGCTCAGTTCAACTCCCAGCTCTGTCTCAGGCTTCTTTCGTGGCTTTGGACAAGTCACTCAATTTCAGTTGTCCTTACACAACTCCCTAAATTTCTGCCTCAGCCTCTTGTCTGTCAGCCAGTGTCAACAACACTTCCTATTACATTCTTTTGACACGTCTAAATTCCAGCCAAGCCCTCAGAAGGGTGTGTGCCATGGTGCAATGCCAAACCAAACACAGGCAAGAGATGAAAGCCCAAGCAGCAGGGTAAGCATTATCATATAAAACTGAACACAAGCAGTGGAAGTGCATTTCCCATCAAAGATCATCAAAAGTATCTTCATACTACTTTCCTGATGCCATATGTACACAAATCTGTCTATGCACACATCGAGTATATATTAATCTATTGATTAGCTCTGCAAACCTGATTCAAGCACGGAGCCATCCCAGCTAATGTTTGTTGTTGCAGACCTACATACATGATCTAAAGAAGATCTCACTGGTGCTGTCAGTTGTGGGCAGTATTCCCAGGTTGTTGCAGTGTGACACCAATTAGAAAGCTTTCTTCCTAAGTTATTTTTTCATCATATTTTGAGATAACAGTTTCCCCTCAATCCTTTAAATGGTTTTCCACCAACAGGAGGTTTCAATTTTTACCAAAACTAACTTAATGGCGGCAGCAGCACTAAGCCATGTGTCCCTTTTGCCTTTCTATGTGCATTCAAATTAATCAACGAGTCGTCATCTAAACTTATAGCCATACAGCCTCTGGGCTCATTTCACAGCAGATCCCATGAAGATGAGGAAAAAAAGTGGTAATCTTTCTTAATCTTTTGTAATTTTATGTGGTTGAGTGGACAAGTGTCTGCTGCAAGGATTTCGTATGTTCCCTTGCTGCAAACACAACAGCTAAGCAAGCTCATCTTCAGCTTTGTAACTTGTTTTTTGACTTTCTTCAGCTGGCAATTGTACACATATGACTAACATTATAGAGACAGCTGAACGCAGGAGCAAATAGGAACGTCAAACTCTCTCCCAAACTAATTTTCAGAAGGACAAGCAATAAAACAGACTTGTGGAGTTCATTAACTACACCTAACCCTCAGACTGATAGAATACATCACTGTCAATGCCAGTAACCTTGGACACAGGAGATAGTGCCACACTAACTAAGATTAATGAAAACATTGAATGTTAAATATGAAACAAGGCCAGAGTTTCAAAGCCAAAACTTTTTATTGCTGAGGTGTTAAAATGCTAATGGTTTATTTTTATGCAATAACTTGTATGAAGCATGGGAAATTTGATAGACACTTTGAGGAATTGCAGTAATAAGACAGCAGCAGGAGCAGGGTCTCTGGCATACGAGGCTCTGGAGGAGGTGTCAGGCGACTATCTGCTGCTGCTGCTGTTGTCTTTGACCTTATTTTTTTTTTATTCTGACTCTAAACTGAGAACTCTGCCCTCATTTTCTATGCAGCCTCCTTTTCCTCGTCTAGAAATTAGGACTTTTAAAATAAAAGCTGGTTTACTGTTTTTTGTAAAATTCGATTTTAGCTACTTTTTTTTTTTTTTTGTATTTTCTGGTTGGCATAGTCCCTGATAAATCAAATAATTCAGTAACATCTCTAACTAAAATTTCTAACATTTCTCTCTTACAGCTTACTCTGATGAGAAGTGTTTTTCACTCCATTCCAGAAGATCTTCTGAAAAACAGAAGAAGATACAATATTGGTTTAAATATTTTTGTTTACCTAAAATATCTTTCATAAACTGGAGCTTTTATACCTTTTAATGATATGCCTTGTATAAACACCACTACAACCACCCTTGGAAGAACAGAAAATATTATGAAGTAAATAATAAACAGAATGTGAGAGTAAATAAACAAAAAGGGAGAATAAAACCCCACCATCTTTGCTTTTCTCATCTCGGGAACCACTACTTCTAATGATTTATTCTGTCTTTATTTTAACATATGAAAAGGGGGGAGAGGGAGAAAATCATTCACAGTAGAAGTAGACTCATGAAAATCAGCAAAAAAAGTCAAAACCAAGTCATATTTAATCTGTCATGAGGCAGCTTAACTATCAGGAAGTAGCAACACAGCATTGAAGGGACTGTCTGGGCCACCAAGGGCCATCACCTGTTACCGCACACAATCGTGTTGTGTGGTTGCTGTCATAAAATTATTAAGGTACTTTTTTGTCACTTTGCCCAGTTAAATTTTAATGCCTGGTTGCCTCTACCCTACCGCTTCAGTGGCCACATGTCAGATCCATTGCAGAAAGCTGTCTGTCTGTCTTTGCCCAAGCATTAATGCGCTGCATGAATCCCACAGGAAATGCTGCTGCACCGAGCGCCTTGATAGGGATTCTCCAAACCCCAAGACGTCTACTCTCTTCTGCGCAACGTCTTGTGGTTTGCTCTGTTTCACACTTCCTAACAGTTTGCTGTTATAATACTCATTTTCAGTGAAAGAGAATCAGCTGAGGAAGAATAGAGTTTTATGGTAGCATTAAAAATCAGAATTATTATAAAAGAAAAACTTGTGATAAATAAAATCGGTTCTTCTTATCACCAGCAGGCTGAGAGGTGATCTTTGCCCTTGACTCAGCACTGGTGAGGCCACGGCTGGGGTCCTGTGTTCAGTTCTGGGGTCCTTTCCACAAGAGAGACATGGACATAATGGAAAGAGTCCAGCAAAGGGCCATAAGGATGATGAAGTGACTCGAGCATCTCGTCTGTGAGGAAAGTCTGAGAGAGCTGGGACTGTTCAGCCTGGAGAAAAAGGTAGCTGAGGGGGATCTTATCAAAGTGTATGGATACCTGAAGAGAGGGCATAAAGGTGGCAGAGCCAGGCTCTTCGCAGTGGTGGCCAGTGACAGGACCAGAGGCAATGGGCACAAAAAGAAACACAGGAGGCCCTGTTTGAACACCTGGTAACACTTGTCACTCTGGAGGTGACCAAGCACTGGCACAGGCTGCCCAGGGATGTTGTGGAGTCTCCATCCTCCAGAGATACTGAAAAGCTGTCTGGATACAGTCCTGGGCAACCAGCTCTAGACAGCCCTGCTTGAGCAGCGGTTTGGACCAGATACCTCCAGAGGTCCCTGCCAACCTCAGCCATTCCGTGATTCTGTGACACCACAAGCACCTACCACATTTATAACAGTCCAACACAATCCTCCTCTTACTGTACCGAAAACCTTCAAAATCAACAACCCCAGCCCCAAGAAACAGGGCTAATCTTGTGCACAGTAATACATAATATCCAGGACACCTTTCACAGTCAGATCTAGCTTGGTCAAAAGGCCAAAAGTGAAAGATTTTCAGTGTATTTACTTATAGTATTAGGTGCCTCAAATTTACCCTTCCTTACTTTGCACTGCTCACTTTCCACAGCCTAGGAAGTAAACTGAATAGCTATAGCTGATATGATTTGTAAATGTACTGGTCAACAGAAGAATGTAAGAAAGCCTGTGTAACTGCTAGAGTAAGTGTGTTAGTGTACAACACCAAAAGAGGTAAAGGCTGAGTGGTGCTGCCTGTCAACCAAGGAAAGCTATGAAATACAACCTTATGCTTAGATTTTGAGAAGCCTTTTCTGATCCTGATTAATTTGCCTGCTGAGTAAGAGCTGAGAATAATTTAGAAAAATGAAGACAACGGGACCGGATTCACTTAAGAAATGCCTTTACACTTTCTCTTGGATGAAAGTATTACTCTTTTCCCCAAAACAACCACCAAAGAATATGGGTGAAACCTACTGTGTACAGGAAGCCACACTACAGGGCTGCTTGGTCCGACTCAGTACCAAGAACTATAAACATTTCATTACCAATTGCAGACCAGCTACAACTGCGATTTATTTACACACAGGTCAACATTTTCACAGCATTTGGAATATTAAAAATTAGTAGCTTAAATTACATTTAAGACAAACAGGAATTTTAAGAGATTTTCATAGAATAATGCAAGTTGTTTTAAAGATCTTTGATTGAAAAGGGAATAAGGGAAACTCAGAAAAAAAATACTACCAATTTGTGAGTTTCTAGAATACGACACAAAATGCATACACACATCTTTTCTTCCAGTCAGACACTACAAAAAGCCTTTTTTCTGCACTGTTGAAATCCCCATTTAGAGCAATCTTTTCATTAAAAGTTAGGACAATTTTCTAATGTAATCAACGATGCAACCAAACCCCATGTTTTTCTCAGCTGGAAACACCTGCTGACAAGTACTGTATTGGATAGTTTCAGAAGAAACAAACATCTGTGGAAAGGAGCAGACAATTATGTAGCAAATTAGATTAGCTTGGTTCAAATTATTTGATGAAGTTGATTTGAAGAATTGATCTTCATGCTTCATCAGCATCTTGCCAGCATCTTGTACACATTCTCCCCATAATCTTCATCTGTCAGAAAGTGCAGAGAAGTAACTTCAATTCCCCTTTTCTTCTGAAACATAAACGAAGGGCTACTCGGTTGCATTGTCACAAATATGGAAGTTACAGAAAAGGCCTAACATTTAGATTGCTAGTTAAGTTCACATACAATGTGACTGTAGTTATACTTGCTTTCTGTTTATCTTGTAAAAGTAATTTTCCTTGAGCAGAGACTACTTCTAAAATTTTAAAGAATAATTAAATTTAAAAAGATTTCTTTATTCTGCTCCCTCTCTCCATGCAGTATTAGCAGAAGAAAGAACAGGGTGACTGCAGTCACTAGAGTGATAGATTTTTAACACTATGGAAATAATCAAAAAGGATCTTGAAAAACTAACTAAAGTACAGCTGCTCAGATATTTTTTTTCCCTGACCGGCAGAGATTTGACAGAAGTTTCTTTGCACAGGCAGAAAAATAAAGCTGAATAAGTAGGCACATAAAAATAAACTTATACCCCCTCCCATCAAATATCAATTTCCAAAAACGTTTTTAAAAGACTTATCAATTTCATGCTCTTCCAAAAGAGATTTTCAAAATTTCATTTTCAAAATTTACTTTTTTCTACCTTAAAAATTTTAGAGGCGATAAAACTTTCAAGGAGGAACTGATTGACTATGTGAGTTGTTTAAATTGAGTGATGTTATACAAAAATGTGAACAAGCTAACCAAAAGGTGTTAATGTGGGTAGTAAATACAGGGCACCCTTTTACAGATAACAATGATCGCATGACAGAGCTAACTTTATTTAATTCCTTTGGGAGTATCCTCAAGACAACCTTCCTTCGCCAGCCTGCAGGACAGAGCAATTGTCTCATCTCACACCTTCACCTCCAAACTTGAGTATTTCTGTTGATGTTTGACTTGCCCTGTGTTACTAGCAGTGTTATAGACAGAGCTGCTCGCTATAGAAGGCACCCAGAGCAGTACACCTGTGAAGAGAAAAACCAACAGATAAATAAAACGGTGTAAGAAGTAACTGGCTTGTCACTAGAAATTAGACCCAAAGTAAGAGAGCCAGAAAGTCCAGTTGTTTCAAGTACCAGCGCTACAGTTAAAAAATAAGCATTCCCAAAGCAGCCCAATCCCAGCAAAAACATCAGAGACAACTACTTTTGATGGACTACAAATACTAGAAGCAGAAAAAACTGTTTACCAGCAAAAAGCTTTAATAACAGCACTTAGAAAATATTCAGTATTTGCGAATGTTGATGGTCTGTGTGTATTGCTCCCTCTAGTGTAAAAAATACAAAATCACAATCAATAAACATACAAAAAAAATTCACTGAGTTTGGTAACAAATACAGTGTTGGGGTTTTTTTTAAAAATCATTCTGTACTTACATTTTTTTCCTAAATATTTTTAACATGATTTCTCACATTTTAATACAAGAGATAACAAATTTTAACTTAGTTTCAGCTTCTGATCCAGAACTCTCACACATTATCAGCGGAAAACGATTGTACCAGAGTGGAGTAGTGAATATGCAAACCTACACCCTGCATTGACTGCTGCAACACTCCCCCCAAAACACATAAGATACAACATGATGTTCACTTCCTTCCCCCCCAAATACTAATTTCCACTCTGTGATTATGTTATAGTGACGAACAGTGCCAAAGATCTTGGTCTAAAATACAGAGAATCTCATTGTGACATGCACGTATTCATCCCATTCAGTACCTGGTCAGACCCTAGATTTTAGAAATAAAGTTTTGGAGTTCAGACATCCTTTCCTAAATAGGTATGAAATCCCTTAAAAACAAACAAGTCACATCAAAGACTGACAAGTCTTGACAAACCATATCAGACTTTTACCCAATCCAAAGAGCCACTGGCTGATACTCAGCTTGGGCACCAACCAGAACTACATCTGCACCCTCCTCTCAGACAGCACCTGGGAGGAATTCCTGGGATAGCTTCCACAAGAATAAAAAAAGAAACACAAGAAACACAAGGCAGCCTTTCATGTTTTATCAAAAGAATACGCAGTGTGGGCTGTTACGATGCCTAGCACTCCTAATCGGTGAAGTTTTCTAGCTCAGAATTCTTTTAAGTGCATACAGACACCTGTAAGACCAAAGCAGCAAATTTATCTTCTCCAAAACCTGATGGAGCTGTCTCTGAAGATAAAAGCCAGAAAACTGAACCTGGAAGCCTGAGCAAAATTCAAACTAGTGCTTTCAATGCTCTGCTATTGCTTTCAAAAAGAAGGGCTTTTTTCCCCCCTCTTGTGTTGCTACCACCAGAAGCAGCCGAGAACCTGTGAAGCCTTCTAATGAATCATTTTGAAACTGTGTGTATACCTTGTTTTTTTTTTTACTGGGACTTCACAGTTGAAAACATCAAATTCTTATCACAGAATGGCAGGAGTTAGAAGGGACCTCTGGAGGTCATCTAGTCCAACCCCTCCGCCAAAGCAGGCTCACCTAGAGCAGGTTGCACAGGATTGTGTCGAGGTAGGTTTTGAGTATCTCCAAGTACCAAATTATCACCTTCCTACTCCTACTGTAACTGCGTATTTCAGCTTTCCAAGATCTGACAGATCCAAAACACCCATTTTCTCTGCTGCCAGAATGAGTCTGTGAATCACTATCCAGTTTGACAGACACCAAATTTGTCTGGTGGAACAAGTCTGAAATACTACCTGATGCAGGCTGTATTTTTTTTTTTAAAAAAACTCTTATTAACAGGCAGTCCTAACAGATCACAAGTGGTTCTACTGTCTCAATACCGCACAAATTAAGCTCCATTCCCTTCAAAGATGACCATGGTTGTACGGCAGCTCCTATAAGTCATTGCACAGAAGTTCTATTTAGGGCAAACAACCAAATACTCGTTTTACTTTTCTACCTGATGTGGCTGCTGTTTCCATCACAGCAGCGCGTCTCAACGACATTTTTTACAGGACACCTGCCACCACTACTCCCCCTAAAGCTGAGTTTACTGCACAGACTGAGAAAAACATTTGCCTGATCCTTTCTGAAATTTATCCGACTAATCTTTGTAATTATTAGAGCCCGTTATAGGCAACTGGTCCCAGCCAATGTATCATGACTAGAACACCTACCACACAGAGGGCTCAGTGAGGAGGATACTGAAGCCACGTGAGGCAAGAAAACCATCAGGCTCTTGAACTGGCACCTCTGGAACAGCTCAGTCACGGGGTAAGTAAATGGGCACTACAGCAAAATCCCATGGGCTAAATCCAGGACAAAATTAACAGTTGAGAAAGAAATTTTATTTCAAGCTTCTAAGGGGGTATTACAAACAATAGAGAATAAAAACATTAAAAACTATTTAAAAAGTAATTGTCCCTTTAAAATAAAGATTCAAGCAGGTTTAATAATGAAGTATGCTATTCAATGAAGTTTTAAAAAAAGATTTAAAAAGTATTGGTTTTGCTGTATTTGCTAATCCTTTATAAAAAAGCTGGGCATAAATACTTCGTGCATCCATATGCATTATTTGGTGTTTCATATTATATAACTTGGTACAGTATTTACGATATCACTGCAAAAGAGTTCAAACACAGTGCATTTATAAATAATGGAGTCATTATAAATCACATTGCAAACATACCTTGCCATTTTCATTGTTACAAATTCGGTATCTCAGTGAAGGTAGGAATAAAGTAGCTACAACAATCAATATCTTGACTTTATTTTTTTTCTTTTTAATATAAAAATGCAGTTCTGGAAACCCACCCTTCTTCTTCCCCCTGCCCAAACATAATGCTTTACTTCTTAAAAATAAAAATAAAGTACTAATTCTATATACATCACATGTACCATACAAAAATGTATCCAAAGTTTCTATTGCTACCAAAGTGTTCTAAATTAAAAGTTACATAAATCCCCTCATCGGAACCAAAAGATTACAAGTTACAAAAAAATCAAATTACACACAAACCATCAAGTTATTTTATACAATTTCCAATACATTTTTCTCCCAAAGCAAGTTGTCTTCTCATGTGCCTGTATAAAAATGCATATCAATATATTTGTCAATTTTATTTTTCATTATAAAGCAAATTAATACAATTTCTACAATAAATAAAACACAGGGAGGCACACATATCAACAAGATTAAAACCAATGGGAGATAAATGGGATATGGTTTTGAAAGAAATAATGTGCTTGCAGGCTTTAAGCCAGGTTTGTTTAAAACAAAAACAATCTTAAGTTATTTTGGGCAACAATGGAGTGTTTTTGGTGATTTGCAAGTGATGTACATAGTATATTTTTTTTTCTTGATGTCTTTCTCACAAAGTACCCTCCAAAATAATGCAACTTCCTTTCTTAAAATACATATTTGTAATTGTAAATTTACATCAATCTTAAATATGTGGTACTTTGTGCAAAGAGCAACGATTTACACAAACATTCAGAAGTCTTTTTCAGAAGCTACAGACCAAGGAAGAAATGATACAAGCAGCACCATAATGTATATGATTTAGGCAAACATATATTTGATGCCATTTTGATATTAGGCTTTAAGATCCACTAAACACCTTAAGCTGGAAGATGGTGCTTAGGTAACTTCACCTCAGAAAGAAAGAAAGAAAGAAAAAAAAAAAGCATGGAAAAAAAACCCAAAACAACCGACTCCCTCCCCAGCAGAATTATAAAAGAATTAAAGAGCTACTCCTAAAATCAGAATAAGTTAAGTGTTGAATATACATTTATGTACAATTATGAACACTATGAACAAGACGTTTTAACAGGTTTAGTGGAAAATCCTCCAAACTACAACACAATAAAATCATTAATCAATATGGCAATGGTGATTTAGAAGAATTGCTCAACTATTTCAAGTTTGCAGAACTCAGCCACTGAATCAACAATTAAGGGGTTGTATCTTCAATACATTCTTTTAGACAAAGAGGTTCATTAGTAGAGTTCAAGTCTGTGTGGTATTTTTCATGCCTTGGTAGAATCTGTGTTAGTCAATATCACTGAAGTCACTGACTGGTTCTCCATGGACTCGACTCAGGTGATTCATAGCACGATCAAAAGCAATTCTTACTGCTTTTCGTATGCTTGAGTTACGTCCTTCCATCATTTTTAACTTGTCTATGGTCTCATCTATCCCAAGGGGAACCATTTTGGATTTGGGAAGCCACTGCCTGTAAGAAAGAGTAAAACAGGTATGTTAAGAACAGAATAAAATCAAGAAGTTTGTCCAGAAATGTCAGGGTTGATATATCATATTTCCCATACTGCAGATGAGATTTACCACCTTCAGTAAGTGATAAAATTCCTCTTAATGTAGTACTTACTTGCCTTAAATATTTTAAGAACATGAAATAGTAAGAAAGCCTCTTCCACAAAACAAATAATATACTCCAATTCAATGCTACTTATTTAATCATTAAGTATCAACTGAAAAAAAATAGCAGAAAAAACGGATGCAATTCAGTTTACAAAAAGGCAGCAGGAACTAACAATGAGCATGACTCAAGATTTACTTGACACAGTATCGTTTCTCTTCATTCTTTCATTTCCACTATTACAAGGAATTTGCAGATGATGAATTTTTGCCTTAAGTTTAAGATCTCAATTTTGTCTGTATGGGGAAAGCTAAACTGGCAAGGAAGTTCTGTTTAGCATGCTTTTATCCTGAAGTATGAAGCCCCGCAAAATCCATATTCAGAGTACTTTTCCATTTTAAACTCCACTAATAAAATTAAATGCTGGGCACAGAGAAGTGATAATAAAAAAAGCTCCACAGCCCATTTTTCTAGTTAAAGGAAAAGCACTCTAAATATTTTTAAAAGTATGAAGCAAACCTACTTCATTTCCATGTTTATCTTAATCCTGTTTTCTCAAATTACAGGCATTAAGGAAAACAAAAAAAACCCCTACTAGTGAATATCTATCAAAGTATGCTACTTTAGTCTGTATTCCCAACCCTGCAAACGGCAGAAGCCATGTTCTGTTGAAAAACTTCACTTTGAGAGTCCATTCGGAGCCGAGCCAACTGCAAATCAGACAGTAAAGTCTGATATCAAACATTTTCTTCAAAGATTTTTTTTTTAACATAATAAAATTGCCTCTTGAAACATTATTTTTCATTAAAGCATTCTAAACTACAACCCCATTGTACTGAGCACGGACACTGAAACCAAAAAAATGTAAAGTCAGTACAAGGACACAAACAGAACAGCAATGAATATGAACATCAGTGACCAGCACGGTAAGCAGCAGCTTAACTACTCTCAGTTTTAATACAGATCGGAGAGATGTTTTAAGAAAGTATTTTTAACAGAAAGGTCGCCAAGTCCTCCAGATGCACGTGGCAAAGGAGAAGAAACAAATAAGCCTATTTGAAATGGGAATTCATAGGTTACAGAAGTTGGTATCACAGACTGGAGATGACATACACCCTGCAAGTCAATGAAAATCACAGGCATGGGCTTAGGAGTAAAACAGACAGAAGTGAGTCGGAGTGATGAGTGCCAAAGGTAAAAATAATCAGGATAAACGAACCATTACCAAAAATGTTGGGTGGGCAGGTTGAAGGAGGGGAAAGGGGCTGGAAAAATATTTAGCCTTTTCTGTCCATCTATACAGGTTATCTATTAGAGACAGCTTTACATAGTATTTGCAAGATTTAGGACCACCTTCATATCGTGCTGAATCTGAAAGGCTTAAGCTGCAGGGGACTCCCAAGATCAAGAAGCAATCACAGCAATTATTAAGGAAGTGGCTAGAGAGAGCATATGATACCAAGGAGAGAAAAAAAAGAGAAACAGAACATAGTGCATTTATATTTGGATATTCTCCATCAACAAATGCAGAAGAATGCAGGATCTCATGGAATCTTGCACAACTGAACAAAGAAGATCATGAAGTACCAATTAATTAAGAAAAGAACTGCAGCACAGAGAGAGCGAGCTGAAGTATCCTGATCATACCAAAGAATCTACAGGGACAGAAAAGCAAACATGAGTTCTGAGTTTCAGGCAAAAAGCTATTTAGGTGATAATGCACTGGGATGGAGAGAGTGAGCAGAATCGCAGCATTTCTAGAAATTTAATCAGCTAAAGAAGAAAATGCTACCTGAAAGTATAAACAAATTTGAGAGTAAAATTGAGATAAAAGAAAATTTAAAGCTAGCTTGACCTGTACGGAAACACAGAGAAGAGAGAAATTAAAGAGAATTACGGACACAGGAAAGAAATTTATAACTTGAAGAAAACAAGAAAGAGAGGTGACGAAAAGCTTTGTATCTAGCAAAAACTCGAACCAACCAACCAAAAACACACATACACACAAAAAAAGGTTTAGTGGAAGGAGAAGAAAATGTTTTATCGTGTGAGTTTTTCCTTCAGGCTCCACACAGCATATTACATATACTGAAAGAAATGGAAAAAAGGAAGCTTTCAGAAAAAAAATTGAGAAAGGGCTAAGAACTTCAAATGAGAGTGTTAATAAAGCATTTAAATAGAGAGGTTAAAAATTTAAAGAAAACACTCGAGCAGACTGAGGGGTCAAAAAAATGTAGATGTGTGGAAAGCAATGATGAAGGCTGATACAGATAAATAGTTAAAAATATTACCTTGAAAAAAATCAGTTTAGCCAAAGCAGCAATTTTATCAGGTCAACAGATAAAACCAGCTTGTAAATCAAACCAAAAGACTATTTAATGTATTATTTTCTTTCAAACTGACTGTAAGTATCTTTCAGTGATGATATATCTTAGTTCAAGAATAAACTCAAATATGAAATTTTAACATTACAGTTGATATTTCCATAGGAAAGGTATGAAAGAAAAGATAATATTAGAATTTTCTTTTAGACTAAAGTTACTTAAGATTTTAGGTCATTGTATGAAAGAATACATTTCAGTAACATACCAACTTCTTTTATTGTCAAAAAATAGTACTAAGAATAGTTTCTCATCTGATTTGGTCTGCATTTGTTCTCCAATTTTCAGTACATCCAGAGGTGGCACTGGTATAGTAACACCGTTGTGATGGCCAGCAACACGAGGCATCTTAGGGTCAATGATCTACAGAAGAAAAGAAAGGACAGTTCCTATTTTTTATAACTACAACATTTATTTTTAGGAGGTATCACAAATAAAGTTAATGGGAAAAGAATCATAACCTCAACAGCCACTGTGTATAAACTGACTTTTACACACTTACTCAACTTCTTGACAGAAGCTGAAGAGGCAGACTGGGGGCACAGCGGTAAATTTCACTGAAAAAACTACCTCTAGAGCATTTTTTCCCCCTTATCAGTTCTTCTTAAAGTCATACTTGAATTTCACTTAGTACAACTTTGCAGAGTGACATGCAGGTTTCAGAATGAGAAAGCTGGCCCAGGATTTCTAAAAGCAACTAGTCATAACTAGCCTCAAATTTGGGGGTTCAAATTTCAGATACTTTAAAGAAACAGCCTGTGTTAAGGTATAAATATTTGCTTCTCCAAAATACAAGCCTCACACTCAAAGTCTAAAGCAAAACATTCTTTAAGGAAAAAAAAAATCCACATAGGAAAAAAAATAATAATCAGAAGTCACTTTCAAATATCTTGCATACCCAATTTAATAACTCAGTTTTCAATAAAACGTGCAGTTACAGTCAAAGATTCTTTCTAAACAAAGGTTGAGGGCATGGGAAGATGCTGCAAACATTAAACTAATCAGGCTGATGGAAAAACTCCTTTGTATGCAGATCACAACACTGTCAAGTGCTCAGCTTATACCAAGGAATTGTTATGTCACTCCATGCCTGCTCCACCCAACTCCTACACTACAAACTGTTATTTTTTTGGCATCCACACTGGCACCAACCTTAATCCACAGTAAACTGATTACGGGAACCAAATCAACATAAAGTTATCACTGTGGTGAGTTTGCGGAAATAAGGGGAACTTTATTCTTTTGATTGAGGTTTAATTCCTCAATCAACTCATCCCACACTCTGAGAAATACTAATGCTGACAAAGCAGTGGGCAGAAAAGGAGCCCTTTGGTCAAGGTCATCTTAAATCTAACACTGAAGTGCTAACATCATTCAAGAGACAATCAAATAATAAAATTTTCAGCATCTGATCCAAGATTGTTTGGGTGACCCACTGAGAGTACTTGAACTCCCAGGTTTTAACCCGACTCTGTATGATTCCATTTCCTGACCTCCTCAACACACATATAATATTAAAACAGTCTATGATATGAATCAAGGCATAATGCATGAACCATTTCTATAACCCCAAATGCTTGAAGCTAAACACTTCACCAACATTTTCTCTGCACACTTTGATTTAAGTAGAACTGTGTGGGTTTTTTTCCTAAAATGCAGGCACAACTGGTTCAAGTTTTCAGTATATCATTCACAACTAGATACAATTACTCAGTTTATTCTGACCTTAAAAAGTTTTTTGTTTCTTTAATAGACCCCAGAATCAGAGTATCGTTATACTAATTTTACAGCAGAAAATATTCTACAGTTCAAACAGCAACAAGATGTCCTTGAAATGCTTATTCAGTCAATCCTTCAAACAATTATTATATTATTGCAGAAACAAATACTACTGAGACAGGTACTGCAAATCTCAAAGATGGGTAGGGTAGTAGAGATTATTGTCTCAATAGCTAATATTGTGATAATTTTTACAAACTGGATGCATGGTAAAGAGGTAAATAATCCACTTTTATTCAACTTGAATGCGAATTTATCAGTTACTTTAAGTTCACACATCAATATTCTCAGCCCAGAAACACTATCATTAGGGTACTGACAGGAAGCTGTGTACTTACCAGAGCTGGGTAAGAGGGATATCCACTGCATTTGGCCCATACTACTTTTAGAGGCTCAAGAACAGATGTTGCAGGATCGGTTGATATCCACATACTGCTATGCCCAACTTCTAAGAACAAATAATAATTAAATATAAAATTAATGCTAAAGAATGAAACCTGACAAATCTTCTGTAGTTCTTTGTTTCCTCATTAGTGTGTCATGATCATTAGAACCCAAATACCACCTTCCATGAACACACCAACAAAAACCAGGTAATGTTCACAACAGCTCTTTAAATTATACTAGTACTTCAATCCAAGCCTACAGATGAAGAACAAGTTTTTAGACACTTCTAGAAAGAGCATATTTTAAAACACCTTTATTTCAGAAAGCAAGTGTTCACCAAATTCTAATAAACCTTTCCCTTTGAAGAAGATCAAATGAAAACATAAAATGATGGTACTCCAAATGAGCAGTTCCTTTTGAAACTATGACAACAATCCTGTCAAAGAGGTAATGGTATTGAGGATGCAAGTTGCATGGATGTTAGTGAAGTGTTGAATGTAACATAGTAGGATTAGCACCTGATAAATCACAACGCCTGTCTGGTATACTTTTCTATTCTTATGCATAAGTTCTAACCTGCATTTTTACTTCTATCTATTTATTTAGTTTTGATCAGCTTTCTTGGTGTCTTTGCCCAGCTCCTTCCTTCAGCAAAGTTTAAAAACACTAACAGGGTTCAATGAAGCAGCTGCAAGGGTTTTTTTCCTTCTCAGAAGGCAGCATAACAGAAAGCTGAGATTATGTTACTGCTTGCTTCTAACAGAATTCTCCATTTTCTTCTCTCTTGCTCACCAATGGATTGAAGTGAGAGACACATTTAAGCCTTTCAGTCAACCAGGACTGCAACTGGCCCCCTAGACACAGGGGGACACAGTCAAGAGACTGGGCAGAAGACAGCAAGCTATCCCCTCAAGTTGGAACTAGGGGTAGAAAAAGTTGGAAGAAGGTAAAGAAAGGTCACACGCTGTAAAGATGAGGAGGCACTTGGATGGGTAAATGTGGCACCAAAATACAGCTCAGAGGCTGCAGATGCACTTTCTTTTAGCAGCAAGGCAATGCAAGTAGCTCTTTACTTGCCTAAATACAATTTATTCTTCAGTTCTTCCCTGTCTGCTCCCATTTAAAATGGGCAATGCTTATCTGCAATTAAAAGTAGTGTGCAGATATACGTTTCATCTCAACATTGCAAGAAATACTGGAAAAAAAGCTGTGTCAAACTTTTTAAGAACAGAAATAGCAAGGAAAAAGTGTTAAAGGTGAACACACCAAAAAAAAAAAAAAAAAAAAAAGAAAGTAAACAGTTCTTCGCGATATATTATAGGTCAATTTTCAGCTGTAGGCTATTTAACTATATCTTTAATCTATAATGGTATCAGTATTTTGTTGGGAAATCTTAGCTTTAGATACTCACAACTATGTAACATCAGTTATTAAAATGTAATAGTTCCTATTAACTTGCCATCACAACATAAAGATGTTAGATGTTTTTGAAGCTAAAAGTTATTACAGGTTCTATTATAGCCATGGGTAACATAGGAAAAAGAAAGAAATGCAGTTTTTCCAGTGTCTTTGAGATCTCAACCAGGTCTTCTGAAGAAAAAATCTCTGTCATCAATCCCAGCTGGCTTTGCAGAGATCCTTAATCACTGGATTCCATTATACAGAACAGTGAAAATAATTTAAGTTTTATTTACAATTTTTCTTACTGAACTACATAACCTTGGAAAAAGTTACTAAATCTATGTACTGGTTTATTTATTTGTTCTTTTCTGTATCTTTTTAGAAAGGTCATTTTAGGACATTCTTTCTCATGAAAAGCCATAATAATATTCCTCATATTTATAAATATATAATACACACAAATATAATACACACAATCAGTCTTATACTTCTAAGAGTATAGCTGAATATATAAAATACCGGATATTATATAAAGACATGTTAAATCCAGATGAACCATTTTGGTAGTACCTCATAATAAAACAATCAAAACAATTGCTAACGCAAGAGAAAATGCAATACAGGCAGCTTCTTTATTTCTCTGCTCCATTAACACTAGTATGTTAAGTATCCACACATCAGCTATAGAGTAACGAAGGATTAGATTAATGTATCCTTCATACACAAACTACTCTGAAAAATATACAGGGAACTGTATCTGGTACAAAGAACAGTGTAAGTCACAGAATCACAGTATGATATGGAGTTGGAAAGGACCTCTAGAGATCATCTAGTCCACCCCCTGCCAAAGCAGGTCCCAAAAGAAGTCATTTTCTTCGTGGCAGCTCACAAGAAAGGAAAGAAACCTGTAATATTCTCAGCTGCAGAACTGGTATGAAACAAAGGAATTGATATCTTAATGCACAGGAGAAGGTCAATACACAATCTGGTAGGATGTATTCATGCAGATTCCCTCACAGGCTTCTCAGGCATAGACACAGCAGGGAAGAGTCTTTCCTAGTCAGAATTTACTCCATGTGGTGATAGCAGGTTAGTACACTAGCACACATGGTTAGTACTTTTCTTTTACAACATTAAAAAAACCCCTTTATTTCCTTAAGCTATGAGAGACAGTGAATTTTAAGTTGGCCATCCGGACAATGTACTGCTTAAGATGTTAAATAACACTACTCTTACTAGCTGCAAACCAACACTACCAAAATACCACAAAGCAGACTTAAGAGTCTATATAATTTAGGGTAAAGAAAAGGATGCCTCATTATACTTTTCCCCTCCATAGAGACATTTTACTTCTTATAGTATTTTAGAAACAACAAGAGGTTTTTTCCAGCATCATTTTTATAATAAAGTCAAATAAAGTCAATTACCCCAATTTTTTTTTTTTTTATTTTAATTTTTTTTTACATAGAGGAAACTTTTATTTTAATACCTAGGTCTGCAGACAAATCTACTGACACTGAGTACTAAGCGTATTTAAGCTCCAAAACTACTGCCACCCAAGAGGCAGCCGTGGTATCAGCAGCATAGATGGATGACTCTTTAGCACAAATGATAAACCAAGATTTTCCTTCTACTATTTAACTCTTGGACAAAGTGTTCTCTCTGCTGTCACTATTACCTGTTGAAATTAGGCCCACACAGAGAGGAAAGCTATTTCAGTCTAACACAGCAAATGTTCCCCTACCACCTGCTCAAGAGTCCAGTGTGACTAAAAGAGAAAGACACTGCTGGAAAAAATACCACTGCTAAGATTCATTGATGAAAAAAAAAATAACAGCCTGACAAGAAAGTGGAGCAACTAAATGGACAAAGATGGAGACAAAGAATTGAAAACTGGGACAAAAAGCATGAGAGAGCCTGTGAACAGGAGAACTAGATAAGAATCTCAGGTCAGAGAACAAGAAATAGCCAGGCAAAGTGATCAGGCAAGGTTCACAAGGGGGAGGCAGAAGAACACGTTGCCATTTCGGCAGAGAAACTTCCTGAGCCTGTAAAGAAATCCAAGACCTATAAACTTCAGCACATCTAAGTATACAGCAGCTATTAATGAAAACCACTCATAGCACATGTCTCTTCAGTTCTCTTGCACATCAAGGACAACAAATTATCACATGCAGATAATGCTTTTCGAAAACCAAAACCCTAAACCTAGAAATCCAAGCCTCCAAATTTAGGCAGAATTCCGAGTCACTTCTGAAATTAATCCTCTGTATCCATATCTCAATATAATCTTCATACTCCAGTCTAGAACATATTTTTCCATAATAGCCTCAACTTGTCCAGTACACAGAGTGGACCTGCATACCTCAGCCTCACAACTGAAAACCACTGAGGGCAGCAGCAGCATTACAGAGCACAGCATGCCCTAACGTGCACCCTTGGCTTTGTGATTTCAGTAGTACTCCTGTAACGTTGTTTGTGTCTAAACTAACGCATATCAGTGTGCGTGCATTACAACGATTACAGCCATTAATCAACACAAAACTGCACCCCATAACTGCAGTATTACAACACTCCATAGCGCCAGGTTCCGAGATAGCATCTTGTAATGGAAACAAGATATTCCTTGGACATAAAGGGAGCATTAACTGTAAGAACTGTGCGTGTTTCTAAAGCATATGTACTCTAACAGAACAGTTCGAGACATTTTTACAAGAATGAACAACTCTTACTTTAGTTTCTTTGTAAGATCTGGAATTTTACTGAAAAAAAGTAAATTGTGGTAAAGTTCCAGCTATGTACACAATGTATAGCAAGAGATTTCACTTCACTCCTACATATTGCCTTTTCTTGACCTGCTGAGGTAAAAGAGTGCAGAAGACAGCCAAAAGAGCTCAAATAAGACAGAATATATGTAGTAGTATATAAAATAATGTTGTTAAATGTCATTTGCTCCTCCTTTTAGGCAGCTGTAGAATGTATCTGAGAACAGATCTGAGAGATCAAGGAGAATTCTGAAAAAAACAGGTACAGAAATTCTAAGTGGAACGTGTTAAATTTAAGACTACCCAGGACACAGTACGAAAAGAAAATGGAAAAGGTTACATCCTGTATAAGAGGTTTTCACACAGATAATACTAAATCAGAGAGTAATGAAGCAGTAGCTGAAAACAGATTAGCTGCAAGAAATGAAAACAAAAGGGGATCACACAGGGAGGAAAGAACAGACTAAGACAAACCAGAAGTCAGAAAAAAGCACTACAAAGACATGAAAGTCCTGGACAAGGAACACTCAGGATTAGAGGGAGGAGTTCCAAGGTCAGAAACTAAAGGCAGGCTTGTAGACATTTTAAGGCTGATGACTGACTTCAGTGTGAGAGTGCTGCACTACACAAACACAGTTCTACTTATGGACGAGATGACCTACTTAAATCTTGTAATCCAATTACAATGTTAAAACAGGTGGAAATCTGAACACAATTGTTTCCCTATAATTTGGTAAATTCTTATCCATTCCTAGAAATTTCCACTTCTTTCCAATGTCAATTTTTTCCTGAATCAAAGCGGACCATGTCTTACCTGTCTGTCAACATATTTATGCCGAACAGCATGATACCAAAAAGCCCAAAGAAAAATTTTGACCAAACCACAAGTAATACTTCAGGTCAAGTTTCACCTGTGTTATTAGAGTAGCTTGATCACTTCAAATACCACTTCTTAATCAAAAAAACAAGATCAGGTACTATTTTTTTCTCTTCAAAGTCTCTAAAGAGTCAAAAGCAGAAATGAGTCATTTCTGCAATGCTATCAATACCACTTTCAGAACATTTTGATGTATTACAGCAGAGAAAATGTTAGAATCTGTCGATCAAATAGGCAAAATTATACTTATACAACATTATTAAGAATAGAATAGAATTATTTATTGTTACCAGCTGCGATTCTTGCTGCTTTGGCATAGTTTCCATTTTCAATGCATGATATCAATTCACTACGGTCTTCCAGTGTGTGTCTTCGTATAAGTGCTGGTTTACCTTTACCACACTTCGGTAGGCTGAAACTATGAAAGTATTGTATTAAAATCATTACACTTGATAATTAACATTGTTTACTATAAATCAAGACTCTGAAGAAGAACATAAAAATTAATCAATACATGGTAAAAATCAGAGCAGCAAGCTCTAACAAATTTTACGTAACAAAACAACAACATAAAAGCTAAAATCCCAGATTATTTTCATGCCCTGAACTCCCTGGTTATTAGCAAAGGACAAACTGTACAACTGCACCTTAACTGCTATACAGGTTATATATGCACAAACGAGAAGCTGCTTTGTCTCCGGTGTTACAGTGGATACTGATCAAATGGAAACTTTTTCCATCTGCTGCAACAGTTCCACTAAATACGGAACAAAAGTATCTTCTCTTTCAGTTTTCACTACAAATTCAAGGTTTTTTAAGTGTGGAATGCCAATAAACAAAATGGGAAATTTGTTCTCTGCACACTTGAGTTTTCTTTAAGAGATCAAAGAATCTGAATAGCGATTACTCCAGATCAAATCCTGACTATATCACATTTTCAAGAGATGCAGCATTAAATATCTTTGCTTCTGAAACACGGTTTGACAGAAGTACATCAGCACTATTCCCTTAAACAATTTAATATCAATCTTGAATACAAAAACAAAGCCACTGCAACCTTTTTTTTTTTTTTTTAAATCAGATACATATACTCCTGTATGCCCCATTCGCATAGTCTGGAGATAGATGCCTTTTACCCCACAGATTAGGGTGCTTTCGGAAGATGTGCACCACAGACAATTATTTATCAGCAGTAGCAGAGGTAAACATTCTGACAGTCCTATCTCTAACAACAGAATTCAACAAGAGAAGGTCAATAGCTGGTATGCTGGTAGTACCATTGTGCAGTAACTAGCCAGGGACCCAAATCACACACTGATTTTTTCTTACAGCTACTAAATTTACCTTCCCAGGTACAAGACTCTGCTTTGGAAATGGCTTCTCTCCTCCCCTCACCAAGATAAACATGCACATTTTCAGTATTGAGAATTAAGAAGGTAATTAAAACAAGATATTATACACACAAACATGTGTATGTATCTATACAGAGCAAGAGAAGCACAGTCAGGTATGAAATATAACTGCCTGGATTTGCAACACCCTGAAATCAACAAAAGAATACGAACAATCCTGAAAGCGTCTCAGATTTGACACACAGCTGGGAAAATTGAAAATTACACTGTTTTCTAAAATTTTTGCAATCCTCTGATGTGGGTCATGAATGGTACAGAAAACTGATATTTTCAACCTCAAATCTGTATTTCTGATTTACAGCATTACCTTGAGTTACACAAAAGACTGTTACTAGATGAAATACTAGATTCTGATGCACAGCGGCGACGAGGTTCAACTTTTCTTCCCGGAGTATCATCTAACGTTCTCTCTTTACTTCCATCTCCAAAACCATTTGACAGACCTACAGCATAACACAAAAATAAACTGCATCAAACTGGAAACCACACCATTTCCATTAACAGGTTTTTATATTCACACGTTATATCACTAGTGTTCTATACTTCCAAGTATTTTGACAATGAAAAAGAAAGAATATGAACATTAACTAGACATTTCATTTCAAAACACAGTATTATAAATAGGAAGTTCCTGCAGTACTGACTTGAAAGATAAGATGAAAATTTAGGTAACAATAAAATAGGTCAAGATTATAATATGGGAAATGCCAAACGGAATATCAAATCAGACTCTCTGTCATGTTTCCAACTACTAAGACAGGCCGCAGAAGCTGGGTAGAAAAAAAACCCAAGAACACACATCCCCCTCCCCAAATCCCTACATTAAAAACCAGGCAGATTTAACAGGTTAACACAAAACTCATCTGAATATAATGTTACAACTACACATCAAGAAATGCTGAAAATCCTTTTCAAACACTGGAAGTAAAGAGCGGCAGGGATTCCCTCCTGATGCTACCTAATTCTTCCTGAAAGCCTTTCCATTCCAGAAAACTCAAGATTAACATAATTGTGTCTGTTTTATGAGATCAACATCAACATTACATGCATTACTATTTTTCACTATTCTTCCCCTAGCCCTAGTTTATATACATCCAAAGATACATTTTAATTTCATAATCGTAATGAAACCAGAATAGAAGCCTTTTATATTACAAGCTACTGATTGACAGACTGCCATTTCCATATTTGATTAAAGACAAATGAAGATGTTTAAGATAGTGTTCTGAAGACTTTATCAAGGTGGGGAGGGGTGGTGCAGGGGAGGAAATTAGGGCTAAAAAAAGAAAGAATCCAACACAGACTCCAGAGTATCAACAGAAATTCACTGACTAGAGACAACAGTACCAGCCTGCAATCAGCTACTGCAAAGTGTGGACTGCAAAGGTAACAGAATTTTAACACAAATTCAATTCTGAGCACACTTCTTTTCTTACGATAAATTAATGTTTTTACTTAAGGCTTACGACCAGCATGCTTCCCAATGCAAGAAAGAGCTACCCATTCCAGCCATTCTAGTATCAGAATCTTAAAAGGTTCATCATGATCTTTTTGTTCATCCAGACATAATCAAATAAGCCTATGCAACTCCACGCGCCTACCCAAAGGGCATTATACTGTAAGATAATTATGGCAGAACTCCCTTTATTAAGCTCTAATTCTTCCAGTCTGTTTGCTACAAAGACCTCTGCCAAGAAGACTGAAATCTAAGGAACTTGAGTTTAGCAAGTTACTTTGTATGATCCAGTTGTATTTTAATTCATTTCCAGAGTGATTTAAGAGATTTCCTCCTCTGCTCCCAGGAGACCTTCCATTCGAATTATCGACATAATTTTTAGATTTTTATGAGAAAAGGGAGAATATACTCAACAGTCTGAAAAATTTACTACAGATCAGCAGTCTCTTTCATTGTCACTTAGTTGACATAGTAGAACATTTATTTAACAATGTCTGTTTTGTAACTCCTGTATTTGCCTTTGATTTCCTATACAAAGAAAGAAAATGATAAAGGTACCATTGTCTTGAGTGTTCAAGCACCAAACTATATGATATTGATTAATCTTTTTCTCATTCTCAGCAAGTCAGCACAAACAGCTGGAGATTAAGTAGTTCAGTCCTAGACTATATTCAAAAACCTCTCAGAGTATGCTTTATGAGAAAATTTAAATTCCCTTACAAATTGTCGCAGCACACCTCACAAAGCACCTGAAAAGCTGAGAAAACATTCTGCAAAGATGAAAAGAAGATCTCTTCGGTCTCTGCAAGTAACTATTTTTTATTCTTCGATATCCTGTCAGCCCTATTTTTCAAGTGAGGTATAGAAACAGTTCTGTTTTCATCCTACCACAAGCCAGAGACACAGCACTCAGGTCATCATTCAGGATCTAATACATATCAGCTATCAGCAGAAACAAGGTAGATCACAGATTAAACTTTTAATTTAAAGACAGATTGAGTAAATATTGCTACTGGAACCAGCAGACTGAGACAGTGGAAAGATACAACTGTTTATTCTTGTAAGAGCATGTATAAAATGTTCAATGATAGGGTACGTATCTCTAAATACACTGGTTATGTATGTATACGTGTATCAAGGGCAAAATGAAATTAGGGAGTAGTTTCACATTTTGACTGCTTCAGTCAGTTTATGATTGTGCTGCCGCTGAATAGGACATTTTGGGTCTCAGTCCCTCACAATGGTTTCATCTCACTGTTACTGTGTCAGTAACAAGAAATAGGTGGTCATGGCGATGAACTAGTTTTCAGTCATGCACTGGGCAAAGCAACCACAGGATTGCCTGATTGCTGATGGTGAGAAACAAGGGAAGCAAAGAAACAAGCAACTACAGCAATTCAGACAGCTCTCTGCAGCAGTAGTCCCGTCTTACACTAGTTTAAACTCAACCCGCATTGTGAATTTAATGATTAATTTAATTCACTAACATAGATTTTTAAGATTAGACTAAGGGAAGTTTTTTCAAGCTGTAAAATGATCACTAACAGTAAAAACACAAACAAAACCAAACAACAAAAAAAAACAAACCCAGAACTTTTTCTGACAAATATTAAAGCACAAAATTTAGAGCTTCTCAGACACACTCAGACACATTTCTCTCTTGCTTGTGGAAGCATGAAAAACAAAGAACACATGGGCTATCAGCAGACGAAATTTTCCTGAATACCAGCCCCTGAATTACATGAGCTTACACAGTCCATGAGACTCAGTTTATACAGTCCACTTTTCAGAAATTATGAGGAATAGGCACTATTTTAAGAAAGGACAACACTTACTGCAAACAAAACACACTCATACCTAGTCAAAGATGCAGCAGTTCCCAACTGACCTTGTAAACTGACAGAAAATCCATGGCAGAAGTAACTCATCCTGCTTTTGTGGATTATTAGCCTGGGTAAACTTGCAACAAACCTAGAGAAGCCATTCACATTTTCCAAAATCTCATCATTTTGTTAGATCAAATGAGATTCCTCTAGAGTCACAGAGAGAAACTATAAGGTCAGGTACTAAACTTCTTATACACACCCCCTCACCACCTGACTGAGACCACCACACACCCCCACAAATAAATCCTGAAATCCAGCAAGACCTGGACAGACTGGAGAGTTGGGCAGAGAGGAACCTGATAAAATTCAACAAGGGCAAGTGTAGGATCCCACACCTGGGGAGAAATAACCCCCTGCACCTGTACAGGTTGGGGGCTGACCTGCTGGAGAGCAGCTCTGAGGAAAAAGACCTGGGAGTCCTCGTGGACAACAGGATGACCATGAGCCAGCAATGTGCCCTTGTGGCCAAGAAGGCCAATGGCATCCCAGGGTGCATCAGAAAGTGTGACCAGTAGGTCAAGGGAGGTTATCCTACCCCTCAACTCTGCCCTGGTGAGTCCCCATCTGGAGTACTGTGTCCAGTTCTGGGCTCCCCAGTTCAGGAAGGACAGGAAACTGCTGCAGACTATACAGCAGAGGACCACAAAGATGATTAGAGGCCTGGAGCATGTCTCTTATGAGAAAAGACAGAGGAACTTTGGTCTTTTTAGGCTGGAGAAGAGAAGGCTGAGGGGGGATCTGGTCAACACCTATAAATACTAAAGGAGTGAGTGTCAAGAGGAAGGGGCCAGTCTTTTTTCAGTGGTGCTCAGTGAGAGGACAACCGGTAAAGGGCACAAACTTGTACATAAGAAGTTCCATCTAAACATGAGGAGGAACTTCTTTACTTTGAGGGTGGCAGAGCACTGGAACAGGCTGCCCAGAGAGGTAGTGGAGTCTCCATCTCTGGAGACATTCAAAAGCCACCTGCACAAGTTCCTGTGCAAGCTGCTCTAGGAGGACCCCTGCTTTGGCAGGGGGGTTGGACTAGATGACATCCAGAGGTCCCTTCCAACCCCATGCCCTTCTGTGATTCTTAAGTTCTTCAAAAAAGCAGTTCATTGTTAGAGGCAGAACTCAATGTTTTTCATTAAAAATAAAATGTAATTTGCAAACAGTGAAGTCTGCTGCTATCAATCTTAAATGCATTTCCAATCTTCAGCTCCAGACTTCAGCTTAAACAGAAAGCTTTTACTGACATATGAATCATGGCATATAACACACACAATCATTTTTAAAAGAAAGAAATACTAACAAAAATCTGTAAGCTAAGAAGAAAATAGAAGTAAGCCAAAGAAGATCAGCTTGATATTTTTTCACAAGTTTCTCACTGCCCTGAAAACTGTATTTACCATGGAAAATTTCAACTTTTTTTTTCAACAGTAGCACTTTGTTCTTAAAAAACTTTCACTGAGTACCTACATCAAGCAAGTTAGAATCTTGTTGCCCATACCAAACTAACAGAAGCAGGAAAACTCCAGAAAGACAGCAGTAGTTAAAAAAAAAATGAGAGGAACACAACTCAACATAGTTCAAGGAGCAACAAGCTCCATGAACGAACAAATTGCTACCCCAGAATACAGAAATGTGCATTTCAGACTGTAACCACATCTCACGGTACTACTGAAACAAAACTAAAGAAGCAGAACTTGTATAAAATTATTCTAAAGCAATTAAAACTTCATTTTGCATAGACTGATGCAAAACCAAGCATATCGAAATGTAAGGTGAAGTTCTGCATTAAAATCACAGCTGAAGAGCTGAGAAATAGTGAAAACGGTTAGCTAATGTCAACCACTAAAGAAGTGGGGGAATTGAAAAATGACTGCACACAGTGCACCAGCACGTACATAACACCACTTCGGTTCATTCTACCAAGCAAGGACCAATCAAGTCCTGACTTGTGCACTTACCCAGCACCAGTGACGTTAAGTCTTCATTAATATATACATATTAAAGAAAAAAGCTTATTTAATTAAAACTAAATAAATACACAAAAATAAGTAAAACATTTATTTTGTACGCTTTACTTCTCCAAGGAAGATTAGACTGACTTTTGGGGAAGGGAAGAGGATGAAAATGTAACATTTTTAGCTAATCTGCTCTCACAGAGCATGTTCTGGGAGTAAGAATGCTGGGACTGGTAAAAATCTGCGACCAATTTGCGTCACATATACTACAACATGTACAACTTTATAACTTACGGAAATGGGGCAATATATTGAATGAAGAGCATAGTTTCATATATGTCAAAGACTTCCTCCAACAGTGTTCATAATTTTTTTTTGTTTTAAGGATGGCTGGTGTCTCCAACATGATCCAAAATAATTACTTCAAATGTAATTGTCTTTCTGCGTTCCAAAATGATCATTTAATTCAATTCCATTCCATGTTGAGGATAACAGAAAATAATTAGGATCCAAAGAGATAAATACCCAGCATGATATTAGTTAATATGAGAACCTGGAAGACAGTGAAAAAGCCATTAAGTCTCTCTGAAAGGAAACAGAGCTTTCAAATAAATAAGCCACTCTTACAGCAGTAGCCAGAGACAGTGAGAACCATACAAGTGTCCCACGCATTCTAACACTAATCCTCAGCTAAAGTTTCAAAGGGGTAAAACTAGATTAAAAGCTTCACTTTGATTCAGACCTTTCGTGAAAAAGGGAATATATGCAAGTCATTGAAAGCACAGAATAAAACCTCATGCGTCAAGAACATGGTTTTGAAAAGTATGTAAAAATCCCTCCAAGTAAGAGTAAGACGGGGGATGACCCTAATTTAAGAGGGTTTATATATACAGGTATGTGCAGACAGGAAAAAGGAATGCCTCAAGGTAATAATCAGAAGTTACTGTATTCTTACATACTGAAACCTTGAAAATGGGCATACTGCAGCCACAGGAAGACATTCACAAAGTTTTTAAAAAGTGAACCTTAGAGTAACCCTACAAATGTCTACTTCCAACAGCAAATTCTGCAGTGCATCAAGATGTTAGACACAACCCTTCCTACCAGAATACATAAATGAGTATCTGAGCCCATCAAACTTACATTTCCTAAAACAGTCTTCCATACGCAGACAAATTGGGAGCCAGTTACTCACAAAGATAATCAAGTTTGGTGTGAAGAGCCCCCTTGGAAATTTGGTCATGGCCAAAGACAACAAAGAAATCTCAGTGTGAGCCCACGACGTGGCACCTACATTGTAACAGCAGCAGCTTTTAAGATCCTGAACAGAAAAATTTCATCTTTCTTGCTTCAAGTAACACATAATGAATGCAGTTTGGTGGCTCACAGATAAGGCTGATATGTTTCCAAAGAATGCTACAGAATTCATCCTGTAACCACTAATTTTCTTCAAAATCTGGGAATAAGAAGAATCTCTGGCTAATCAGATGAGAGGCTGCTAAAACAGCCGAATCTGAATTGTACCACAGAAAGGAAAACCAAACAACATTTAGTAACTACGGCTTCCAGAAGATAAGGATTGTCAGTTGCTCTGTGAACTACAGCAACAGGATCACTGTATTGTAGTATGATTGTTCAAGACATTCTAAAATACACAACTGTTAGGCAACACCAGTGGAGAAGTCTGAAAACATTCCAGAAAAATCTGAAAGAGAAAAATGCATATGAGCAACATGTTTCTCAAAAAACCCCCTCTAACAACTTCTTCTAGAGCGTATTCAGCTATTCCAGTGGTAGAGAAAAGACTGATGACAGCAGTAGTTCAGTACAAAATGCCACTAAAAAACCGCAAGCACAAAATTTGATTTGAAACTGTCTTTACAAATTGAATTCTTTAGTTTGAGTTTATGTGATTTATGACATGTAAAATACACACAGATGCTTGTAAAATACAAGATTTACGTGCCTGAATCACATATAGATCAGTGGTATGTCATTCGGGATCCAAGAAATAAATTACTATAGAAAGCCAGAAATATTTAGGATCATTCACTTCTAATTATCTTGGCAAAGAGTACTTACGGGGATTCAAGATCAGAATCTTTTTTTCCTGAACTATGCAGTAATGCAAACAATAAAGAACCTTTAAAAAAAACAAAACTTTCTTATACATTTTTAATTTGAAGATTTCTGTTCTCTCACGTACCAAATCCTGATATAAATTAAAAGAAAGAAAATTTTAAGAGTTATTAAAAATGTAAATCAATAAAAAATATTTTCAACTCATATACAGAAAAAGCATGAGAATTATCTACCAATATAATGCACCAAAATCCTAGTGCCTAACATTCTTTGAGAGCAGCACAGTGGGACCTATTCCATTTCCTAAATAGAACTAACTCCTTTTTCTTAAATTAGTATCTAAAGGATTTTATTCAGTGCTTTTACCAACATGTTTTTGTTTTTTGGTTTGGTTTTTTTTTTTTATTTTTTTTTTTTATTTATTTCTTCGAAAGCATTTCCCCGTTAATTGTGAGAAAACAATTTCTGGGCATGGCATCCAAAAAAAAAGGAAACAGATGGACTGGTGAACTTCAGAGCTCTCTTACGTAAACACGTTCAGTAATTCTACTCTATTTAAAAGGAAACAAATCATATACCATTTATTTGCCTTTTACAGCTATTTAGAAAAATCAGTTCTTAATTTGTGCATCGTTCCAGGACAGGAAACAGAAACTGAAGTTGCTATCCAAGAGAAAGGTAAAGGCAGAAATGTTTACTAGAAATCTGCCACTCCTGAGACAACCTACAGGACAGCACAGTCAACAGCAAGCCCCTGAATTAGCCAATTACTTCATTAAGCCACACAGCTGCATTTTTGGATCCTATTTTCCAGGCCTTTTGTACCTTGCAAGGTGTTTCACCCAGGGAGATGAAAACTTCCAGTGATTCAGTATAGAAGATCCAGTGCTTCCTGTAGCATGGAACAGCCTTCTCCTATGGCAGCTTGCACTGTCCCTCAGACAGGGCACTATCTGGATCCTTTTAGAGACTGTAACATCACACTAAAAATTTATCCCAGCCTAGCAAAAATTAATAGTGCTTGCAATCCTAAGACTGTCTTCCTGGCTTCAATTAAAGGAGTTGCAAAGACAAAACAAGATGTGCCACTGCTCGTGCAGTCAATCTGACAGCGCTTAAAGCCTCAACAAGTGAAGAAAATCAAGGGCTACCGAACATCAACCCAGCTTTGCTATTTTTAGACAGCACTGGACACAAAGAGTTAAAATAAGGCTGACTTGCATATTCGCATCTTTTTATCTAATCAGATAAATCTATAGCACTTTTTTTCCCCCTCAGACCAAAAATACTTTTATCTTCAACAAAATCCCCATTTTTCTAGAACTTGGGAGTACTTTGCCACTCTTATCAGCCAAAGGTTAGTTCTCAACATCTGCTTTTGTCTCAGTTTTTCTCCAGTGACATGTTGCTAGAAAGTAGTTTCTGAATGACAGCTGTATTGTTCCAGCTTTGGAGGTAGGGGAAAAGGGAAAAGTAATGAAAAAAATAAAAGGGGGAAGTGAGGGGGAAGAAGGAAGAGGAGAAAAGGAAAATGAAATTTAGGGTAGCATTACCACCTTAACACAGCATGGTCTGACAAAGCCCAAGGAAGAACACGACCAATGAACCTTGTTTTGGTACTAACAAAATAAAAGCAACTTCGTTTCATGTATTTTTCCTATTACTGAGCAATACATGTTTCCTTGCATGAGATACCTTCCTACAAGTAGAATTTCTCTACACGCACCAAAAAACCTGTGTCTGGGGTCTGGGTACTACTATGGGAAACACAGAAGAGAGCTGTCAATTAAGTGTGTCCCAAAATATTGTAACCCAAGACTGGCTTAAGGACTCTTAAGTCAGATGTGCCACCTGATTATAATTTTTTTTTGTCAAAGATCTTACAAACACTACTCCGTAATATCAACAGAAAAGCAAAGTGCAAGATTCAAGTCCTTAAATTAGCCACGAGTTCCCATAACAGTTGTTTAACAGAGACAATGAGAAGAAAGTACAGACACATTTTTGGAGGAAGCACACTGCTCACCACCACCATTTCCCTTAATATTCTCATTAAAAATTGTGTTCTTGCAACTATGAGGCATATAAATTATACACAAGTGGAACTGAGATAATAAATGTACAGTAAACTGATTACATTACAGTGCAAGAATGGTACTGTTCAAGTAGTCTACCTGAATTTCAAAGATGTTTACTAGGTCTTTCCTGTCAACAACCAGAGCTGACTGAGCCTTCACTCGCTTCACTTCATATGTATTTAAAGTACACTATTGCTGGTTGCCTCCTTCAACAAACAATTAACACTCCATCCTATAGGGTAACCTCATGAAAGAAACAGCTGAAAAGCAGTTAGTATAAAGATGTACGTCGTAACACTATACCTTATTAAGTAATAATACCACATCTGTTATGTGCTGAGAGATATTACGCTGGCTAACACTTAGGTCAACCAAACACTGAGAGACTGTAAAATTTCTATAAACTTGAGAAATTACAAGAAGCAAACAAACCAGCCTTTTCCAGTATGAAGTGTCCTTTCTGACATAGCACTGATTTCACTTTTTTGTCATGAGGTATTAATGCAATTTATTGCAACAGTTCCTCTCATGATCTAACTACAAAAAGAACTTTACCTCAAGAAATAAACTGAACAGTACAGTTTCATGTAGAAAGACACTGAGCTAATTAAGAGAAGACTAATCAGTTGAGAGACTTCTACATGTACCAGATTACAGGATTAATTACATTTTCTTGTCCTGTATCAGCTGGAAATACTGCCCTAACTACTGTTAGATTCATTATAGAATCATAGAATGGTTCGTATTGGAAGGGACCTTAAAGATCATTGAGTTACAATCCCCCTGCCACGGGCAGGGCCGCTTCCCAGTAGAGCAGGTTGCTCAAAGCACCATCCAGTCTGGTTTTAAAATAGGTTAGATTCATAGTGCTAATACGACCACAACTACTCTTAATGGAAGACCTCCTTCTATGCATGTAACTACATAAGCTGTTTCTATCCAGGGGGTAAAAAGGGGAAAAAAAAAACCCAAACAAACCCCCACACAAACCATTTCTGAGAGACATTCACCTTGCAGTCAATCATACTGTGGAAGCTGTCTCTTCTCTCCACTCATAGCAGAATGAGTCTTAAATCATCTGCATTTTTGACTTCCAGGTTCAGTGCCCAAAGCTAGTGTTGGAGTCTTTGGACTCATTTTTATGATCGCTCATCTCTTAAAATCAGACCCATAGTCGAGTACGTGGGAGGTTGCACTAGATGACCTTCGAAGGTCCCTTCCAACCCAGACTATTTTACGATCCTATGATGTTACCAACAGGTGAAATAATCAGCTCTGGTACCTTAGGTGCCTGATAAAAGGGACATCATGATATGCAAGCCTGTGAATTTGAAGGCAGGTTATCTATACTCAGCCTCAACACAATGGCAAGTGTGTTCTTAATTTAAAAGCATAATGTGGATCTCTAAATTAATTTTGTTTGTTACCTTTAATAAATCCCAGTTCTCTGTTTACCACCTACACCACACAGAAAAAAGAAGGTTAAATGCCACAGATGAAGCACATGGAGGACTATGACATTTTATTTTTTAGAAAGCCAAACCTGGGCCAAGAAGTGACCTAAGTATTCAAAAAAGCCTGAAATGCCAAAATATAGTAAAGGGCTCCACAGTCCCTACAGCATCAAGAAAAACAGAACGACGCCCTGAAAACTTTTTTATTATTACAGAATACTCAGTTACACAGCAACAGTAAATTGGGTGCTAATAATTAATATCTTAAGAACAACCCAAACCTTTCAAAGAAATTAACAGCCTAAAGACCTAAGAAAAATTTCTAAAATATCAATGTGTATTGTAACATACGCGTGTCACCCTTCATAAGCCTTGAAAAAGGCCAACCCTCCCATTTATATAGTTATTCACCACGCCTCACTTCGTTGCTCAAAATTCTCTCTATTCTAACATAAATCAAGAAATAAGCAAGGGATTTTTAATGGTGAGGAAGTTAATACGATGGTTCTTTAGATAAAATAAACCCAAAAGGAACATTAACTCTCTTAAATGTCATTGCAATTGCTGACTGGTATAAAGCAGCTTCCTTCCCCCCATCTGACTTACACACTTATCTTATTCCATATGTATTACAAAAGTCCTCTCCTATTTCTTAAAATTTTCTCAGAAATAGAACTGACAAAAATTTTAGGGCTGCCAGAATTCCTGTCTAAAGCTTGAGCAGCCCAAACACAAAGAAATGCAGAATTCAAGTTTTTTTAAGATTTCTTTTATTTGCCTGATTTTAAGCAAATGGTCAAAGTTTCTCAGTGACCGACCATCCAATTAAAAAAACAACCAACCAACCACAATAAAACCCAACAAAACATAAAAACCATCCTGTCAAAACCTAACAAAAACGTACTAGCAACCCCCCTCCCAATAATTTTATTAGTGTTCTAACAAACTTTACTTTCTCAGCCTTTTTGGTTCTTAAGGGCTGTTGTGCAGCCTGGTTTTATCCTGAAAGCTCAGCAGTGGAGCTCCTGCAGCCCCTGTGTCCCTGTACTGACAAATTTAACAAGCCAGGGGACAATTCTTTTTAGGCCATCGCAGTCTCCAATGCTTCCTTTTTTTGTATGTACCCCTTAAACTGCTTTTAAGTACTGAAACTTCTTGAAGGCAGGCAGTTGAAGCTTCTGGACATTGCTAAGTGGTTAAATAAATAAGTTTCACCTCAGATTGTACAGGAAACAATCACTACGCATCTACAGAAAAAAACAAAAAGAACGGTTTTAATTTAAGGTATAAGTACTCTGGATCTGTCGGTAGAATTAGTCAAATTACTGCATTTTACTCATGTATATATAGGTAAAGACTGTAATTCCTGCCTGTGTTAACCAGACAAGTAATTACACCAATCTGTTTCTCTACTGAGCAACCTCTAGTTTATTGTCATTTACTTAGAGGATCTAAGTTATCTTCCTAGATATGCATGTTTTACTTTCACTTCTTCCATTTAGAGAATGGTAACTGAACACTGCACATACAAAGTCTGATTTTAATTAAATTGGCCCATACTTCAGAGAGCCAAAGATTTTTTAGAAATCAAGTATTGAAGAATTAAAAAAATAACCCATTTTTCATCTAACCCAAGTATAATCTCCATCCTTATCACACCAGATAAAATTAAGCAGAAGCGATCATTGCTACAGCATAAAGTTATATCAAGTGCAAGTGGAATTCATGTACAGGTTACTTGCAGACAGTTCTTAAGTGCTGTCAAACATTTTGTAGCAATCAGGCAAAAACAAAGTCAGACCAACATTTGCTAACAGATTTAATAAGATTTACATTTGTTGTATACTGACAACTGCAGGCAAAGTATATATTAAGAAATCATAAGTTGCCCCACTCTTCAAAAAACCCTGTGTTTTTTACTGTGTTAAATACTATAATTCAGTAATCTATACTATAAATTTCTGTTTACATTCATTTCAGTACCTTGAGAAAACCTGGACAATCTTGCTGGAAGCAAGAAGAATACTGAATAAGTGACATGCCTCACTGAAATATTTTATTACTGCTATTTAGCCATGAAATAATAGAAAACAAACATAGTGCATTATTATAATCAATATTTGCAATCCTAATTCTATAAAGTAAAGTGATTGCTTTAGTATAGTATATTCTCATATTTAGTTTCTAATTAAAATAGAGGGTACTAATATAGTAACTGTCAGTTACTATCCTAAATTTATGAAAGCTTAAAGGTGACTGATAAAACCAAGAACAAAGGTAAAATTTAATCTGAATCTAATCTAGCATTTTACACTGCTCAAAAGGTATCTTCAAACAGCCACTTGTTCCATTTTATTTTACCTATCCACAACCAATAGTCAAATTTTTAAACGATTGGTAAAAATCTAACTTCTATCCATTAATCAGCTTTATTTTTCTCAGTTGTAATAACCTCACCAACAAATTTATTGATTAAAAGGATTCACCTTTGTAACAAAAAAGTAAGAATACAATGCATATTTTGAAAAGTTCCCTGAACTTGTTGCAGTTAAGATTTGTTATGCCTGGACTCACACATGAGTCTCTGAGGTGACCAAGTGAAAACAACCTATTGTCTCTCTGAAATTCCTAGCTACTACATATAAAGCAAAACAAGGAGACATCAAGTACGTATAGGAAATTTTTAAGCACATCTCTGTGCCATGTAGTTATCAGGTTCCACATAGTGGCTATGTAGAAAATTCTGTGATATATGGAAATGATAATGCTCTAGGAGAACACTAAGAAATTACAATTTAAGGTTACATCACACCATTGCTTTATATGTTTTTTAAAAGGATTCACAGATAAAGGGAGGTCAGAGTACTAAAGTGATCTGCTTTCAGCCTGCTTTGAAGGTTAAATCATGTTGTACAACAATGACCTGTTTCTGAAAAAAGCTAGTATTGCAGTAATTACTTTGCATATGAAACCCAACAACATATGGGACACCATACTCACAAAGCAGCGTGCCATGGACTCTCTATTGGTCTCTACTGTAACTAATTGGCAAGCTCACTGACTTCAAATGTAACTCAAGAGAGTAGTCTATGAGAAGAACCAAACTTCGAAGTAGGTATGGTTTTACTTAACCTGGTAAGCTTTAGGGTTTTCTTTTGAACTTCTTCACGTAAGAATACATAGAAGTGACACAAAAGAAACGAAGTAAGGTGAGGGACAAAGCAACAAGGCATACTGAAGTACTGGCAAACCCCCCTACGTTGGTTATGGATAGTTAAGGAAGGAAAAAGATGTGACTGCAGCTCTTGATCACTTAAAAATGTCAATGCTTTGTATATTAACCAGAGTCCTTTCTAGTGACTTTTTTCCTACATTCACTAGAAATTAAGACATTTAATATTCATACCAGTCCAAGAAAACTGTGAAGTAGCAATTCATTTTCAACTACAGTGATTGCTCATGAAGTTGCTAACTCACAAGAACGTATGCAAGAAGCATAAACCATGCCTCTTTTATCACGGTATGTCTTTGGAGGGAAAGACCCATGTCTGCTGACTCCTTTTGAATAAAAACATTTTTTACTAGGAGCATGAAATCAGGATTTTTTGGAAAAAAAAACCCAAACCAATCCAAATAGAAAAAACCCTCCAGCATTACTGTGTGCACCTTCTCATTTACTTTTATCAGAATATAGAAATCTGCACGAAACGACACCAGCTTGCATATGCAAAAGAAAAACGATTCAACTGGTTTTAAATCTTGAAACACATCTAAGGTTTGTGCTGGTTTCCTGCTGGATCGTAGCTCAAAATAGCTGCCAATTGCAAATGGCTTAAAATAGTGCTGAGACAGAAGTCTGAAAATAACATGAGGAATAAAATCTCAAACATGAAAGCACAATGTTTGGTTGCAAATGGAAAAAGAATTACAGAAATAAGATCTGATAAGCTGACACATCTGTATGAACCATATATGTTTAAAAAAATATGTACTATTAAAGAATAACTAGAACACCTTCAGGTGACCTTGTCTAAAACATTTCAATTCATATACAGTCTCTTCTTGAGCAAGCAAATAAAAACTTTAACTATAAATGCCTCCTAAGTATTAGTTCCACAAAATTTAAATCAAACAAACCTTGAAATTCTGAAATGGGAAGAGTACTAAAACTAGAAGAAACTATCTGTAATTGTTTGGGCTGCTGTTTATTTGTTTTGAAGATAGTAAAAAGCGTATTTGCTCCATATACACCTAACTCCACACAGAGAAAAGGAAAAAATGTGACAGATTTTAAATGTATTCAGAAATCTGGAGGGGTTGATTTGTTTTGTTTTGTTTTGTTTGTTTGTTTGCTTTTTGTCAAGAATTAAGTTCACTTTCCTATAAAAATATCTTTTCCCCAAAGAAGTAATTCACAATGTTTAAGATAAAAATTTCAATAAATTAGTACTAATTCTTGTTGCGATCCAGAATAAAGTGTTTCACTGCATGTGATAAAATGTGATCCGTATAAGGGAACGTAATGAAGTTATCTACATTAAAGACTGGTAAATCAGAGCATTTGGGAACCAAAGCTTTTTATATCATTTATGCAGGTTAACCCATTTCTATCACCACACTACTTTCACGTGATTCTACTTCAGAATTAAAGTACAAGATCAAATCTACATGTTTCTCCCAAACAATTCTGAAAAGGAATGGAAACTGGTACTTTTCAAAGAGGTAAAACAAAGAAGCGAAAATATAAACCACAACACCTCCCACACCCTTGTACCAAATCTTACTTATCATTTTCTCATGTTATGACTCCAGCATTAATTTTCCTGCTCATTTGATCATTCAGGAAAAAAAATCCAACGCATCCCCCCCCAAAAAAAACCAAAAAAACCCCTCAACTAAGCAAACAAAAAAAACCACCCAACAACCCTTGACCCCCCTCAAAAAACCCCACTCAAGCAGCTTTTGGAGCAACACCTTCACAATAAACGTTCAAATTAAATTCCTGTATGTTTCATTCAAAGACACAGAATACCCACATCCTTTTTCACACCTGCATATAAGTTTATCAACGTGACAATGAAACAAAGTATTTATTTCAAAAGCTAATATAAAAGTCACAGCAATGGCCACGGATAACATTAAGGAAAAACTATTTAAGTAATTTCCTTATGCTGCTGGTTCTTCCTCAAAGAGGGTTTTATCCAAAATTCTTCAATCAACAGAACAGTTTGCTAAGAAAAGTATAATTCACGTCTTCAACTGTACTGCACCAATGCATCAAGATCATTTTCTAAAATGTTCTTTAGATAATTCTCTTTAAGAGCATAATCTTATACTCAGATTATTCAACTTTATTTATTTAAAGCACACAGACTCAAGAAAAGAAACACAGGAGATGTCAACACACTTTGGGATTTTCAAGACTTCCATAAAATACATAGGTGTACAAAGCACCTCATACACAGTCATCAGTTTCAAAATGTGAAAATATTCTTGGGGCAACACTACAGCAAAATGACGTCACACATGGAACATTTTCCATGTTCCTCCTTATAAGAGTTTTAGTTTTGATGCCATATATGAAGTTTCCATGTAATTTAACAGTGTATTTCCAAGAAAGCAGCTGATTCACTACTCCTATTGGTTGAAACAAAANCCAAAACAAACCCAAAACACATACCCACCCATACATGTAAACTTGAAGTTTCCATTGCTAAAGTGAAAACTGAAAAAGTAAAATGTGGTTCACTAAGTCTAACTGTAAAGGGTCAACACAAAAATGAATCAGTATTTTCTGAACTTTAACTAAATCTGATTGCTCAACTATGAGGAAAAACTCTTCAAGTGTTAAAGCAAGAATATTAACATGTATGTCAAAAACTTAACCAGTATGTTAACTTCGAGATGCATCCATCCAAGTAAGTTTTGTAACATTTACCTGTATCCAAGCGCTTTACAGGGGACTCATCATCAACCTCAGAATCTCCACATGCACTTCTTGATCTTTTCCTTGGGTGCAGAAGTGTCTCCAACCTTGGAAGGACTACAGACAAAAAGGTTTTGGTCCCTAGCTGTGGAGAAGTTGGCTGGGTTTCAGTGTTCTTTGCAGACTTTTGGGGGCTTATACTTTTCGATTTGCAGAAGAGAATGGATGTACGTCTGTTTACATCAGTTGATGACTCAGCTACAGCAGAAACAGTCGACTCATTGAGATTACTGTCAAGTAAGTGTTCTGGAGTGTGTCCATTTATTTCTTTCTGAATGGAAGTGCTATATAATTCATTATCAAATTTTACTCTTTTGTAAAGCTTACTCTGCTCTGGATTGAGTTCTACTGGTTTGAGGGTTGGTGGTTCTGAATTAGTCTCCAAGTTTGAAGGAAGAGGTAATGCATCTGATGGTTCAAGTTTAGGGGGAGATTTATCTCCTGAAAAAATTATAAATAGAGTGTGATTTTTGAAAACTTGTAGTTATAAAGTCTATTATAAAACTCACTATAAATGTGCAGCCCACCAAATAAATCGTTGTTTGGAAACAAAGCATAACATTTTAAAAACAAACCTTGTCTAGCAACAATCTCTCCTAGTTAGTAGTTCCTACTTTTATACTGGGAAGGTAACATGGACAGAAAAGTAGGTGTTTATAGTTGGTGTTAACAATTTACACCTGGATAGATACTTTTTACTTCTCATGCAGTTATGTTAGTTTCAGTAACTAAAAACTAAGAAAACTAATTTTTTTAAATAGAAAGCTGGGGTGTTGGATGATTATCTGTTAAATGCAATTACACTGCCATTCAAGTAAAATTTTTGAGAAAATAAATTTTTATCAATTTCACCTTGTCAATATCCACCTTACCTACGAAAAATTTAATCAGCTAAGCACAAAAAAAAAAAAAAAAAAGTATTCATAACCTGATCTGCTGGACTGAGCTGAAGTGTTATTAAATTTACAAAAAGGCAAGATTTGCAAAGCTGCTTTACAGTTGTGGCTACGTCTTATCTACCAAAAACAAAAACCAAAACAGAAGGAGGGGAGAAAAAAAAAAACAAAAACAACCATGCCCCAAGCCTTGCAGTTTGATTAGCTACTAGTTGGCAAACACACACTTGACAATGCAGACTTGATAGGAGAAATCAGAAAAACCACCCTCTACCATTTTTCCTTCCTTCCCTTAATATTTTTTTTTTTTCTTTTTTAAACATAATCATGCCCCAGTTAATTCCAATAACTCCATGCTGGGAAAAGATAGAGATACAACTGTAAGCATATACAACTAGTATCAGTTTTTACACCCCAAGTGATGGGAAAGAAAATAAACATTATACAGTTGCAGCACTCTCAAATACAAGTTATAAGGACTTTCTAACCCCATAATTATTAACTCAAAAATATATTATGACCTTCTTTCTAGCTCCCAAAAGAATCTTTTAAAATATTCATTAATAAGGAGAAAAGATGCTTATTCTAGAGTAACTGTACAAGACCAACATATTTATGCTAATACATGAAATCCTAAATTTATTTTATTTTTCTATGCCACCTGAAAAAAGATTTAGAAAACCCAAGGGTTTAAACCCTGTATCTGCAGTGGATTAAATATTATCTTTATATTGTTCTGGTTTCGGCTCAGCAATGCTTGCTTGGAAATCTATGCCAGAAAAATCTCTGCCCCATTGTTTAAGGTTTGATGTAACAATAGCATGGTTCATGTTAAATATTAAAATAAACTGCAACTATGTTGAACATCCTTTGAAGACAAGTATTAGAATGAGTAAACAGTATTTCTGGAGGATATTTAGAATGACATTTATAGTCAGATAAGCACACTTAAGTACCACCAATTAAAAAAGCCTGTATTTTAGAATGTCCACAATGACTGTTCTTTGTGGATAAATTCTGATTTTCTTACAATTAATCAAAAAATGTTCACAAAAAAGACTTCAGCATAGAAAAACAGCTGAGAACTATTTAGACACAAAAACTGTAGATTTGACAGTTTTTTCTGCTACCATATTTTTCACACAATCAGAAACTAAAAGCAAAATTACAAGGGAGTAATTCATAGCTTTATGAAAAGTCGGCCCCTGAAGAGATCCTGCACACAGGATTCTACTACATTCATTTTAGTAATTTGTTTTCTTTACTCCTCCAAGTATCTTCCATTTCAGAATCAAAACTTAAACTAATGACTATTAGTCTTCACCAGATCAGAATTTTAACAAAGCCAATCAAGTCTAGATCATGCTCTTCATGATGCTTTTTTAAAAAGCGTACTGTAAATATAAGAAAACAGTTACTGCTCACTGTTGGACTATTCTTTGCACTCTGCAGTGCAAGGCTATGTCATAAAAACATTAAGCTACAATTAAAACATTAGTGTATTCAATATCTGCCAGCATGTTCAATGCTACAGAACTACATTCGCTAGTATCACCACTTGAAGACTAAAAAAACCCACAAATTTAAACAAAAATAAAATGTTTGAAGAATACTTAACAGCCTCAGAAGAAGATAAGCACGCTGATTCACGTACACCTGTTCTACTGTTGTTATTCCAGACTCAAGCAAGTTATGGTTTTGAAAAGCATTTTCTCAGTCACACTAAGAATTAAACGCCAAGCTGCTGTTTGAATGGCAGTAAAGGACAGACATTTTACTGACTTCACCCTTCAAAAATTTTGACAGCATCAAGCTGCACCAGACACAAACTGTTTTATTTATTATCATGCTTCCACTTTCCCTTGAGCATTTTCCTCGCTCCACACAATGCAGTTACTCAAAATGAAACAAGTCTCAACCCTCCTTAACAGGTTAGCTTTTAGAAAGAAGAGCTGATTGTGAAAATACTCAACAGAAATATATAACTTCTAAGAGACCAGATTTTCTTTGCATCTTTTGAAAATGAGCAATAAAGACTTCAGTAACATTTAAAAGCTAAAATGGCAAATACAATATTCAACTGAAATGTAAAGTTAGGTCTCTATAGTATATTGCTCTCATTGAAATCAATGGGAATTAGCCAAATCAGATGCAGTTCTGAGACCAGTGTTTTGAGGAGGAAGAGTAGCGCAAGGGGAAGGGCTGGTTAGATATAGCTGACTCGATTCTACAACATGAAGTTTGTTAAGTTACATCAATAGCTAGCTTTATTCAAAAAAACCCCACAAAACCAAATAAAACAAACAAAAAACCCCACAAAACCAAAAAATCCCCACACAACACCAAACCAAACCTACCCTCCCCTTTCCCCAGAGTCTGGAGTAAAGAACAAAAAGCTATGAGACAGTACAACAGCCAGAGTTTTCAGCACCATTGATCCAGACTCACGTGATCCCTAACACATCTGAGTGGATTTCTGAAATTACAAAGATGTTTTCCACCCAGGGATTTCCAATTCCTTTTCAATTGAGATTGTTTGCAATTTCATTTCTTAACACTTAAGATTTTTAAAAAGCTTTGCTACTGTGAAAAATAATGGAAGGAGGTTTTGCTTAAATAGATCACTCATGTACTTAACTGTTGTCATTAAGAAGTTACTTGTCCTTTTAAAAATTAAATATAATATCCATTTATTACACTCTTTAATTCACATGATTAAAGCATCTGACTGAAGAGGTTCACAACAGTACTGATTTAAACATGGTTTAAAATCTTACCTTCTTCTTCTCCATCTTGTTCTAATGATCCACCTTCTTCTTCAAAACTTCCAATACCTGATTCTATTTGAGGAGCTTGGTTGTGTTGCTGACTTAGTTTGTTGCGAATAATGCTGATTTCTTTCTTTAACAGCTTTGCTCTTTTGCTCCTTGACCCACTGGACTTCATTGCACAGGTGAGATCAAGCTTTTCTAGCAACTCTCTCAGCTGTTCTTCCAAGGACATATGCGCTCTGTTTGCAGGATTCAGCAACCTATCCACTGAAGTCAAAATACGTTTGATTGAGAATCTGTTAGCGTTTCCCAGAATATTAACAACAATAATTCCAACAGGAAGGAGGGGAGGGTGGGAATAATAATGATAATTAAAAAAATATTGCTTGCTAGAATTAAAAAAATGTAATAAAAAGCTACTTAAGATTACAGTCAGCTTCACCATTACCAGCTAAGATACATCGAAACAAATTCCTACCATATAATTACTATTCTTGATCAGTACTTTGCTCAAGAAAACTAAGTAGTAGAGCAAAGAATTAAAAGGTCAGAAGGAAGACAGCAGTAATCCTTCCCACCCTAATAGATTATTTCCTTCTTGACAAAAGAGAAGGCCAAGATTATGGTTATAAGAGAAACATGCTGATCACTTTCCTTTACTGCCAAATGCTCAGAAAACCAGCATGTGTGTCAAAAGAAGTAATTTTAAATTCCAGTATTACACATGTGCTTGGTTTTTCAAATTAGTAAGTATTTAGGAACGTGCTTAAGTATATGCACACTGGTAGGCACTTTCCATGACTTTCCATGAGCATATATATTCTTGTGAAAGAAAGCCCTCAATTTAAAACCCTTTTTCATGTATCTTACTGAATTAGACTCTGGCATTGTCAAAAATCAGATAAAACAAACAACTCTTTTCTCACGACAGATCTAGCAGTACAGAAATGCTTCAGTCTTTGAAGCAACGTATTTGATGGGGGGGTAGGGAAGTCTAGTCAGTAAACTGAAGATTAACAATTTTAAACATCTGTATGAAAAGTACAAGCTGTGTGTAATGAAAAATGCAACTTTTAAAAAGAATCCAAAAACATCTTACCATCTTCCCAAGAGAAAGGCTGGGGTGACTCAAGTTTAGGTCGTTCAGGTAAGTGCATTCCAGTTTCATTATTATAACCGATTCCTTCAGCATCTCGCCTAGCTTGCCTGAGAACTACACCTCCTTGATCTCTTAACCGCACTGCAGCTCTATAGAATATTGTATCTTTTGCATTGTATTTCATACAGTTATCTATTATAAGATTGAAGTCTTCTTCAAACTCACTGAGGTTTTTATAACCTTGAGCATCTAACCGTTTTCGCATGGTAGAGAAATCCATAGGATGTTTAATATGATCCAAATAGTCTGGAACCTTTGAATAAATATTTAAAACACAAATGGGTAAAATTATCTTATTACAGACAAAGAAACATTTCACTATTAACTGACCCACATTATTTTAATATATTTTGTAATATGTCAAATCAGTAACTTCAAAATGTAGCTTAGAACCGCACATCCTGATATTGCAAACAACTGCACACCAACAGATTTGTTTTACACATTACAAGTTTATGTATCACAAGATTCTGCACCTTAGGTAACAAGCTGGAGCCACTATTAACAGATGCTGATACTACATGGGTTTAGAATTCTGTGGTTCTATGCACATACTATACATGTATCATAGATAAACATGTTTATATGTATGTACATGTATTTGCAATATATACATATGTACGAGTATACCCATTGTATAATTAACTGTAATTATTTATAGACATGTCTACACATATACACATGTATAACTGTGTTCCACATGTACATACACACACATACACTCTAAGTCTACCTAGTTTCCCAGTTAATGAAAAGGAATTTCACCTCTAAGTAAGAACAAACTATACACATTTCACTTTAAGACACTCTTCGAGTTTGCTTTATCAGTCTTATCACAAAAGGTCAATATGTACCTGTGTTATTCCATACAGCTATTTACCAGAAATTATTTTGATATATGAGCATAAGCAGACTTTCATAGCAGTATGTCAACTCGTAAATTATCGGAATAGAGATTAAAAGGTAACTCTGCTCCCAACTCTGCAAGGAATGACTTTTTTCTTTTACTTAACTGCCATCAGGCTGTATCTAAACATAAGGAAACGGAGCATACAACATACCTCTTTAAGGTTCACTGGCTGAGCAAATATACGAGCAGAATCCTTTTCCTGCAGCTGATCCAGAACTGATCGCAGAAGTACAGTGAATGGAGTAAGCTGAAGTTCCATAGCAACCTGCTCAATCTTGACCTAAAGAAGCAACAATTATCCAACTGAGCATTTTTCATTAATACCTTTAAAGTTAGTTTTAAATGTTTTGAAGTAAGTTGTTTTGCAGCAACAATAAAGTACTTCAGATATGAGACGATATAAATATACTTTAAGTAAATGAGTTCAACACCGCTTTCAATATCATCAGTTGGCATTTGTCTGATACATATTTTCAGCTGATGACTTGATAAGAAAAAACATTCTCATCCTTTTGTTGTAGGTCCAACTTCAACTCCAGCTTCTCAGAATGTAAATTTGTATTTTATCTATAAGTTAATTCTGTTCTAGTTTTTAACTGTATTCTTTTACTTTGGAAAGAGTATAGCTTCATATTTTGCCAAGAATGCAAAAGTAAGAACAACAATTTAAAGGGTAACCTGTTTAAAATTAAAGTTCAGTTGTAGTGTCATGTTCAAAGTGCAAAAAGAGAAGCTGATAGATATTTACAGGCTACAAAAAACCAAACAGTGTAAGTTTAAAGACAATGTTCTAAGTGTAAATTCCAATAAAATAATTAAATAAAAAAACAACAAAACAACAGAATCAATAATACATTAAAATATTTGGTCACCCTCCAGAATTTTCATTGTTTTTCAAATATTACAACTCCTCTATAGTTTTATTTTCAGTCCATTTAAAGAATTATCAACATTGGAACATTCCTGTTACGGCAAAGATAAATCCTTAACAACACATTACTGGTGTGTGCGTCTACATATAAACACATACATCAAGTGTACACACACAAAAAGCATGTATAAATAACAATACATAATAAATGTGTATAGCAAGTGATATGTGAATGTACAGAATAACGCATAGAACTCTAGAAAGCACTCAAGAATTACCAACTTGATTTGCTTGCAATGACTGTTCACAGATAGCAAAAAGTAAAAGTGAAATTATTTTTGTTTATAAGTAAGGACAATTAAAGACTCATAAATGCAAACTTTTGGATTTCACAGCTTTTACACAAAATGTCAGCTTTCTGCATTATCAGTTCCTTAAATCTTCCAGCAACGTTAAATCTAGCAGTGTTGTAGGCTTAGATGCAGTTCCCCCCCCACACCCCTCATGACAGAAGAATAAAAGTGCTATTCAGTGTAGGTTTATGTACTGGGAAAACCTGAAGAGATGAAATAATCTACAGTTCTTCAGAAACCAAAGAGGGACTGAGAAGAGCCTTTCTAAGGACTTGGAGGTACTGGTGGATGAAAAGCTGCACACAAGAACTATGTGTGCTTGCAGCCCAAAAAGCTAACCCTATGCTAGGCTGTACCAAAAGAAGCGTGGCCAGCAGGCTGAGGTAGGTGATTCTGTACCTCTCCTCAACTCTGGTGAGATCCCACCTGGAGTACTGCATCCAGCTCTGGAAACCTAAGCACAGGAAAGATATGGACCATTGGAGCAGGTCCAGAAGAGGGGCACGAAGATGATCAGAGGGCTAGAGCACCTCTCCAATGAGGACAAGTTAAGAGAGCTGGGGTCGCTCAGCCTGGGGAAGAGAAAGCTCCTTGGAGACTTCACTGTACTTTCAGTACTTAAAAGGGGGCTTATAAGAAAGATGGGGACAAACTAAATACTTCCAGGGCCTGTTGTGACAGGAGAAGGGCTAATGGTTTTAAACTCACAGAGAGTAGAGCCAAACTAGACTTAAGAAGAAATTTTTTACAATGAGGGTGGTGAAACAGTTTGCCCACAGAGATGGTAGATGCCCTATCCCTGGAAACGTTCAAGGCCAGGCTGGATGGGGCTCTGAGCAACCTGCTTTAGTTGGAGATATCCCTGCCTGTTGCAGTGGGGTTGGACTAGGTTCCCTTTCATCCCAAACCATTCTACAATTGTATGATTATTTTATGTATTTTAAACAGTTTGTTTGATTGCACACACATACACATTTGTTTCTTGATCCTACATGAGGATTAGAAGACAAACACTGGAGTCTTCCTATTACAAAAACTGTATGTCAGAACACTTAAACTACTCTTCCTTCAGAAAAGTCTAATCAGATTGAAAGGTACTGCTGTTACCTGTTCTCTTTTTAATTTTTCTCGCTTACGTATAAGTTCAATCAACAAACGCGCTCTTTCAAGATCATGGCGCAGCCTTTGCCAGTACTTCAATTTTTCTTTTAAGGCTTGCATTTCTTCATCATCTTCTCTCTAAGAAAAGAATCAAAAGGTTTTGACAAAATGAATAATGCTAACCCCTTTTTATAAGCTTGTTTTATGCAATTATAGAACACATTCACAGGAAAGGAGAAATTACTGTCTTATGGTTACAGCAGTTGTCATAAGCTTCACACTGTAACAAAAGACCACCTCTGCTCAGGGCATCTGCTTGTTTTTCTCAACCACTTAGCTAAGAACAAAATTTATAAACTGAAAGTAATCCTATGGCGAAGGCTATTTGCATCAAAAAATGCAGTATAGCAAACAGCAACCTTGTAGCGTAATAAGCTGCATTATTTTCACATTGAAACCCAAACCAGGTGAACATCATTAGCTTCTTCAGAAACTCAAGTCTAGTGGAAACAAATTCTTTGTGTGCTCAACACAGTCCAGCTTCCCCTCACACAGCAGAATTAGGACACAATTCTAACAGAACAAAATCACTACAACTTCTGAGGACAGGACACGAAAAGCAGTTCATTTAATAATATAGTAACTTCAAATGGGTAATGGAGTAATGCAACTTTTTGATGAATGGATGAAAGAATTTAATTCATATTTTTTTAGGCAGAAGTAGTATTTAAAACCTCACAGTATTTAGTTTTATTTATATATACAGAACGCAGAGACTTTCTAGTTTGTTCTTACTATTTTTCATAAGTTGTAGTATATTGGAATACTACTTAAGAGTATTCAATTGGCATTGGTAACTCATCAGAAACAAAGCCATTAAAAAGTAAAAGTCCTAATATTAGTACCAAGTACACAAAAGAAACATCTGCTTTGGATATTTAAAATTAATATTTTATAAGATAATTTTGGAAAGAGATGCAAAGCTTTGTAAGCTTGCTTGTAACTAGTATAATGCAATATACACTGGATAAGCAACTGTGTTGCTTTCTTTAAACTAAAGCAAACAAACAATAAATTCCGTATGTTATAAAAAATAGAAGACAAAGAAAAAAAGAAAACTGGCTGAGCAGATGAACAATAACCGAACATCACAAATTGTTACACTCAAAGCAAAAACTTCCTTAACAGAATGGCAGTTTAGAAATATCATAGTTCCTCTAAAGCAAGCTTATGCAATTTTTCAGACAGAAAGCTCTAAATACAGAACTGCAACAACTAGTAGTGTAAAAAACTAGTATCTAACAGATTTTATTCTATGACCTGCAACATATTTTATTGCTTTACACACTTTGTAGAAGTAAAGGCAAGTGCCTGTGGAAGCTATGAAGCTAGCTTTATTCAAATCTCTGACTGCAGCAGTTCAAAAGCCTGAACTATCAACTATCTCTGTATTACAATATGCCAATATGGAAACAACAGTTTGTTCCTCTCAAAATAAAATAACAAAAAAAAAAAAAAAAACAAACCACCACACACATACACAACACTGAAAAAAGGTAAAAAAAGTGAAAAAATACAGCTAGAAACTTCTAATTCGTGTTCTTAATGACTATAAATACTGATATTTATCATTTCTTTTAAGGAGTTAAGTCTTGACTTATACACGTAATAATTTAATTTGATGGCCAAACTAGTTCAAAGTAAATTTTTACAAATACTAATACGCACATTTTTAATTCCTTGAAATTCTCAGAGAATCACTGAATTATTAAGACTACACTGCCACTAACTGCTCCTCTTCTGCCCTTCGCCTCTGAATACAGATCTCAGGTCTGAGAAAGCAATGCAACTGCTGACAAAGCTACACAATTTTTTTCCATAGTTTTACTTTTTCAGGACCAAAATTAAGCTGTGGCTATTGCTAAAAGTGGAAGGCTTGTCATCCCTCTGCTGGCAGCCATTCAGAGTCTGCTCTCTTGCCCTATGTAATTGCACAGTTGATGAAACTGGGGAACTGATCCTGCTGAAAGCTAAGTCAACAAAACCATAACAGTTTTAGGGTGGGTCAGGAAACTTCTACAGCAGAAAAAAAGGTCACTTGGTTTCAGTGGGTCTTTGGGTAGTTCACTGGAGACAAGTATTTGACTAAATCTGGCAGTCCATTTGCACTTTTTTATTTTTTGCCCCACCCCGTGTTTTTTTTTTTAGGTGAATTAGCTATTTGATCAGCTTCATTCCATAAAATAGCTAGGTAGGTGTAAATCTGCATATGTGACTCAAAATATCAAGAGCACCTTATCTGCTTTCTTTTTCTGCACACATACACTCCCTTCTTGAACGTCACTCCAGCACAGGGATTAATAGCAAGCCTCCAATTTTCTAACACTTCTATGAGAAGTAACGTTGGCAGAAATAGTTATAATAGCTAAGATAAATCCCCTTTACCCCAGCTTGTTTATCACCTGACATACAAAATATACCTTAATTAGATTGTAAGATCCAGTCAAGCTGGAAAGAGATACTGGAAACCAGTGCATAACGCTAACTAGTAAAAATTTGGATAAAAGGAGTTCCTTTGAAAATGTTTCGTTTTCAAAAGCTTTCTGACAAGGAAAGTTTCTATTAAGTTCCTGGTAAAGAGTTGCTCTTCCAAATCTTTCTTTCTGCAACAAAGCCAGGAAGTTTCTTCTGGCTGACAACCCATGAAAAATTTAAAAAGAAACTCTGTGATAATTGTCTGACGGGCTTAGTTCTTGCTGAATATCAAATGCTATCTAGAAAAGATAAAACTGTGACATGTATTAATACTGAGAGAAGAGGGGAAAAAACACAGAACATGCATCAACTGAGAACAGGTCTTCAGCTCCAGCTCCTACAGCGAGAACGTCGCCAGTCTCCGAGAACTATCAGGAACACTGTCAGTGCACCAACAGACGGCTTCTTAGGCTGGATGCGAATACATGGGGACAGCCTCACTCCCTACAGGGCTGTAACTTAATGTAAGCCAAACAAAAACAGAATTACAGTGATTAAATTGGATCTTCATCAATACAGTTAGTTTTACTAAGAACCTCTACTGGCACTTCTATCCTAACCAGTCAAAATCATTCTGTGTTGCAACTTGTGCTCTTCCTGAAACCTCCAGTGCAGATACTGACCTTAGGCACCAGTCTAAAATAATAAAATAACGGGGATGTAAATTTATTAGAGTATTTCCAATACCCTTCCTGAATTTCTAGGTGAAGACAGAAGTGACAGTACGAACCATTCTTTCAGAGGTTTCCTTGTTCCTGCAGAACGTGAGGTATTATACAAGTCAAGTTCTTCTTGCCTGGTTTAGAACTGTTAGCTGACATCACCTTCAAAAGCGTATTATGACTGAGCTCTGAAACATACCCATTAGGAAGTAATTCTAAATCACAGGATGCTTCCCTCCCGGCCAAATTTGTTCTAGTAAACAATCATTAGAGATGGATCAAACCCACTTTCTACCAGGCAACCTGACACCATTTTCAGGGTTTTGGTACCCCATCTTAACATTTCTTTCCTGTTTCAGTAATAATAAAAATTTCCTCTGAATCTGTATTACATCAGCATTTATGTTCCTTTCATTGACTGAAAACCTGCTTAGGTTTCTTGGTGTTCTGACCTCTCACATAAGAGAAGGCGGGAAGAATTTCCCCATCTAGACTGAAACAAACAAAATAATGATCTGTACCTCAAAATTGTGAGGTGCTCTCACAACAGCTGTACTACAGCTTATTAAAGTCTTAATGATGGTTTGGCTTATACTTGGCTTACACAAAGATGACTAATGTATCAAACACTTTGTAGTTATGACTACTGTAATATGTATTATAAATACATAATGAGGAATCTATGGAGAAAACAACATCATACACAGGACATTTGCTTATTACTGGAAAAGACTACACACTTTACATCAACAGTATCTTTTAATACTCAGCTTTGCTTGAAACTTACTTTTTCTTCTCAAATGACAAAGTTAATGTCAATTATAAGTTTTTAAGAAAAAAGTCTCAGAAGTATCCAAATATTTTGTAAACAAATATAAATAGTTCCCAATTAATTCAGTAAACATTTTCATTATTTTCTTAAGAATAGTGCATTTTTGAAATGAAACAGTGTTTGTAGAGGACTGCAAACAGGTAAAGGGGTTTTAAACAGTTCCTATCTAAGGCTTATTTTATTATAAACAAAAAATAATTATAAGAATCATTTTATTTTGGTAATTACTATTCAAATATTTGGAAATATTGCAGTCTCATTATGCCATCTCAACAAAAAAAGTACAAACTACCATCTTGCAAGTATAATTTTTTCAAGCACTAACTATAGTTTAGGTCTACACTGTCCCATGAGCCCTGGACTTCTGTGCTTGATTTTATTATTTTTAAGGACTCAACTTAATTAAGAGGGGGGAAAAAAAAAAGCCTACTATCTGAATAAACTAATTTCAGCAATTATTAGATAACTGCCAGACATTACTCTTCAGAATAAAACCTTCTCAAACAGGATTAAAAGATTAGCAAAAGATTAGAAGTAGAATACAAAGTATTTTAGAGAAGCTACAACCCAGAAACAGAGTTAAAATGGAGTAATACAGAAGCAACGAAAGAAAGTTAATCCAGTGGCCAATTTATATCCAACGTTCATTTCATCTGAAAAGAATTCACCTAAATTCCACCTACAAGGTGGAATCTCAGCTACAAGGAAAGGCTGAGGTAGCTGGGACCATTCTACATGGAGAAGAAAAACCTCAGTGGCACTCAAAGAGGATGGAGCCAGGCTCTTCTCAGTGGTACCCAGTTACAGGACAAGAGACAATGAGCACAAACTGAAACACAGGAGGGTCCACCTGAACATCAGGAAACACTTTTTTGTTACTGTGAGAGTGCCCTGAGCATCGGAACTGGTTGCCCAGGGAGGCTGTGGAGTCTCCATCCTCAAGAGACACTCAAAACTTTCCTGGGACACCTGCTCTACTTGGCCCTGCTTGAGCAATGGGGTCAGACCAGCTGACCTCCAGAGGTCCCTTCCAACCTCAAGTGTTGTGGGAATTCATTAGATTTTTCATAAAAAGCTAAGAAAATAAACACACAAGACAGAAGAAATAATTAGGAAGCACTGTTGACCATGGTATTTTTATGACTACATCAATTAATGACTTAATCAGCAAAGAGCAATGCAAGTCAAACAAAAATAGCAATTAAGCTTTGAAGGGAAAAAGGAAAAAAATCTCAATTTAATGCAAGTAAGTGACTATAAAATGCATTCTTAAGTTCTAGAGGCTAAATTACAGGAACAATTCAGTGAAAGTCAAACACCTGGAGAATGGAAAGAACATGGTGAACTATGTTCTTAGTTCAATTAAAAAAGCCAACTGGGATGCAGTAAGATTTTCCACATTATAATGCTTTACAAGACTTCAAGTTCTACACACACGGATCCATACAGAGAAATCAGAAAGTAAATTTTAATCCTTTTTGAAGTCGCCCATTTTCTTGAAAACAAAACAATAAAAATCCTGCCAAAAATCTCTAATGTCACTGGAGAGATAGTTGTTCATTTTACAAAAATGGGAAGCAGCGTTCATATTAAAAATGTGGGAGGTGGAATAGTACTGCTTTCTGAATCTGATTCACATCTGGAGTGAATATTTTCCATTTTTTCAGCATTCTGACCAGCAAACGTCTACAACTAACTGACCTAAAAGTATTTTAGATAGGATGTGTTTCACTTGAACAAAATATCAGCATAAATTTATGCTTGTCTATAATCCCACTCACTGACTGTAACTACATCAAAAGCAAAACTAAAAGTTGAAACAGGTCTTTGAACTTCATCAACAACTTCCTCTTTATTTTGTTATAACCAAACAAGGTGGGCAATATGGATCTGAATTTGAAAACCGTAAGCTAGCATCGTCTAACCTCTAGTCTGTAAAAATCCCTGTTTTTCTCAGTTATAAGTGTCAAAGACGACACTTGTTTTGAACTTTTTGATGAATTTAAAATAGAATTTATTTTTTATCTTACTAATTCATAGCACATTGAGCAGTAAGTTCCAAAACCCCCGACAAACCTAGTCAATGAACAACAGTATTAAAGCAGTTTTGGTGCCAGCATTTTTGTGAAACATTTAAGCAAAACAGAAAAATGCACAGGTTTTTTTTTCCTCATATCTTACAAATTTAAAAGGTCAGGTAAGGACCAATTTTCAATACAGGTCATACTACTTAAGAATAATGCAAAGAATTTGTTCTGAATTAGAGGAAATTTTTACACTGTGCTACACTTTGTTAGTTTTTTACTCTATAAAATAGAGATTTTCTGATTTCTTCTTGTAAGTAAAAAAAGTGTGTCACATACCTGTTGTGTGTTTCTTTGTGACTGTAAACTGGACTGCAGCCTTCTCAACAGAGGAACACCATTCCTAGACAGCCTTTTAAGCAACCAGTAACTGTGCACTCGTTCAACAAACTGCTTCTTCCGCTGAATGGCCACCTGATTCATAATCTTATTTAATCTAAAATACGGAAAAACTGATATTGTATTTTTTGCAGCAAAGCATAAAACACATTTGTTTATGGAAGTTAAACATCATATACATACAAAGCTATAACGGAACAACAGCAATGATCACCATATTACCAATTTCTTTCAATAACTTCCATTTCAGCACAATTATTTCTGAGCAGTAGATTACAATCAAATACATATGTTTGACCACAGTATTTACCAAATACGCTGAAGTACTTTGTAGAGCTAAAGAGTATAAATTTTTTCATGATTGTTATCCCAGGAGCAATCGTAGAATAGGATGGAAAATAAAGCTTTATACACATTCTAGAATAATTTTCTCATTGAAAATAAAATCAGAAATAAAATCCCTACAAAAGCTTTCGGATCATTCTTTGCCATCCTCAAACGGAATTAGTAGTTTATTTTAAAGACAATGTATCTTCAAACTTTTTTACATAAATACATGCAACAAAAAGCTTGTATCACTCATCTACTGATACCACAATTTTGGTAAATAAAGCAAACAAAAATGTAACACAGAAGAACACTTACAGTTTTACACACAAGATGGGAATATTCACACAGAAAAAATGCAAGATAAGGACGAAACAAACAGTTAAGCAAAGTATCTTGATTAAATAAACAGTATTTTTCTCCAAAGTTGCTTTTTTTAATAGATGCAAATACTGTTCACATATATTCTGTTTACAAATAGGAAAGTACTATTTGAACATCACACAAAACAATCTTGACTACTATTTTTCTAAATTATCACACCTTAAAATGTCCAAGTCTCACACAAAACACTAACCTCCTAAAACACATTCGGAAAAAAAAAAGTTATCTGAAACAGATCTGCAACTCTCTGTGCCTACAGTATCTTGAAATCACTGCAAAAAACCCAAAAAATTAAAAACAAAAAATTAATAGTCGCAGAATGAAAAGGCTGTGTCTTTGCATGGTATCACAGAGGTGGCAGCCCTTGCAAAATTAACACAAGATTTCCCAAGGCACCAAACCACCTGTATCGCAGGGGGACTGAACCTTTGTTTCAGGGCTGGGGTAAGTTGGGAGAGAGGAAAGGGTTTTCCTGAACTGGACATAAAAGAAAGTTATGAAAAGGATAATATTAATGAACAGAAACCTGTTAATTCTTTACTCAGTATCACTATCCTTAGAAGAAAAAATTATCAGAGATTCTCCAATAAAGTTTAATACCAAAATAGACAAAATTAAATTCAAGATGTGCCTGAATTGTAAAGCGTTACCTTGATGCCTTAAAATAAAAATCACAAACAGACACAAATACAGTATTTTTCTGCTTTTTCCTTTTTAATGTTAGAAATAAAGCAGTTTTTCAGGTAAGGGGTAGAAGAAAAGTAGTCAAATACCTAAATAAAATGTAAAGCTGTAAGTAAACCTTGGGTAAAGTGATTTTAAAGAATAGCTGGGAAACCTGAATGACATTTTTCAGACAGACATACAAGTGAGTCTACCCTGAGGTCATCTATCCCTGGTTGTTTTTTCTGGGCTGCATAGGAGGAAAGGTGCAATAGGTCTCCTCAGTGCTACACTTACTGCAGCAACAGAGCTTTCAGCCGTCACAGGGTAAAGGCAGAGTAAACACAGGTTTTCTTCAAAATACGGTGCCACTCTGCCCTTTAGTTCTTCAGTGACATTGTTTTTTCAGTTAATAACTAAGCTAGTTAGGCATTCTTGAAAATTTTTAGTTCAACTTAAAGTTCAGAAAGTCTGCAGCTGGAATGAGGACTGTCTCGTAAGTCTTACACTGAAGAGCAGGAACAGGCTCCACAAACACTTATTCAATGCAGAACAGTCCTTGATGTGACTGTATTAAACTTCAAGCACAATAGAATAGCGACTAATTGTAGAATGCAATCAAAATAAAATAATCAGTTTCACATTTCTCTCTTGGAAACAGTACGATCTACTGAACTAAGTAAAAAAAGCACAACCAAATACATACCTATTTGGAAAGATCACAGAATCATAACTCAACATGAAGAAAGGTGCCTTGGTTTCATGCCCATCAGATGTGGCAAGACTAAGCAAACATCTTTAATTACAGCTTTAAGCACATTTGCCCATTCACATAACAACCATTCTAGTCATAATTATAATGGTAAAGTGCTAGAATAAACCTAGGAAAAATGTTTGTAGAAGATACTCTCCAACTTTGAAAATACAAATAAACAAAGTAATCTGGAGTGCAGAAATTACTTAACAACGGGTAGGAATCTACTCTTCTCTGCCATCCCACCAAATAAAACCAAACAAATACTGGCTGTTCATACTTCATTTAGGTACCAGACTTTTTTTAGTGACAATATACCACCAATCACCTCTTAATTTCACAAAATACAGAGGTCAGAGGCTCTTCACGTGGAAGATATCTACAGAGCCTCTACATTATGAGCTTACTGATATAATGAGGATGTTACATCCGCTGCTAGACCCTAAGAACCTACTAACACATAGCTCTTGGGTCATGTTTTTGCTTAGTCAGACAGCCCCAGGTAGACTTTTACTGCCCAAAACACTTTACATTTTGACAGACAACGTAATTGTTCTGAAGAAATAAGACATGATTCATCCGCTGATGTAGAACCATAGAAGTAGAACAGACTGGGTACTGATTTTGAAGCTCCGATCCTTGATAGCACTACCCCATAATAGGGAAGAGGTTCTCACTCACAAACATACAATCAGCTGCAGAGAACTTGAACACAAGCATGAAATAAGGCACACAGGTATGTACCTGTCTCATACAAGTTCCATTCTGCCTACTTGAGCTTCAACTAAATTTGTAAATGTTAAAATTAAATCTTCAAACTAGAATTTTGATATTCCTTGAGGTCTTAAAAGAGGTTGCTGCACATTTCACTTCCTTTTTTTTTTTTTTTAATAGAGATGTG
>VXBW01003118.1:459642-475094 GCA_013400375.1 Thinocorus orbignyianus | reverse complement strand
AAAGAATGGAAGAGTGAAAATAAAAATGTGTGAATTTGAGACAGGTAAGGAAGAGCTGTTTGAAGACTTTCTAGTTTTGCAACCCGGGATCTGACTTGCACAAGACAGGATTAACTGCTACACTACACTGACAAATAAATCCCCCATGCAGAGGTAAGGCTTACAGAACTCAGGTCACCTCCCAGAGATACACAAAACACCTCAGCAAAGGCACATTTTTGCTAAGGTATCTGTCCATCCTAGAATTTTTTCCAAGTATAATAACATCAGGAAAGAACAGCTCCTGTGGTGTTTTATTTTCCAATGGCAAGTCAAGTATAGTAAGTACTGAGGGGAAAAAAAATAAATCAGATATTTAAAAAGCATATTAAACGTAAGCGTGTAAGTCAACCTGTGTTTTCTCTCCAGAAAAAAATAGACCAATCTCATTACTGAATTATTTTTTATATCTCTCTTAAGATTGCCAAATAAGCGCAAGACTAGTATTGAAGACAGCTCACAAAAAAAAATAATAAAATGAAAGTAGGGACATACACCTGGAATATACTACCAGAGTTACGGTCTCCCCTATCACAATCGACTTTAGACAGGTCAGGGAGAAAGCAAAGCCACCACATAAAGCAAGCAGGGGGACAAAATGCATTCTTGCTATCTCAGTTCCGCATGGAACAGAGAATTTGTTAAGACAAAATCCCCAAAGAGAATCCAGAAGCGAACCACATTAATTGCTAAACACTTTTCTCTCAAACCATTTAAACAATTAACAAAATTAAGTTAAACCCAGAGTGAAGAGTTCTTGCGCTGCCACTTGCTGCAGCCTGAACAACTGCTTTGAGCCTTAAGAACAGCTCAGTGTGGTTCACAGTCAGTTGGTTTTCCCTCAACTTATCAGTTACTTAGAATGAAGTACACAGAAGAATTTCAAAATTTTTATAAAGGTGACTGTGTTCCCATGAAACTCAGTAGCTGCTGTTATATATATAACTGGTTCCACAGAAGTATTAGGTTCCAAACTGGTGACCATTGCAGCCTTTTGATGGTGTGTCATCACCAGTCATACTCCCTTCTTGATTTTTTTCCTTTATTTTGGGCTATATTCCAAGACTTCACAGGTGTCAAAACAGTTTTCAAAACTGTTTTATTTGTGCCACAGGCAAATGAGAAAACCAGTACTACTTCTCTTCCCCAGGCCCACTTGTATTCAACCGTAAAGCACTGTGATGTGCACTACAAACACGATACAGAAGTATCGCACGATTCCCTGCTTGTCTTTATAATGGAAAGATTCCCTTTCAACTGAAGCTTTCAAACAGCACCTGCAGTTCCAGCCTGAAACCACAGTTTAGGCTGAACTGTAAAACACAGCATTAAAAATATGCTGAATTTACAAAAGCGACAAGATTAGGAGAGAAAACTGGTTTGTTTTGAAAGGATAAGACAGACTCAAATAATAGAATTTAAAATGGAAGTTAATATACAACAGCTTTGGTGAGAAACTAATTTACCAGCTGCTCTACACTAACCTTCTCTCACACAGAGACATTTGATGGACAATTTAACCTGCAAAGGGTAATACTCTTAATACACCAGTCAAAGCATGCAGAGAAAGTGTAGTGTTAGTCCTGCGTAGCTCATCTTTTAGATAAATGCATAAAATATCTTTTGACAACATTAAGAGACGTGCTCTTGCCATATTTGCAATCTCACAGCTTCCTTCTTCCTACTCACAACTGCCTTCCCCTCCCAGTTTCAGTTACATGTCACTGTGGCAAATACAGCAACTGATTGCAATAAAAAAAAAAAAAAAAGTGAAAACAGTATTTTTGGTGACTAACTACATGGCAGTTTAACGTTAAGAAACCCAATGAGAGACAATCAGCACCTTTTCTATTAGTCATCACTGAACTGTCCACAGACAATGCATGCTTTTTAACCTCATAAATATCATTTTTAGTATACTGATATCTGAGGACTTCTACAGCATCTCTCCATTCCGAAGTTTTCAGAATACAGACCAGAAAGAAAATTTCCTTAAGCAAGTATGTCATTTTGCCCTAGTATTACTACAGTAACGCAGGCAAAAGGAACTTAATATGAAAATCTGCAAGATTAAGTAAGATCAAATACTCAATTAAATCAGTTTTTAAATATGGATTAAAACTAGTATTGTAATTACTACACTTGTCCTGAGCCCCTAGTTTAGTTTATTTTTTATCTTCCTTTATCTAATATAGCTGTATTAAAGGTACACGCAAAAGACTAGTAAAACTAAATTATACTCCATAAAACTTTGTTTTGTAAAATACCAGTTTCTCTTGACCTACTGTAAAAGCCATAAACAATCAAATGATGTTCCACTATTCAGGGCAAATAGAATATCCCTCTTTTCCAACATAAAGATTGCAGATACGTTTCTAAAACCTGTCAGAAAAAAAACAACATCCACAACATTAAAAAATAATAAATTGAACAAACTGCAACAAAGCAAACAGTTTTGAGAACATTTGAATTTTCAACCCTTGCTCAACAAAGCTCCACAGAACATACCAAGACTCACAGGAAGCAGGAAAGACACAAAAACTACCTACAAACAAGTTCAGTAACTCCATTGACACTAACAGGAAGAGAATGATGAGAAAAACAGAAAAAAAAAGCTATGAAAGTGTCTATTTTGGGAATCACAATTAATTCCGGGGCCTTGCCAACTATTCTTCTTAGCTGTGTATCCAAAACCTTCAGCTTTTAAAGATGAGAACGCCTGCTTGGACAGATGAAACTCTACGCTTCTCACAAAGAACCTTTGGCAGCAGCTGTCTATCAAATGGCGTAAACAGTGGACTGAGACAGTTTTATTGCTATGTCTGTACTTCTTACCCCTTCCTCAATAAAAAAAAAATATCCAACTTACGATTTGTTCACTAAAAAAAACCAAAACCAAACTAAACCCTTTCATGAGTTTTAAAGAGAATACAAGTAGATGTGCAGCTACGTAAAAAACTGGAATTCATTTGTATGTGTTTATTTCCCTTTGCCAGAAGACAAGGTTAAAGTTTCTTTTGTAACTAGAAGTCAGCTGTGTACTCAACAGGGTACATGTCAAACACTGAAAAGACTGACAATTATTTAATTTAAGCTTCTGTGCAACACGTCTGCAGAATCCCCATGTGGTGAATATACATTTTCCTAGTTAGAACTACTTTTGCGGCTTTTGTATGAAGATTTGATGAAACTGGTATGTCTCATTGCCAAATAATTTCCCTCACTCGTTTAACGCAGTGTTCAATCACTTTCATAGATACTCCTTTTTGTCTGTATGTTTTAAAATTCTAGCTATTGAATTTGCCTTCCTCTGCTAAGCTTTTTTAGTAGTAGAAACTTTATCTATTGATACATCTTCTGAAGCCTGAAATTCTCTCCAGGTTCCTATTCTTTATTCTAGATTTATTGGTATTTAAATAATATTTGATTTTGACTGGACATGCAGGAAGTGCTTTTTCTTGCTTCACATGACTGTGAAACCAGGCATGTATTTTTCTACTTCAGCAAACAGCTTGTAAAACTTTCTATGGACAGGGAAATAGAGTTCTGAACTTAAGAAAATGCTATGTTACTTCAGTCAATTCTCTGTTAATTGTTAGAATATGAACAAAGTAACCTGTTACAGCTAAGTTTGTGATCTTTCAAGCCTTCGGATAATGAAAAAGCCTCAAAACAATCAAAAAACCTCCACTCTGTCACACTGGAAAGCTTCCTTGGTCTTCTCAGAAAAATCATGTGCATAGATTTACCGGTGCCACTTCCTATACATAATACTGACTCATGACTTTTCCTTGAAATTGCTCAAAATATTTTTCTGTGCTTCTTTTTCTGTAGTAGTCATAACCATACCACACATGAATTTGAAATCTGATCTCATAAGCTGAATTCATATCAGCAGAAGATAAAGTCTTAATCAAAACCTGCCTTTTTATCTCTAATAAGTGAAATATCAGTATTTGTCTAGTAATTTTTGTGCACTCTATAACCTGATTATTGAATAAAAAGCTGCCAGGAGACTGTTCTTCAGACAATGTGTTCTGAAAATCTGGGTTTTCTACGGCACTGAGAAGACACAACACCCACTAAGTGCCACCAAAAAAAACCCTAATGAAAGGTCACACAACTGGTGAAACTTAGAAGCACCAAAAAATAAAAACACATGAATTTTGATCTTCATGACTGCATTATCACATATATAATTGTTGTGGACTGAAATCCTTAAAGAACACACAGAACACTAATGATGTACCTTACAGAAATATCTAATGTATTAATTTGTTTTAAGCTTCTTTGCCCTCTACATGCAAAATAAACAGGGGGAAAAAAATAATCAAACGAAAAGAAACTATATGTATAGAATATTCCTATATCCAATTTGTAAAAAGGGCATATTTATTATACATGAGATAGAGCACTTCTGTCTTCTGGATTCGCAGGACAGGAATCACCCCTTGGATAACAACCAACACCTGGCTTTTAATACCAGATATACAAATATCTTCCCCATTATTTCTACTCAAAATCCACTTTTACAAACAATTAGTTAAGTCACACATTCTCAAATTCTTATTTAATAAGCCAACCAGAGTCAAGACAAACTAGCTTGAAAATAGAGATCTAAGGTTACCTTATTTTACTTTTTTTAAATACCACTGAGGCAAAGCTAGCAAACACCACAGCAGGCAAAATTATTGTTTTATTTAGGCAAAGAGGTCAAGATGTTATCAGCAGTAGTTTCCACGTTTCAAGAACATTTCAAGAAGGTTTCGAAGTTGATTAATCTTACAAGAAACACCAGTGGACAGTGACTGCTAGCATCCCCTTCCACTTTACCTAGGTGATTCCATCATCTAACCATTACGTACAGCCATAAGGCAATCCTACATTATAGTCTCCTGTAATTAAAATAAGTATTGCCACATGATTTTGTGAAAGTATACATACATGTATATTCAAGGACAATGAACTAACATTCTGGATTTAGCCAGCTTTTAATTTTTTTTTGAAACTTTGGCTCTAGTAGTATTTTTCCAATGGCTTTTTTATCCTGAATTTTAACCAGCACTTCTTAATTCTTTCCTGACTTAATTTTCTGAAGGTATTACAAAAAAAACCAACCAATAAACAACAGCAGTATCCTAAAATACATTAAAACAAGAAACCCACAAGTCATCTGTTTGTGACTGCAGACTAACAGTCCTTTCTCACAGGCCTTGTAAATGTTCCTTTCTGTTTATGTAGTGTTGCATCACTTTCTGTTCATTTGGTTTTTTGGTCCATACTCTATTTTAGAAACAATCAAGACTCCTGTGTTGAGATAACACAACTACATTTCATTATTTGGTAAGAAAGTTCCGGATGGTTCCCACTAGATAAATTATAAAACACTAGGAAATACTTGTTCTGTCTTGAGACCTACAGTAACAGAAATCCAGTTTTACTACCATAAGCAATATGCTTTCTAAAAAAAGCAAAGGTCAACACAGGGAAAAAAAAAAAAAAAAGAAAAAAAAAAGTCAGTTAATGGGCAGCACATAAATGTTCATTTCCTAAGACACCTTTTTTTAAGAATCTTAGCAATTTTGGTTTCAGTTATCTGCCCACCACTTACCTACTTCAATTCTCTTTCAATAACATCATGCAACACAACTGATGCATACAATATGGCAAATGAGTATAACACTTTGTTCCTACTTATCATGAGCAGGGCTTTTATTTGCCTTTTTTTTTTTTTGGTCTCTGTACAAGTATTGGATTTAAAATACTTTCTGCTTTCCTATTTTAAGACATTACAAATATGCCACGTAAAAACTGAAACTAAAGATGAAAGCAAATGTTTATGCCCTTTAAAATATCTGCTTCCACTTAATATAGCAATACTGGCATGAAAGGTATTTTAATAAAGCAGATCACACTGTATCTCAGTGTGTATTTTGAAAATATTGAAGACGAAGTATTTTATATCACATTCAATTTCCCTCCAAGTATATAGCCACAAACTCTTAGTTTCACATTTCTGAAGAATGTGAAAATTGACACTGGCTTTGCTTTTCATAAAGCAATCACATTTTGAATGCCTCTTTCAATTTACAAGAGCAAGAGGTCACACCAAAATTACGTTATTTGTAGTTAAGAATCAAGCACTCTAAAGTCAGAGAAATCACATAGCTCTCACAGCTGACACTGCAACTCTTCTCCTTCTTGTACCCATCCTACTTACTGGATAAGGCAGCTGTTACAAAGGACAAGGATGAGCAGCAACATGGGAAAAAGAATAATCCACAAGAAATGGAGCACAGAGCCAGTACAAGATAACCAACATAGACAAGATGCAAGATTTTGATTGTCAAGTCAGCCCTACAAGTTAGGATTTTCTAAACTTGTGAACACTGGACCTGCAATATAGGTAAAATATTTTTACTGTTATATTAGGGGAAAAAAATAATTTATTCATCATCAATCATTATATTCAACCATCACACATCATCAATGGAATACAAACACGGCAAGAAGAAATTTGCCCCTGTCTTCAGCCAAACTAGCTGGGGGCAGCAGGAGACCCCTTCTCTGATGACCATTTTCCAACAGGCACTGGTACTGCCCGTCCCTCCCAGAGAGAGGAACAGCTTGAGGGACTGTCCCACCTCATTTGCCCCAACACAACACAGCTGCTCTCACACTTTCCAGAAGCACATTACTTTTAGACTACACTTATTTCTGCCTTTTCAACAGAGGGGGGAAAAAAAGAAAAAGGGCAAAAAAACCCAGCAGCTGATAAATGCAAGATGCAAGGAGTGCAATATAAGCAACAATCTTCAACAGGTTTATACTTAAAAGAAAAACTGAATGGAATTTCTTAGTAAAGAGGCAACATCTTTCTGTAGCCAGAAGGGTGAATTCAAACCATATATGCAAATGGGGTTCCCTGGTGGTCCCACATACTGTTCCAGCTCTATACAAGTTCCAAAGAAATCAACGCTGATGGCATTGAAGACCGAGTCATCTCAAGGCTCTAACGTGACCTACCACACCTTTGGAAGTAGATCCTTAGGTACAGATTTTCTAAAATACCTAGGAAACAGGATAGATTTAAAAAAATAAAATCAAACCCAAAAAATCCCAAACAAACAAAACCATAACAAAACTGAAACACACATCTCTCCCACCCCTCCCTCCACTGTCCTCCACCCCCCCAAAAAAAAGGAGATGGGGAAGCAGGCATTCCTTTTCTATCACCAGTGGTTAAAAACTTTCTGATCCTATACTCTTAAATCAGCAGTTCACTGATGTCTGAGAGGCCATGTAATTACATTACAAATGACAAACAGAATGACACTATGTAACTGAACAGCAGGAAACTTAAAGTATGACACCTGCGTAAGAAATTCTGGTAACTGAAAAGTGTACAGCTCTCGGAATCATTCAAGGCAGTAACACAGAAACCTGACCTACAGACAAGTTGATGCAGAAATTCCTGAGATACACAAAGTCATGAGGAAATTGTGATGTTTTCCACCAGCCTTTTTAACATGTCCTGAATATTAAGATAGGTGTTTTGTAAAAAATAATTATTACAAACTGTGTTATTAAGATGTCCAGTCTTTCATATACTCTCACTATCCTGGTAAGCAAACAGCATTGAATCCTTCCACCTTAAACTAAACAGCAAGAAGGTTTTCCTCAAGCTTCAGGTGTGCTCAGAGGCTACATCCACCCTGTATTTCCCCCCTCACTATAATCTTCGTATTTCTCTACTTCTCCAACTACCAACTCTGAAGACCCAACTATATGCCACAGAGACACAGAGTCTAGCTATTAATGATTAAGAAAGTAAACCAAACATCTCAACGTGTGCTTTAATTTCCAGAGATATTGAAATTGTGTGCATTTTTCTTCCCTGATACTTTAAATACCTTAATTGCTCTTCCTTGAGATCTCCAGAAAGACAATTAATGTTTGAGCTCCAAGGGAAAAAGGGGCATTAAAAAAAAACAGATTAGAGAAAAGGGATCACTAAAATGAAGACTGCTCTGAAACGATCCACATCATTCATTATTACTTTATGGGTATATATTTAACTCCCATACACACAGAGGAGTTTTTCTAAAGGAATAAAAAATAGCCAAAGAAAATAAGAAAAATGAGACTTGGGTCTACAGCAGAATCATTTTTCCTTTTAATATGCCCATTTCTGGTTTGCTTTTAATTCAGGTATTAGTTTTCTAGGACCAAGCACACTCACATTACAAACAGTATTTAAGCAAGAGCCTCCTTCTGCTGAAGGCAGGCAATTTATAATAAAGCTCAACTTTAAGATAGTTTTAAACTGTGCCCATTTTTTTGCACTTCTGATATAAAATATGGGAATTATAGTTGTGTCCACTGCCATGAAACTAAGCATAAACAGAAGAAAGTCTCGAAAGGTTATTAAAAAAAAAAAAAAGAGAGAAAAAGGAAAAAAAAAAGTATTTCTGTTCCTAGTATCTAATGACACTGTTAAAAAGAAAAGAAGAACATGACAGTAATATCCTTCTAGGGTCTGGCTTTTATGAAAATTATCTATGGGAAGAATTGCCAGAGGCACAACTGAGAACATGCATTTTAATCATCAACTCTCATTTACTTCATGTTATTTCTCACTTGGTCTTAAAACAAAAGAAAACACACTGTGCCACCAATCAGAACTGTTGTAATTACGACAAAGCTAAGTTCTTCTATATGAACTCCCCCAACCCAGACAACAGAACTTGTTTACATAACAGTTTAGTTGCTTACTGTCAACTTAAGCTTTTCTGCACCGCATCACTAACAAAAATACCATTTTACCAAGCAAATTATGAGAACAGTGCAATCAAACTGATGTTTGTAAACACCAAACAGGAGCTAAAGGCTGTTTGTCAAAATTAGTCAATAAGTAGCTCCCTCCATTACCAAAACTTATTACGGAAAAAAGACTGCAATACCAAAACATGGTTTTATTTAAATTAATTTGGCCGGCCTTAATTGTCCATTAACTGAGACCTGGGAGTCAGCCTTCAAAAAAAAAAGCATAGCTTATTTGTACTATTTTAAGAGCCTTGACTGTCTGAGGAGTCAGGGTCCTGTCACAGCACAAACAATGAAGCTGCATGTGGAAGTTGTGCCTGTTTTGAAAAACTTTCTAAACTACTGTTCTTAAATCAGTAAAAATTTAATTCAAGGGGTAAGCAAACATACTGGTGTTGTAAATGCTAGAAACCAAACAAATACTCAATGAAGACAAACTTGGGTTTAGTCCCAATAGTCCAATATTGGGTTTCCCAGCCCAGTGTATCCTGTCTCTCGCCTCCAGCAAAGCCAAAACTGTATCTTTCTACCAGTGAGATTTCTGCCATTACTCAAACCCCAGAAACAAATCACTTGCACTGTAAAAATGCATTCTAACTCAGTTTAACTGAAAGAAATCTGAAGAAACACTCCTACTCTAAGCTCACTGAAGTTCACACTGAGGTTTTGAACTCCTGAAATAAAGATACTAAAAATCTTCATTTTGCTTCAATTCTGTTATTACCCATGAAAATATCACTTTAAACAACCCTGCTTTCTGATGCATCACCTCACCAGCCTCACCAGATCTAGAGGCACCTGCCAGCCCCCTGATAACCACTGTTAAAATACAAAAATATGACATGTTAAGCACGAGGAGCAAGTTCAGTTCTAGTGTTCATGCTTTATATATACACTCACAACAAAAGCTCCTGCAAGAACTGCAAAAGACACACTAATATAAAAATCAGCTTAAACAGAACTTCTTACGAAGTATAAATTCGTAAGCAAAAACAAGATTAGGATTAAAATCCTGTCACATCCATGAATTAATTTTTGCTCAAACAAACGTTTTACTGAAGTTATAGGGCAGACATTTGATAGGATGATGGAACAGGAGGGCACAATCGTTTCAGGTTCCATGACTATGAATACATTAACCAACTAACTTACCAACATTTACTTACTAACTTTTCTTTAAAAAGTCCGTCAGATACCAAATTCATCCAAGCCATGATAAAAAAACTATTGCATTTGTAAAAGGAAAAACACAAATTTAGGAAATCCTCCTGAGAAGTTACTCTGCAAGATACTTCCTAGAGGGTTTGTTTGCACTGCTTATATGGGTCTTACAGTACAAGTTTGTATTTAATTTAGATGAGATGAACAAGTTTCCAATATTATAAATGCAAGTATAACTTTCAGTTTAGAGCTCTTAAAATAAGGAAGAGAAATTCAGATTCCCAAATTATAAATACAGTCAATCTTGAGCTTGTTTGCTGTTTGTTTTGGGTTTGTTTGTTTTAGTAACTATGTATGCCATTCTGAATTCAGTGGTTAATTTTCAAAGTACAGCAAACGACAACAACAGAGCACACAACGTGATTTTGTCCAACAAAAAAACCCACTGTGTTTTCTGAGGACAGGACAGATCATTAACTTCTCTGGGGAAGTTACTGCATTTTTAATACAATTTCACAAAAGTACAACGTACATAATTTACATTAATCCTCTGAGTATGATCTTTTAGGAAAGCATGTAAGAAACGCATAAAAGCTTCAAGTCGGCATCTAAAAGCATCGGTTTAATATTAAACAGCTAATTAAGTAAAGGTTTCTTTCACTTGGTTTGCTTACCTCTGAGGGGGGATATAAGGAGCAGATACTGTTGGCATAACTGTACAGGGTTCAACCACTGTTTTCTTGGCCTTTTTTGTCTTTTTTCTGACTTTTGATGTAGACCTAGCAGTTCTGACTGATCCCTCCTTCCTACAAACACCGTTTTTGAATTCAGCTTCTCCATAAATATTTAGAGGTCTCCGTGTGCAACCTGGTGGAGTATGTACATCGCAATAGGCAGTCTTTTTTACAGAGAATGTTGTCCCGCTGCCAGTCAGTTCTTTCACAGGTTCCATTTTCATATACAGACCGGCCTTTTGAGCGCACGTCACATGGAATGCAGTATAGCAGTTTGCTTTGTGGCACTGGATGCAGGCACCAACACCTTTCTGTTTACAGAGGTAGCATGTTAACTTCCATCTGGCTGGGGGAATGTTCCTGACACCATCAATTGGCTCAATAAAAACTGTATTGGCAAATCCAACTTCGGGAATCCACAAAGCACACACAACGTGTCCCCAACGATCATCATCTGTCTTTTTAAAGGCACCTCCCTTGTTTGGGCACAGCACACAGTCTACAGGCCGAGAACGGGACTGCAGACAGTGTCTGCAGAGCCACTGGCCCTCAGGTATATATGGCACCCCATAGCATTCCTGATGCACTGCTAAATTACACATATCACAAAACAGGATTACATTGCTGTTCTGACATTCACCATCCATGCATATACAACACACCGCATCTTCATCAATTAAAGACTGATGATCACCCTGTTTTTGGTTCTCACAGTAAGACTCTTTTTCAAACCTATCCATGAGGAATTCAAACATATTTTGTGAAACAACTGACACTCCATCACTTTTCCGCTTCTCGTTTATTATTTCTAACCACGCATAATCTTCCTCGTCCATGTCATACTCGACTTCATTATCAAGTTCTTCTGCTGACTTCTCAATGAATTTGTAATAGACTGGTGGTCTCCGAGGAGCTGAAGGGGGACTGTATTCAACAATCCGTACTTTTGGTTCTGGAAGAGGAGTTGTTGTAGCAGGTATACCATGTGAGCTCGGAAGAGCTTCATTTTTCTTTTTCACTTTGTTATTTTTATGCCGTTTGCTTCTTAGACAAACTGGTGGTCTTTCACTATTTTCTTTATTGCTGTTGCATTCACTCATTTCCTGGGCTGTAAGATCATCTTCTAATATAATCTCTAAAGGATCAAAGATACTGATCCTATGCAGGCGACCTTCAATTTCTATTTCAACCATTCTTTGAGCTTGAGCGTACGTCAAGGTTTCTCGTGTGGGGGAGTGCTTAATACTGCATGGGGAAGAAGAATGCCTTGCTGCCGATACTCGATGACATCTTCCTTTTCTCCTCATTTGGTAATGTTTACCTAAAATTAGAGCAACAGTTAATATAATGAACTCCAAACATTTCCGTTAAAATATTGGTTTTACTATAGCAAGAAAAAAACCCTGCAGTTCCATACTCTCCAACCTATCTACCCAATTAAAAAAATGTCTGTCATCCTTAATAGGGCTGCTCACACTATTCTGTATAAATTTAACCTGAAAATAAATAATCTCCTATATAACAGCTTCTTTACATAAACACAGCTACACAAAATCCTTGATACAAAATCCCTATAGAAGAGCTATCTGTAAGACCTCTGCATGAGAAAAAAATATTTCAGAAGTGCCACAGAAACAAAATTACACCTGTTACATTGTAAGAAAACCTTTAATACAATATTTTCTAATAACTTAAGGGTGTCTGCAGTTTGAAACAGCTACAGATTATTTTCTGCAGATCTCCCCCCAAAAGAATTGACTGTGAAAGAAACTACAAGTTTTCCCTGTGATTTTTTTCCAGTGCAATTTGAAACAGTCATGTTAACAACTCAATTACTATACCTACACTTAACGCTCAAAAAACACACATGCTTCCAAACTTGGCAAGTATGCAGTCTGACAGGTCTTCACTTTAACATGATTTTCAAGTTCATCACTTACTGTAAAAAGATCGTTCCACATACCACATAAAAAGATAGCTTTTTCCCACCCAACCATGAAATACCATGACTAGGTCAAGCACGCATTTTAATCATAACATTTCTAATTAAAAGCTGCTATACTTATGCCTTCTGACATTCTAATGTTGGGAGTTTTCTTCCTGTGAGGGTTGAAAAGTATTACAAAGCCAACTGATAACGTCAAGTTTAAAAGTTACATCCCTCTCCTTCCTAATAAATCATTAATTAACAGCAAAATTCAACCCCAGCTACAGAAAAAGCTCTGGATCTTTACTCACTGGTTTAAAGTATTATTAGGGTCTCACTGTTTCAATTCTGACCAATCAGAAATTCTGTACTTCAAGCCAGTGTTGTTCATTCGTTAAAATAATGCAAGTAGTGTCAGCATGTATTGCCAAAATAGAGAAATACAGAGATCAAAACACAATTATTGTTAAAGACTAGTGTATCTACAGGACTGGAAAAATTGCATAAGTTACTCCACGTAACTTGCCTTCTGCTCAGTCCACGATGCCACTGCTAAAAGGTGAACCTTCGAAGTACAGAAGGAACTCCTTTTACAGGAAAAACAATAATTTTACATTATGTTAAGCAGTTAGCCTTAAAACTAGTTCCTTAGATGGTCTAATCAACCTGCTCTCACAAACTGACCTTGTTTTCCCAGCGAAATTAAGAAGACAAATCCAAGCTAATTTTATTATTCATGCGAGAATTGTCTTGCTCAACTTACACAACTAATCCTTAACTCTTATTACTTGTTTTTATAGCACAAGCACAAAATCAGACAACAGTCAGTGTTTAATCATGACAGACCTCTGATCTGCTCTGTATCAACAACAGATGAATAAAAAAGGCTCTACCTCTTCAAACAAGTTTGGAATAAATATTTAATGATTTAATTCTAGAAAACAACATAGGATTAAACCATATTGATTTCTTGACTGCAGAAGTTTAAGCCACTACACTGGTATAAAAGGTCCAGTAACTAGAAACAAAGGCATAGTAACAATTTAACTGAAATTATAATAACTTAGTTCCCATTTCCCCAACAGATTTTATAATTCAGAGGCCAAAGATAACACAATGGCCCCGATTTCTGTTTATTATTGTGAACAAGTAATGAGAGATTCTTCAGCTAAAACACACCAATGTGTCAACTTACAGTAACCTACTACAGATCAGAAAGGTTTAATTTAATTTTATTATTTTTTTAAATGTCTTTAAGTGAGTAAGAAAGAAAAGATAGACCATTTACATTATGTTTACTTCATATAATCGCAAGCCTGCTTATATGTAAAAATCCGGGGTTGTTTTTTTGCTTTTGTTTTTTTTAATGTCCCTTCCTTCATTTTACCTGGTTGCATTCTCAGTGGTTCATGATGACAGTGACTGTTTTGGACAAAATTTTGGGGGACGGGAGGGACGAGACGTAACTTCAGAAAGAAAAAAAACAATGTGCAACTTGTCTATATACTTCATTATTAAACTTAACCCAGTACCACAGAAAAAAACAACCCAAAACACATTACTGCTGAGTTTCCAAGTTCTCCATCCCTCCCTGTTCCTGAGATTCTTAAGCATGGCTGCAAGAAGGCAATAAGAACAGGAAGAAGACACTCCAAAGCACAAGTGTTCTTAAGATTTAGGATTACTACTGTAAAATAATCTGTACAAATCAGAATGATAAAAAAAACCACAAAGCCAATTGAGCTGTATCTTCCCTATAATACTCAATTGTAAATAAAGCTAAATTAGGAAGCAAATTACAGTCACAGTTGCAGAATGGACACCCTACAAATACAGTGCAATGAACATAGAACAGGAACTCTGGCCAAATTTCATAGAAACTTAGTGTGAATTACTTAAATGCTCTGGAAGCCAAAGGAGTGTTTTGTTTCTCCAAAATTCTTCTGTTTGCAAATGCCCTACAAATATGCACGAGGAAGACCAAAATTCTGCATAGCAAATACCTGGAAATTGGTTTGCTTTTTCCAGTTAATGATCAGACATATCTCTTTCCTTCCCCTGCCACCCTTCTCCCCTTCCCCCCCCCCGCCCCATAGTATCTTGTAGATCCACCGGAATGAAGACCGTGGATCCAAGTTTGATAGAGAGCGAACTGAGATCTTCCATTCAGTATTAACAGAGGTGCCACAGTAACAGCAAAATGAAACTAACACACTCGGGTTAGCAATCTTCTGCCTCTTACAACAACTCAGTGACTGCAGGAGATTAAAAAAGTAAAGTTTTCCAGTCTTGGAATCACATCAGCGGCTTGGAGGGAAAATCACAGCTCTCCCTCACCACAACAGACATGTCGACGAAGACAGCTGTTTGTGTGGAATGCAGGGCATGAGGGGGGGAAACACTTTTTATCAAGGTGTAGCACAACTAAAACCAACAGGAACAGTACGATAAGGGGTACTTTTTGATTACAAATTCCTTCTACAATCTCTCTCCTCGTCACCTTCCTCCTTTTCAAACAAACCGCCCTCGGTCCCTCCATCCCCAGCTCAGAGGAGAAGGGAATTCCATTCTCAATGGACACTTTCATGCAGACCATTAGGAAGAGAAAGACACAGGAATGCTCTTTAGCCCCAGACAATGCGGGCGGGGGGTGTCAGCAGCAGCGCCCACGGGCAGCGGGGGCGGCCGCCACCCACAACTCCAGCCGCGGAGCAGGAGCGCACTCCCCCGCGGAGGGCAGCCCGGCCGGCTCGGCGACGCGGGGA
>VXBW01003118.1:448531-458903 GCA_013400375.1 Thinocorus orbignyianus | reverse complement strand
GCACCCGGCCAGAGCGTTTAAAGGCCCTAGTGGCTGGGCTGAAGGAAACGGGGGCGGGACGGGCCGCGGCGCGTTACAAAACCACGGCTCGAAAGCAAGAGCGAGGGAGCCAGCGGTTATTTATTGTTTCTCTGGGGGAAAGTCCAAGCTGGGGACTCACACGGGGAAAATTTGCTTGAAAGTTGGCTCTTGCGTGGTCTCCGGGTCAGGCAGACGCTTTTAAGTGAACTGGGAAGAGCCTCACGTTTCGACAAAGCAAAAGCGAGTTATTTCTGACTCTCGCTGCAAAGGGCACTCTTTGTTATGTATTATTTTTAGACAGCCGTCACAGCCATATTCAAGATGTGGAGGATTCTGCTGCAATGTATTTCTGCAAGGCAGCTGCACCCACATGCTCAAAAACCCAAACTTTTAGCTCACCCAGCCTGAGACAAAAACTTGCCTTTACTGATCACACAGAACAAGTCCTGCACGTAAGGGAGAGCAAAAGGTCAAGAGCAGGTATGATCCTCTTCACCCATCTGGAACAACCACCCCCCAGTAAAGTTTTCTTCAAAACAACTTAGCAACTCCTTTCTATGTTTTCTGTAGGGCTACAGCGCTCACTTGCCTCAGATGGCAGCTACAATACAATAAATTTATGACTCGGAAATCAGACATAGATACACCTGTCATTACTTACTTGTAGAAAGTGATTTAAGGCCCAGAGAGCTTAAGTAACTTTGCTACGGAAATCCTGTAGAATAGGCAAAGTAGTTTCCAACTCCTTTTTCCCCCACGTGAGGGACCATCCAGCACACTTACCTCTTACAGCTATTAAAACAGCTAACATTTGTGCAGTGCACCCCGTGTAGAAATAGATCTTCAGGGTCAGATAGGCCAGTAACTTCAGTTTCCAGTATTTACAAAAAAAGAAAGAGGGATGTATGAACTGTGGAGGCCATCTAGTCATTTGTGTACTTGCCTGTGAGGATTTACTCTCTAGTTGCATTGCATAAGTGATCCTACCAGCCTCAGGAGATGCTGATTTAAGTTAATGTTATTGCACTGGAATTCAGCTTGTGCTGTGGCAGATATTAAAGAGGGAGCAGCATACTAAATCATATACATTAGTGTGCAAAGTATAAAAATTACTAGAAGTGATAAATATTGTCAAGAAGCTAATAGTAAGTATAATAAAGTCTTATTTATGATAGAAAACATGTTGTTTTATCTTTTAAGTGATAATCCACATGTGTATCTGCCCTGCAGCTGTACAAATGAGAAAGGTTTTCCACAGAGAGCTTGATGGTGTCCATACTCTCACATCTCTGATGCTCGAGTCAATCTGGCACCTTTCCAGTTTATTTTTTCTGCCAGGTGGACTACAGGATTTTGTAGCTGGACATCCCTCCAATAATGCAGTGTTCCTTACTGGTATTTGTATCATTTAACTATCTTTTTGTAGTTTAAACTCAAGCTTTGTTCTCGCTAGTAAGCTCTACTTACACGACTTTTTCCTGGGATCCTTTTGTCTTCCAGCTCTGCCTGGCCTGTGCAGAGGCCACATTTGGTAAAAACACGCCATCCATAAGGTGTAAGGTCTTAAACTTCACAATGATGAAAAAAAATGAAGTGGCAGTTCCAAAATGATTTTATTAAAAAGATAGTGGCAGTGTTATTGATTCCCAGAAGCTATCAACCAAGGACTCATAGCACTGTCTCAGTCAATCACAACAGTGTGCTATGGTGTCAGGACTCCGTAACAGATCATAACTCCATAACTGATCTTCTAACAGATTGGAAATTAAAAGCTTCTGATCCACTTTAGCCCAACGCAAAAAGTCTTGCTGCTCTTCAGATTCTCTAGAGAATTTGAAAGAACTGCTGAGCTTTGTTTCCCGGTGCCTATGCTGAAGACTGTGTCTCCACCTCAAACTACTAATATGCAAGCAGGGTTCGTCAGTGCTCTCCATCCTCTGAACTGTTCTCAGTAAGGTGTGAGGAGTTTTCACTATGGACTGTCCAGGCCCTGGCACAAAACACATGTCACTGCTTGATACAGTACTTCAGAGGAACAGCACAAAGATCCAGGCAGGCTCAACAGACAGTTCAGCATTCAGAGCCTTACACTTTCCAATCATCTCTCCTTGATCTCATGACAAGCTGCCAGATCAGTCCTCAACCTCTCCATGTTAAATATGGGAATGTTACCCCATGTGATTTCAAAACGCAGCAGTATGTAGTATTGCCTGGGGCATTGGACTAGTCCTCAGCATGCGCTTCTAAAATCTCAAAGATCTGTTTCCTTTGCCTTTTTCTCATCTCACAGGTGAGACTCAGTGCCTCAAAATAGTATTCTTTCTATTTTTGGACAAGGAGGAAACAATTCTACTAAGATACCATACAATTTCAAGTAAAAATTAACTGGCTCTCTGAACCAGAGTTTCACGGCAACAGGACCCTCACCACTTTTTTTGGCACTAACTTAACATGTGTGTGGGGCTTCAGTCCCGGTCCATCAGACTCTTCATGCCCGTACCTGGCAGCATCACATTTTTATTCAAGTTGCCGCTGCTGGCTCACCCTGCGCAGAAGACTTCAACAGAAGGAATATCTTCTGCCTGCCAGTTTTCACCTGCACTATCTCTCAAATTCTCAATAGAAACATTTAAAGAAGGAAGGATCATGTAAACAAACACAAACGCTGTTTATCTGCTTTGGCATCCTCCTCTTTCCTTGCAGAATCAAAATTCATGAGACACATTTCTATGTTGCTAAAGTGCATCACCTATATGGTATCATCTTTGTTTTAATCAAGATAACTCAGACTTGCCATAGCACCTAATACTGGCTGTGGTGCTGATCTTCCCTGGATAGAACTCCAGTTCCCTCTCTCCATCTGAACAGCTGGCTGGTGAAGGGACAAGCAAGAGGCAGAGCCCACTGCACACGTTCTTTAGAACTTGCAAGAATCTTTCCATTTCAAGACAGGTTTTGGAGTGCCATAACACAAGTGTTTGGGTCTTCTTCCTATTCCAGTGAGGAATCTGCCTACCCTTGCTAAGTCATGCGTGCCTCTGTATGATGCCTCAAGCCAACCAATCCCTACAAAGTTTTCAAGTCTGGCCTCCCCACTATATGGTTTATACCTTCAGACTCACCTATGTATGATTAATACTCCCCCCCCAAGAATATGGTGTTCTAAGATACAACATTGCTACGGTCCTCACATCCTGCAAGGGGATGATTTTTGATATCACTTACCTCATCAGTCATGGCACACGGCACTGGCAAAGTGCTCGCAGGCATGACTGTGCAAGGCTGGTTGTTCTCGGACAAAAGGTTGTTCCCCAACCTCACAGAAGCCAGAACAGCATGTACTGTGAAAAAGATGCTACAACCCTGTCAAAAAGCACATTACAGCAGTGTACTGACAAACAAAACCACAACCATTTACCTTTAGTCTGCGAGGTGGTGTAGGGTCCCTCCACTTCTGGCTGATTTTTGCAAATTACTATATTTAAAGACAATTCCACATATCACTGATCCATTTGATTACCACTGATACTTTGGCAGAAAGGATGTCTTCTTTTTCATACTAGACTGACTGGGATATATCATCCAAAATCCTAGATGACAATTCCAGAACGGGGATCAACCTTTTAACTTCAAATATGGAAGAAAAATGTTGATCCTTTTTACCCCTGAATGTTTACTGAGTATCTTCCTGTTCCCTGGTTAAGAAGAATTATGTGCATTTTCCCTTTCGTTCCTCTGATCCTGACATTTTAGCCATGTAATGACAAAAGGGTGAGTAAAGACAAAATAATATTGGTGTTCATCCGTATTCACCAACTGCTGGTGTTCTAGCACCTGGAATCAAAGTTTTTTACTTTTATGGCCTCACTAACTATTACTTGCTGCACCTGCCATCTTTCTCATCCTCAGAATCAAAGTGGTTCTCTATTTATAGAAGTGGTAAGAAGACTTTTTAGATCACCAGAACAGTTCACATTGATCCAAATGAACAGCCTTCACCAAAATATGAGTTTTAAAGGAGACCGGAGGCTGTGTCAGTGCCTTTCGTGGCACTGATACAGCAAGAGCACTTTTATCATCAGAGCTCCACCAGAACTAGAGCTGCATCAACGTGCTTGCTAAGAAATACCTCTGTGAGTTGCATCTGCTAAGCAGTCCTATGGAATGTTATCTATAGATAACAAAGACCATTTGAGAGTGGTCTTTAAGCTGTACAGCCGCAATGCAACGGCTCTTACCCCACTTCCATTTAAACATTTGTGGGAACTACTGCGTGGAGTCACCTCCTGCAAGAAGAGGCACGTAGACTGTCAGTTCCAGCCAGAAAGATATGTTAAGCAGTTTGTTGAGATACACAGTTGACAAGGAAACCTCCTTCCTGCCTTACTTACCCTTCTGCTATCTAGCCTGAATCCTTTAACATCACGTACCTTCAGGATTTTGCAGTTTTAAGACGCTCTCAACCATATGTGCTGGGGGAAGGTGGGGCTTGGGCTCACCCTTACAGACACTGCAAAGATAAAGGAAAAACTCACTTTGGTATTAGAATATACATGAAACCATATGTAAATGGCATTACAAAAAAATAAATAAATTACAAATTAGAAAACACTGCACCATAGGGCAAAGCTTGCCCATCTACCCACTTATAGGTCTTCTAAATAGCAAATCTACTGGAGACTATTGTATTGAGCACAAACCCTTGGAACAGGCTTATTTGCACTCTTATGGATAATGATATTGTTGTTTATAAAAGAGCAGAGACATAAACAAGGGAATAGTATTTCCCTTCTCTTCTGTCATTGCCTCTTTGGCATTAATTATTCAATTCCTAGTGTTTACAGTTTGGCACCTTTATTATGTTCTGCATAGCAGCTCCACTCGCAAAGGTCTTTATGGGAAGCTATTCCTGCCAAATGGTAACTGCCATCAGAATAACTGTCATAAACAAGTTACCGGTTTTCTGTTTAGCTCCCAGAACTGCCGGGACTGCCAGCACAAGGAGGGCAGCAGGAAAGTAAATCCAGGGTTTGGGAGTGCCCATTCAGCATCCCCAGCTTTTAGCCATGAAAAGCAGCTGCAGGTTTAGAATTGGAGTGCCCGATTCTTCATACAGCATAACTGACTGAGCCAAGTTACGGACGAAGACACAATGTCAGTGGTGATGGGTCAGAATCAAAATGCAAACCAGTAATTGCTATGTGAAAAGTTCTAAAAATATTGTACTTGCATAGCAAAGAATTGCAAAACATTGTGGCTAGACAATGTATGTTGGATTTCAACTGTTGTTTTTTTTTGTTTTGTTTTTTGTTTTTCTTTTTGCAAGACATGCTGAGGAAACCTCAGTAGTGGAGAAAGACAGAATTTATAGAAAGTTAAGGCAACAAAAAAAGCATCTGTTTGAACTGAAGATTTTTGTCAAAGGCAGCCAGTGAAAGCAAAACAAAATGCTCCCCACAGAAATATCTGATACACAATATATTTCTCAAATCAAACATCATTTTCACTACTTTTATTTCTAATTTCTCCCTGTTGTTGTTTTCCTCATCAGGTTTGGATTTCAGAAGATCCCCATGTTCACGCTAAACAAAGTAACTGCTTAAGCCAGTGTAACCCATGTAAACAGTATTACAGCAAACACATTACTTTCACTTGTAGCCTTTTCCAACTCCCTTATTCTTTCCTCTGTGCTGGAAACAGCCTTCATGAAAGCGATGAGAAGTTTCTCCCTGCTTTCATAAAGTTTAATAATATACAAAATTTATTTTATTTCTTAAGTCCCTTCGGGTGACTTCTCTATTCTCAGTTCCTTGCTGTCAATATCAAAACTTGCAAGTGTAATATGTGATGAAGTATAATCTCTGAGTGAAGTTGTTTTCCTAGTTAGGTCACTCATAAATGTGTATCTCCAAGAAATTATCTCCAATGTTTACAATGAGTTAATACTTCAGCCTTAGTATAATTAAGTTAAAATTCAATCAGCAGTGAGACACAAATCCAGTCTTAATTACTTTACTACTTCTTCCTCATTCATTCTAGAGGACAAACCTGGTCTAGATTATTAAGATGGTATGCAATGGATGAAGCTTTGCTGTTAGAATCCCTAGTCATTTATTGCAGATGAAATCCCAGAATAGATGAGCTCATTCAGAATTAAAACCTTGTCTCCTTATTTACACAGGGAAGGACTGCAAACCAAGGTGACATCAAATCTGGGGAAGAAAAATAAAGTGAAAAAATAAGTCAGAATCAAGACTCCATACATGACATCCACAAAAAACACCACACAAACAAGAGAATCGGACCTGGCTCAAAGCTCCCTCTGGTCAGGTAAACTCAACGTGTACCTATCATTTAACAAATAATAATGAATGCTTCTTTGTTTTGTCTCAGACATGTCTTGGCCAGTGCCTGATGCTGGCTAATAAAGATCGTCCAAACCCCTGCATGTATAAAGCAGTTCTGATATATAATATGGCTTCATAATGCAGACAGAATCTCAATAGGCTCAGAACACCCCACCAGAGCGGGAACTTCACACTAAGCACTCCTGAAAGGAGCATTCCAGCACCATCTTCATGCCACGCAAAGGGCAAGCATGAATAAATCCTGTGAATATCCTATCATATGTTCTACTCCAAGTCAAAAAAATCACTGACATACAGCCTGATGTGGCATTAATCCAGGATGATAAAGAGATTAGACAGTTGCGCTTGTAACAAATGAAGTAATTAATATAAAAGCACAAAGACATCCCGGTTTTGGCAGTGACTGCTGCTTAAAGTTGCTCACAACTACTGTGTAATTGCTAATTCTTTATTTCCTGAGCACCCAACTTGACACCTGGGATCTGATGAGCTGAGCCAAGTACCGCTTAAATTAATGGGGTATGTATGCTAAATATATAAGTACTCTCCTATGTTAAGTGTTCTTAGAAATCATACCCTTGTGATACTAATTTGGACATCCAAATTTAGTAGTTCTGGCCTCTATTTTAAGGCTTTGATCATTAAGTTGGCACTGTCTAGATAGAGCCTCAGCTATACATGGAGGAAAAGAGATAATTTTATTAAGTGCATCACCTCAGTACATATAAAAGGCAGCAATTCTTTGTACTTAATAACTATTATTTCCTGATATAGTCTTCATGAGTTCATATGGAAAATGTATCACCGATGCAGAAGCTACTAGAGATGAAGCCAAAGGTTTGAGTGATTCAGGTAGGAAAAAAATCTTATCAGAGCAAGTTTGGAGATGAGTACATTAACTGCCCAACTCTGCTAAAACAAAGTAACAGCAGCAAAATGTTTGAGACTTCCAATGCTGGTAACGCTTAATATTTCCAAAGGTATAGAAAATCAGAAAGGCAGAACTACAGCAATTTATTACTGCAGTATCAGTGTTATCTTNGAAATCAGACTAAGATGAACAGACTGGAAAGACTCTGGAACCATAGAACACAAACCACTGCAGCAACTAACATCTACAGTCATCTAATAACACATGATATTGACAAAGAAATAGGTATATTTAAGGCATATTTAAAGTCCTGTCAGACTAGGAAGGGATACAAGGATTTCTTCTAGTTTCCATCTTGTCACCGTCTCCTTGGGAGCCTTCTGAGCTCAATGTACACACCAGTATTGTGAAGGACAGAAAGCTGGTTACTTAAGAGTTATTGCAGATGTTTCCTTCGTCTCTGAACCTGTAAGACCTATTTTCCAGAGAACCCCAAAACTTTCTTTGGGAGCATGTTCTTTTAGCTTTCTGATATTCTACAAAACGTATCGGGGAATCAGGTACTTGCAGTTTGCTCCTGGGACTGGAGTGAGAAATTACTTTTTTATATTCATTTAATAACAGATCACTTTTAATTCACACCAGGTTCAGTTATGTGCAACTAAGGATGTTTGTTCACAACATCTGAAACAGGTAACAAGTTTATGAAGGCATAAACAGGGGAAAAAGAAATAAATTACTCTTCTAAAGTTAAATAAGAAAAGTTTTGGTTTCTTCCCATCTAGATGCCTTGCACAGACTTTCCTAATACTCATCTTCCCAAATTACTACGTTCTTTCACACACTTACACCTCAGACTGCATCCTTAATGGAGAATCTCTGAAGTATCACTACACAAATGCTGCAACACTGACCACAAGCCGGCAGTCTGGAGCCTTCTCTTGGAATTGAAGTTACTTTTTCTTTCCTTTGCAGTCATCTTACCAGATCACTGTCATCTCACTGGTTTATTCTTCATGTTACTTGGTTGTTTGTGAGAAGACTTTCTGGACCCAACTTTCCTCCAATTTTTAAGACCTAATTTCTCAAGTTACTGGTGTATGTGTGTGTAACAGAAAGAAGTTTCAGCTATTTAGCTCAATGTGTGATATACATCTATAAATTACATACTGAACCACGGATTAGATAAACCACTTAGAAGATAAATTAAAGAAATAACCAACTTCCATCAATCTTAACTGTCTCTAAATCTTAAGATTTAGTTTCCATAAGGAAATTGTGAAAAAAAAGAAGTACAGAGAGACGCATATGGAAAGAGTAACATGGGAAAAGCACAAAGCGAATTTCTGATTCCCAGTCTTTTTAAATTTACTGTACAATTTTGGGCAATAAAATGTGAAACTCTTGAAAGCCACAGCCATATAAAAAAAAAGGCAGTTAGAACCCAAAATTCTAATATATTCATGTTTTCTGGGGTGTGGCGAGTATAACCATGCAATTCCAAGTAAAATTTTACATACCTGTTACAATTTTATAGTTCTCCAAGAGATGCTTTATGAGAAGATGCATTTCTGTTTATTATTATTGTATGTTAAATAATCACCATAATTACCTTTGAACAGACTGATGATAGAGGCTTCTGAACTAAGCTCTCACACCTCTATTACAGAGTCTGGTCAGCAGACCTGGCCAAGACCAGATTTCACTTTTAATTAGTTGTATTCATATAAATGCACTTTTTTAAACAGTGGAAATTGGGCAAGTCAAAGCAACTTCACCTGGAATCACTTCTGCTTCAGTTATGGCCTCAGTCATCTATAGCAATAGCAGTTCAACTGTATCAGTAAAAATACAATGCAAGTTACAAAGTTATAACATGGAACAAACAAGGACTGCCAGCACACGTCCTAGAGCTATTTTGTTGTGGCTTTGAGTAGCCATACAAATGAAACAAAAAAAAAAAACAATAAGCTTGGCATCAGATTTCCAAAGGAAAATATAACCGTAATAGATCATTTGCTTTGTTGACTGGCACCATCCATTTGGCAGAACAAACACAGTACAAACATACACATACCACAGAAGAATGTTCAAGAGCTCCACATCAAGAAGCGACCAACAAATTTCTTCCTATACTGCCATATATCTACTAAAAACATTTTTTGCCTAAGGCTGTTAAATTTTAAAAATAATAAATGAATAAATCTGTCAATTAACTGATGAAAGCAACTCAGATGAAAAAACCACAGAAGTACTTGCTTAGGCAGTATGATTAAAGAAAATAAATTTCTCTCTCTAAACACTCTCTTAATCTGAAACTAAGCATTGCTTTCAAAGCAGAATTCTATCACTGGTACTGTTACTGTTTTGCTCTTGCTTCCACTCCCAAAGGTAAGATGCGAGTTATGATGACCAGCAACACTGAAGTCAAGGAAGCAGGAATCTGTGACTGCCACTGGAAATTTGACAACAAATGTCAACAACTCACCACATCGTATCTTCACCCAGCTCCCTGTAGAAATGACATAGATTAAAACAAAACAAACCACCCTGCCTTACCCCCACCCCACGCAAAAAGCCTGGATCACTGGCTTCATTTGACAACTGAGACTAATCTTTCAGTCACGGGAGACAACCACGGACCCCAGAGCTGAAACATCAAAACTGGAGGGGCTTTATCCAGAAAAATCCCCAAATCTCCAGCACACAGCGGGCCACTGCTTCACTGAGCTGACACAACGCCTCCCCTTCATCCCTCAACAGCCTTCCCTGCGGTGGCCACACCACACCAGGCTGGAGTGCCAGGCAGCGGCTGCAAACACAGCAAAACCATCAGGCAACAAATACATATGAAGATGAATGGCTTTTTTAAACGCAGAGACACATAATAAAGATGAAAACCCGGCAACGGGGATGTGCTGCGTTCAGACCAGCAGCATGCCGGCGCTGCGGTGGAGCCGCGGCAACCAAGGCCTCCCTCCCCTCATGGCTCGGGCCAGGGGAGGCCGCCGGCCCTTCCCGACGCCGCAGCCCTGCCGACAGCTCACCTCCCGCCAGCCCCCACCTCCCGGCGCTGTCCCGGCCGCCAGACCCCGCTGCGAGGACGGGAACA
>VXBW01003118.1:433655-447943 GCA_013400375.1 Thinocorus orbignyianus | reverse complement strand
GGCCGGGCCGGGCCGCCGGGGCTCCGCGCCCGCTCCTACTTGGCGGGGACGCGGCAGGAGCGGTGGCCATGTGGCCGCTGCCATCCCCAGCTAAGATGGCCCGGGCAGCCCCGGGGGGGAGACCCCGCCGTCCCTCCGACCATCGCAGGGCGCACGGTGCGGGTTTGGGGCAGCGGGGACCGGCGGGCTCCTCCGGGACGGGCTCACCGGCTGAACGCCCGGGCTGAAAAACCCAGGAAATCCTAAAAAGCGTCCCCCCTGCCTCCCTGAGAACGCAGGAGACGAGGGGGGCAGGCGCCGCGGCGTAAACACGGCATCGCTTCCTGCGTGGGGTGAAGGTCCCGGCCCCGGCTGTCCCGGACGGGCTGGTTCGAGTGGGGCTGCCTACGGAAAACAAGCGGAATTTAACTTGCCTGCTCGTCTTGTCTCGTTGTCTACTCGCGGTGCCGTCGTTGCGCTTAAAAGTGTCTTCTGTAACTTCTCGCTCTGCCCTGAGACAGCTGCTGACGGCAGACAGCGGCTGTTGCAGCGCTCGCTGGATTTCGGAGGGTGTCCGATGCACTTAGCGCTGTCTGCCGCATGTGCAGTCTCCTAGAAGTGTAAAAGCGTTTGTTGATGCTGGGAAAGGTAAAAGGCCTCTTCTGCATTAACGGTGATTCCAGTCATCATTGCAAAGTTTAGTTGTGCTTGGCTTTGCAGTGCAAAAATAAGTCCTCTTTCCCCAGTCCTTTCTCCCTGGCGCTTACGTGTTAGCGGTTGTGTCTTGTTTCTGGGGGGTACCTTTGAGACTTTTTAATCATTTAGTGTGAGCTGTTATGCTACACCTATAATACCAAGCAGAGAAAACCTTTCAAGCTGCTGTGACATAAACATCCCTCTTAGGATTTCCTTATGTGTTGTTTTCTGTGTGGCCCATGATGTACGTGCATATGTTTTGCTTTTTGAAAGAGTGAGTGCAGTCCTTTGCTTTTAAAGGTTATCTGCAGTAATGCAACATTTCACTTAAAAGCTCAGATGTGCATCGTTGGGAGAATGCTCAGGGAGTACCTTCTGGAGGCAGTGAAGTCTGGAAGACTATCATCTATCCCCAAGATACTATGCTGCTACTAGAAAGCCTACGTTTGTGCAAGTACTGGGCAAGGCTGTTCTAGTTATTATTTTCTATGGAGACTGGTTTTGTGGAGGAAAAAAGTTCTTACATCACACCATTGTATATTAAAAGCAGCAGAAATCCTTTGGGGGACTTTGAGAAATTCAAGTAATGTCTGCTAGGGACAAGACCAGCAGGTCTTATCTTACATCTTATCTTCATGTGGTTGGATGTCTATCTCCTTTGGTGCTCACGGTATTGCTACTGCTGTCCAACCCTAACAGATGTTGGGGAATTTATTCTGTAGAAGTTTTCCAGAGCAGACAAGTATAAGAATTAAGTAAAATTAAATATCTGAACTAAGCGTTTCAGAGTAGAGTTTTCTAAACACTTATACTTTTGAACAGCTGTACTTCTTTTACTGCGTCTCTGTATAAAGCAAGATAGTGACAGCTACAGTATCCTCAATGATAATGAGAAAGGCAAAGTATGTAATAGCAAAGGCTGTCATTCTGTTACCTTGTCTGCTATGGCCTCTCTCTCTCTGTTTGGTGTTTCCACCTATTAGGGCTCATTTTAAATCTAGACTGCAAATGTCCCGAGCAGGAATTGTGTTTGCAGAGCAGCTAGTGTCATGGGGTCATGGGTGGTTAGTGCAGAGGGGGTCTCCCTCAGTACACATAATACATCACTTAGGCTTATAACAAGTCCTTTGGAAATACAGAGGGCAACTGAATGTTACACACTTGTTTAAAATTGTCTGTCTATCCCAAGTTTTTAATATAAAGTAGAATATCCTCTTATCAAATATTCTTACGAACCAGGTATTAAAGAAGAAAGTCCTTGCAAAGTCTTAGGTTGTAGGGAATAGTTGTTGATTTGTGGCCTTTGAGCTCGTAGTGTCTTTTTTTCCCCTCCCCTCTTTCTTGGAGTTTGCTTTCTTTTAATTTTTAGAACTCTAAATACAGTATCTTCCTAGAGATTTTCTCTGTGTGTGTTTCTGAGGAAGTTTGAGTGAAGGAATGCGGGTTTTATACCTCTCAGCACTTCTCTGCATTTTACCACCATTCGCAGTGAAGAGTCTATATGAGAGGATTTTGTAAGTCCTGTCTTATTAGGCTTGCTTTTAATTTGTGGTGAGTTCTCATCTTCAAAATGAGCAAATTGTGCTGTGGGGTTGCCATGGTAATGTGCAGTAAAAATAATTGGCTATATGCAAGCAGGTATAACGATAGATGTATATTAGCTTAGGTTTAGGTAGAAGACAATATTACAGACAGTTTAGTTGGGGGCTTTGCACAGTGTAGACCATAGTGATTAACTCATCCTGTGACTGAATTTTTTTCCCCTAAGTAGGGATAATCTAGATATTTTAGTAGTATTGACATAAATGAGTGTAATTTATGTAGTTTTCTGTTCTAGTGTACACTTTAAAAACAGGCTTAACAAAAAGGTGTTCTCTTGCATGCAGCTAAGGTGCATTGTTTTCTGTACACCTTTGGCTATTTTATTTTGTGTTTGCTACTGGCATCATCAATATCTGTCAGTTCACAACTATTTGATTTCAACCAATTAGTTCCTGTGGCCTAAAGATAGCTTTCAAGTGAAACCTGGAGTTTAAAGCACACACAAGAAGAACGTCGAAAGCTTTGTAAGTTCAGGGTTTTTTTTCCCCCAAAGCAGAAGAACTTCTATCCTAAATTATGTAGTGCAGTGCCTAGTTTAACTATGATAGTATTGTTCATTTTTTATTTTTTTTTTGGTGATGAGTCGGGACATACTATAATGGTCTGTTAAAGCTACAACAGGGAAATAACTTGACTTTTAAGATCCTTTTTTCAAGTGTGATATTTCAGAACAAATTGTGATTAATTTTTTTTTTTAATTGAACAACATTTTGGAAAGAGAAGTATCGGTCTTTCCTATAACCTGTGTAAGGCTGGTTTTCAGTGGATGTTGGCATAAGAAATATTACGATAGTACCATAGTCTTTATTTAAACTTGCAACCTATGTGCTCTGTTTAGCTATTGCTGCACACTTGCTTCCTTTCCATCTTGCACCTCTTATGCCTTCCCCCCCTTCGACACATAGGGTGGGACTACCCCTCTTTGAAGGTTTAGAGGGTTACTAGTTCACTTCTATAGATTTCTGAAACTTAATTGGATTATTTATTTTTTAGTCATGTCTGCTAGTTTGTGTTCACTAGTGTCAGACAGATGGATATTTCCTTTACTGAGCTAGAGTAATTTTTGCACTGAGTGCTCTCGTCTTCTGTAAATTTAATACAAAAGGCAGTTCTGGCTTTCAGTAGTCAATAGCTTGAAAATTGCAGCTGAAAATAGGCTTGGTTTAAACAGCTGTGACACATTTTAAGAATACTTTCTTGCAATTCTTTACAAATGTATGGAAGAGGATCTTTGAAATTAATAATGTATTTGTCTCATATGACAGTGATCAAAGAATTTCTCCCAATTTCCCCCCAAATATGTTCATCTAATTAGCATTTCAGTAATTATGCTACTTACCTGTTGCTGTAGTTCTGTGTGCTATTTTCTGAATCAGTGTTTGCCTCTAAAGAAAATAAGCTTCCATCCAGATAAAATGACTTTTTCTTTGTTGTTCTTTTCACTAAAATAAACAATCAAGAAAACACAAACATCAATTTGAATTGAATGAAATGTTTGACCTAGCTTGAAAATGTTTTATAGTTATCTTTAACACATGAAAGAATGGGAAAATGGCAATGGAAGGGTTGTGGGGGTTTGGTGGTGTTTTTTTAAGACATCGGGGAGGATAAAGGTGCGTTATTTGTATTCTCTCTTGCCTGTAGTCTGGCTCTGGCACTTGCAAGGAATGTGGGAGAGCGAGGTTCACTTCCCTGCTTTGCCTGAGGACCTGAATCCACATCTCGGGAGAGTTCCCTGACTGCTCCTGGTGAGCACCTTGCACCGGGTGGGTCTCTGTCTCCTTGGCTGACACATTCCTCTTTGTATACATTATTTAAATGTTTGCTGTTGTAGGGACAGCTGAAGTGTCTCATCTTAACAGTCAAATTAGCCAGCCACACAGCTCTGGAAATGTTTTCACTTGCTTAAGAGGGAGCACGGAAGTATCTTTAAGTGAAAATGTTGGTGGAAGCTACATGTATTTCATTCTGTAATGCACGCTGAGTTAGCAGTCAAGACTTTGCTCCATCTGAAAGGTGTTCTCAAGGGAAAAAAAAAATTAAATGTGTGTGTGTGTATCAGTCTCACAGTCTAAATAAGAGCAGTAAGCACTGACTGATGCTTTGCTGATTTAAGCCTTGTTGACTCTTGACCCGTATGAAGTTTAGAAAAGAGGGCGAAACACCATCCTGGACCACTGAGTATTGCAGAGTCTGTCATTCTCTGCATTTGAATTTGGAGTCAAAGTTGGCTTCCTGGATTTTCTAAGATGGCAGAAAAAATTCTTGGTTAGTTGGTTGCTTTTTTTGGTGTACTGGGGCAGTGTGATGGCTTGGGCCCCTGCACAGTGACACTCATGTCTGTATAAAGATCAGTGGGACTGAAGTTGCAAAACCCCAGAAATATGTCCTGTGATAGACTGTTTTGGTCTGTTATGTTGCTAAGTCAAAATACCTGGCTTAATATGCTTCACTTACAATCATTCCTTTCTCATACATGGGGAATTATAATCTTGTGTTGATCCTATGTGTGGTGGTGCCACTCGGGCGCTTGGTGCGATTCCCCATCCCTGGGCCATGTACCAGCCTAGGAGAAGTCAGGCATGAATTGCGAAGCACAAAGGACCAGAGCGGTGAGGAACTCTCTTAAATCTCCTGATTCCTGCTTCCCCTATTGCTTGGAAACGGTAATGACAATCCATCACCCCCTGACAGCCTAGTACATCTGTACCTGGATCACGGCCTAAAGGGAGGTGATACCAGCACTTGCAGATCTAGCAAGTTCTGGACTTGCACAATCGGTGGAAAGTTGTGCACATCCCATTGTCCGTGTTGGCTGGAAGTAAAAAATACCTATTGAAAGTCAATTACCTTGGACCATATAAATAGTGATTCTAACAAGACCCTTTGAGCTCCGCTGGATGGCAGTGAGCTGTGACCAGCACCGCCCCCGAGTCGGGATGCTGCTCGGGCAAACATCTTGAGGATTAAAAGGCCAGGGTGAGTCAAGTCCCCTTGAGTCTCAGTTATCGCCTGCTGAGGAATGCCAGTGTGTTCTGAGTGTTGACTCCAGACTCATAGAGGAAAATTTTAACTATAGGCTATATAGCCTCTCTTTTATGGCCCCTTTATATACACATTAGCTCTTACAAGTATGGAAGTTCTTACATTTCACTGGATCCCAATATTTGTCTGTGCGTGCTAAAATAAGGGCACCCATCGGCTCATTGGCGTTGCCTGTTGTGAAGGGACCTTTTGGTCCTCACAGTTTAAAAACTCGAGTGGGGGGGTGTGCGTGACCCCTCAAGTAGTGTGTGTTTGTGTGTTTGTTCTCTACATGTATGCATTGATTTGGGATACCTTATAGTAAGTTACTGTGAATCTTGCCATTCTCGAAGCTGTAATTAAGTTCCCATTCAATTATTTTGTCAAATCTTGTAAATCCTTAAATCACTCGGTGATTATGGGATGCTAAAACTTAACCTGTTGATCTGTCTTAAATCATGAATAAATTTTGAATTGCTACTAAATCACAACTGTGTCAAGTGTTTCCATTGGCGACGCTATGTAGTTGCGTGTTGATTAACACAGTGAGGTGCAGTGTGTAAGCTGTATGTTCAGCTTGTGAAGAGAAGGTGTAACGAGCTGCCAGATGAATCCTGTAGCGCCTTGAAAGGTGACAACGAGCTCCTTTGAAATCTTGCCTGTAGTGTAGATTCAGTTTTACTCATCATGAGATGTAGTCATCCCTAAGTATTGAAAAAATGGAGCAGTGCCAAAACAAGTAGAAATATTTGAGTTTTAAATGCTTTTTTAGTATTCATCGGGAGGGGGGAGAATATTTTGATTATTTTTTTTATTTTTTTCTTTGCTTTGCACCTCTAGAGTTGAAAATGTCTGATTTTTCCTTGACAATTACAAGGGCTGGGGATTTGGACGAAAAAAAAAGGGCAAGAGCTGGTCGTCTAAGTGTAACTCCTGGAGCTATTGCCTAAAGAGAAACTTGAAGTATCCCATGAGTTACCACTGTGACAGTTAACATGACTAAAAAAAATTACTGAAAGGAATTACTTTCTTCTCTTCCTTAGATACAATCATCATCAAGTGTGAGCAGCAAGTATTTAACCTCAAACGAAGCCGCCTGCACGCAGTGGAACAGATGTGTAAGTTTGTTTGTTTGTTTGTTTTTCTCAATAAGCTAGAGCACAACTTGTTTGTTTTGGGTCTTGTATCACTGTTGTTATTAATTTAGAGGAAGCAAATGGATAAAGGTAATGAATAATTGTATGCCTGTGTGTTGACTTGTATGGAGTGTAATAGTTTAGCAGGAGGTTTGTTTGTGTGTCTGAGATTTAAAAAGTAAGTTTGGGAGCCTGGATATCTTTACAGGGTTACAGTAATAGTAACTATATTATGATTTATGGTGCACCTCTTACTCTGTGGTAGCAGCTGGCACAATATACAGCCTTACCTTGCAGTTTACCTCTTAAAAAGGGGAAGTGACCTACATGCTACATTCATCCTATACTCATATTACACTTGCCTTATTCAGGTTTTCATATTCTCACTGACAGAGTAAACTTTAATATTTGCTTCTAGGGTTTTTGTCTGAAACTTTTTTTTTCTCTTTATACATGCAGTTTGAGCTGTTGAGTGTCAGGTCTTTTGGAAGCCTGGCATTCCTGACAAAGAATGCCTACAGCAGAAGGAAATTGCTCATACATAGATCAACAGTTAGATGTAGCTTAACAATAAATATTATTTTTGTGTTGTTTTTCAGAGCATTCTGTGTATTCCCCACTCTCCCTCATGGATAAAACAGTTCAGCTTTTAAGCTGCCTGTACTACTGGTTAACATGGAGGTTAGCAACATATGGACAATATGTTTAAGATAGGTAAAATGCTGAGCTAGGAAGTATTGGTGGGGTCATTTAAGACTCTGGCCTCCATAGAAAAAGAAAAATTAAAAAATGGTTCAGATGAATTTCCTGAAGGGAAATTTTCCTAGGTGACACATACAGAAGGTGTGGGGGTTTCTGTTACATACTAAATCTGCTGGTGGATCATTCTACATTCGAGTCTAAGCAGAAATGGTCTGCTGCTAGTGCTTTTCAAGTCTGCAGCATCTCCAAAGAGCAGGAAAGAGTAGTTGTTGTTTGCAGCAGCCTTTCAAGTCAGTTCTACGCCACTAAAGAAATCTGCTAAAAGGGACAATGTTGCTTTTGCCAGAATGTCTAGAAGTTCACTCTCGTGTGTTTAATGGTGAATTGTAATATACTCATCTCAGGGTCACTTTACACTTCACACCAGTGTTTGGCATCACGGAAAGAAGTGTAGCATTTTATAGTTCTACCTCAAGTGCCTCTCTAATGTGCCTCTCAAGGTTAAAAGCGTTCAATGAAAATACCCACTTCAGTGCTACAGTTCTACTGAAAATTAGTATCCAGGTTTAGTATCTTTAAGAACTATTTCTTGAATTACAGTCCCAGATGAAATAAGCGTTGACTGCAAGTTCAGTTGTTCTGTTAGATAATAAAATCTATAAGTGGTTAGTGTTAAAGAAATTAAATGCCAGTATGAGCTCTAACAGAAAAGTGTATACATTTTATCACCTGTGTTTTGTCATATTCAAATTCATTGAAATTCAGATTGTAAGCAGTCTGGAATAGAATTTACATAATTCTGGTCATTCTAAAAATGAATTTATGTAATGTATTTTGAGTTCCTTGTGACAACTGTTTTTCTTTAACTATTTTATTAAGATTTTATAAAACATGGTCATTTTTACATGTTTATTTTGGGGAACATGAAATGTGAGGAATCTAGCAAATACATGATCTTTTAAATGATTGAATACTACTTCCTGCTGGGATATTTCTCCTTCATGGCACGATAGTTGAGGACTGACTTTGTTTTTCTTCTGTATTGTGGTGTATCAATATGCAATATGTTGTATATTTACCAGTACAGCCTGCACCATACAGCATATTATTGCATATAAGTTATTATATGCTAACTCCTGGATTTGAATAGTGTAGCCCAGAGAGCTAGGGTTTTGCAAATGGTCCTTCTGTCTATGTTGCCTTGTGAATTTGTAATTAAGAAGGCACTCATTTGGTAAAACTGGTACTTAAGTAGAACTGGAGTCTCCAAAGAACAAAGATGGGAATGTTTTGCTGTCCAGATGTTATCTCGTCTGTTACAGTTCTAAGTTTCGTAGGTCAGAAATGTTACATGTCTACATCCTTTAGCATCCACTCTAAGAATTAAGATCATCCAGTGTATCTGCTATCCATGTGCAGTGAGATCACCTAAGAAAATCTAGTTCCTGATTATAGAGATCTAGTAGTGTTGGATGTATCATGAGGAGGTGGGAGAGGAAAGAGCAGTGTAGAAAGTGCTGCCTGTTTATAACTCCCACCCAACTACTGGCTCCCAGCTCTTGAGAGCTTTTCTTATTTAAGATTTGGGATTGCAAATCCTTGCTGAAATGTGGCATAGATAATGACAATCTTATCATAATTTCTATTTTTACTCAGTGGTTCCCCTTCTTTCTTCTGCATTAAAGGTGGGAACGTGGTAGAAGCTTAACTACAGATAAGGAAAAAAAACAACCCAAAAGACTACAGGGTAATACTCCTTACTTGAGAGGTTTCCACTTGTTGCAACTTGCATTAGTTGCCACTGAAATAGTAGGAAGAGTGGGTCAGCTTTCAGGGAACCAAACTATGCAGACTGTGCTATCGGGAGCATCATTGTGTTTGCCACTGGGGAAATGGGAGGAATTGAGGTTTCGTTCTTTCCCGGTGATTGTAAGTTGTCTTCTGTGGCTTACTGCGCAGTGGGGAGACTGTAATCTGTTTATGACAGGAAATACAATGGTGCACGTAAAGAGCAGGGAGCTTACTGGTCATTTTCCTTTCTCTAAATGTTTTTATTTCCCTTTTCTATACCTCACAAAATATTAGGTTTATTAGAATCATTATTATTTCATCTGCATAATGGAAATCAAGCAAAGGGGAACAGCAAGGGCTATCCTTTTCTTTACCTACTCTTGTACTAATAATGTCTTGGATCGATCTCTGAATAAAACACCCAGGTAACATTATTCTGTAGAATTTATTTAAATTATAGGTTGCATTACATGAGTTAAAGCTCATGAGCTGCAATTTTTAGAATAGGTACAACAAAAAGCTTTATTCTCACTTAAAATTCTTGTTGTATTTTTTGTTAGCTCCTCAAGCAAAACCTTACTTGCTCAAATTAAAACCTGTGTCTGTGGCAGTAGGATTGGTTCTCCTATAAAGCATTTCTTTGGGGAGAAGAAGACCGGGCTATTTGTTCACCAGGGACAGGAGTGTCTCTCTGGATTTCCTGCTAACGCTCAGTGTGGTGCTAGTGGAAACAATGTCGCCTTTCCTGACTTGAGTGTCTCTGTCATCTGGGTCTTTGCAGAGCCTCATCTTGCCTTGGCAAAGGCAAAGAGGTTAAGTGAAGAAAGACCCCCGTCACAGAGGCTGGGGACAGGCTGCTTGACAAGCAAATAGGGACATCTGTACGCTCATTTCTCTCTCTCTCCGCCTCTCCCCCGTTTATGCATAGGAGCATTTATTTTGAGAGGGACAGAGTTGAGGACATTGCTTTTTTAAACTGGGATATCAGGTGAAAATGGCAGATGCTACCAATGATCATACAGTTTACTTAGAAAATACCAGTTGACAAAAAAATACTCAAAAAGGTCATAGGAGGTTCACCCCTGTGGTGGGCATGATTGATTATGCCCGAGTGTGATATGGAAGATTGGCTTTAAAGTTCCTGGTTGGTTTTGTTGCAGTTTTTGTGCTCGTTGGCAAGATGAAACTGAGTATTCTGAACTTCTTAAAAAACTGTTTGGGATGGTATTTTGAATATTATCTACTGTTATATTTAGTAAAGAGATGGTCTTTTCCTTGTGTCAAGTAATACATAGATGTATTTCTCTAAATTATTACATGAGGAAGAATGAAGATATCTGATCCAAAGAAGAAACAGATTTCTCTGGAGAATCACTTGCAATTGAGAGGATCTTCTGACTGGAAATAAAGTGTTGTGAAAAAGAATGATTAAACCTACCTGTAAAAAATATCTCTACAAAATATTTAAACTACTGTTTATCCTTTTCAAAATATTTTTTATTTCTTCAGGGATTATGATTCTGACTAACCTGCCTTTGTATCCTGGAACGTTTGTGCATATGAACATATATGTGTAGTACTATGTCATATTAGACGTATACAAATAAGATATGTAAACTATGGAAAACCTCTCTATTGCACAAGTGAAACTGAGCACATGTAACTAACTAGCATCAATATGAACAGAGAATTGGATTAACGGGTCGCTATGAAGGCTTTTCTAAAACAGACCTTTTCAGATTTGATCTGCTTATTGTAAAAATAGATACTAATATATGACAGTTTTAGCAGTTCAACAAAAATTGTTTGATTTTATTTATTTTATTTTAGAAAAATTATAGTTCTAATAGGTTAATATGATACTGTGTTCTATAAAGGACCCTTTATACATTTTTGTGAGGTTTTTTTCCACTTCATACTTACATGGATGCTTTCTGCGAGAGTTCCAGGAAGACTTTACTGTATACAAGCCACGGCGTGTCTCTCCTAACTGCTTTTTCATTCTTCGTCGTCCTGACAGTTCAACTGTGCAACTCTCAGCTTTCTTCTTACAGGTGTCTGTTTGAAATCATCTGTGAAGTGCTTAAGGTTTGGCTCTTACTGAGTTTAAAGAAAGACTTTAAACAAAAATACTAAAATTGTATTATTTTTTTCTAGTATATTGCAAGCCAGGAAGGTGGACTTGTCAGGAGAAGAATCTCCTGTCCTAATCCTGTCCCATTTATTTTGTCAGTTGTACAGGAGGAGGAAGACAAGGGTGTAATGGACAAGGCAGAGAAATTGATCACTTGGGGAAAAAGATGCGTCAGAGAAGCTTTGCTTTGAATTTTCTGATGCTTTTCTGAGAGCAGGTTGCTGTTCTCTAGCAACATACAGTAAATATTTTGTCTTTCTTTCTTTTGGAATTTAGCTGCTGTTACTGTGTTTTTGCTTGTGTGTTGTTTCCTGTTCTGTGATAGTACTGATACATTTTCCCTACTCTGTTCTTATTTTTATCTTCTGCATTTTGCCTTTGTATCATGCTACTACAACCTTTGTTTTCTTTCCTCTCAAATTGTACAGCGTGAGATACTAAAAGCAGTTTTCATGCCCTATATTAAAAATGCTATAAACTATGTGTTTCAGCTGTACTGTTTTTTTTTGGTTTTTTTGTTTTCTTAAGAAAACCACCTTGTCCCTTGTAACATTAAGGCTTATCCCATCTTATTAGCATATAATATTTGTTTATCAAAAAATGCAGATGATAATAATTTCATAATAACAGTACAATCTGTGAGTTCCACTTGGAGCAAATTGAACTGAAGTGTAAGACTCAGGAAAATCCTGCTTTAAGTTTTAATTAAATTATTGCTTAAAACATCAGCATTTTAACAAATGAGGGACAGATCTGGCATTCAGTGTGAACAATAGCATAGAAACTTATCCTGCAAGTGCTGCTTCAGTAGTATCATACCAGATAATGAGAAAGAACGCTTCAGTGCTTAAGAGACAATTTGGATTCTAGACAAATCTTGACATAATTTGCTTACTGTGACAGATATGCTTTTTATGAGTGAACTCTTAGTAGAAGCTGGGACAGAAGTGATTAGCATGTGTACAACCTGCTTTTCTGTTTTTCCTCCTTTCTTACACCGTGTTGCTATGGGAAGTTTGCAAAGGGTGTGTGAAGGAAGATAGCTGCATTTGAGATCTGATGGTATTTTTAGTGCACTAAGAAAAAAAAAAAGGAAACAATTAAAGGCTTATCAGGCAGTTGTAGGTGTGAGTGGTGTTACTATTTGTGGTGAGATGTAATATGTATGGTGGTATGTGCAGCACAGTGATATTCTTTATTTTTTTATAAAAGTTTTGTGGTATTGTTTTGGCTCAGGTGTGGTGGTTTTGGGTTGGTTATTTTTGGTTGTTTTGGCTTTGCATTTTTATTTTACTTCTAAGATAAATGCTGTTTGAAATCATGTGGAATTGGGGATTCTTGTGGTAGGGGCTTTATAGTATTTAGTAGTGCTGCTCAAACCGAGTTGGTGGAAGATGATGCTTCAAATAGATACATGCTTAAAAAATTGCCAAATAAATAATGCAGATTGATTTCTCCAGAAATAAGCTTGAGTTTGGACTCTCTACCCTGTATCAGACACCTATTTTATTCTGAAACATGCACACTCACCCTGTATCAGGCAAAGTCTGATGAAACATTTGGGTACCAAGCATGTTCAGCAAATCCGGTTGGGTGCTAAACAGGGATGCCAGAACTAAATGTCAGCCAGCTATGAATAATGCTAACAACACATCAATATTTATATCAGACTTCAAAAAGAATTGAGACAAAATGTGTAATATTTAAAGAAGCATTATCTCAATCACTTTAAGAAGTGTTATGGTTGAGGATATACTACTGTAAGAACTGAATTAAGAACCAGGTCCCCTTCTAAAAAAAATAAAACCAAAACAACCCATGCTAATTTTGAAAATGAAATCTTGCTTCATTTCTGCTTTGTGTCTATTTCAGGATTTATTTATTTTTATAAATAGTGCTGATCTGGAAATCATACTTCTCTTCAGTTTTGCCATTTTCATGAATTATTTTTACTCCTTTTACACATCAGCGCAAGAGTCAGTGTAGTTTTGTGCAGGGAGAGTAGATGGGCACACTTGCTTCCATACATCCTGGTGCAGATGATTTAGGGTTTGAGATAGAGATACTTGTACAAAGCTGGGACTTTTAGTCCTTGAATCGTTCCTGATGTTTCAGGGAACATCAGAAAAATGATTGGTAAACAGAGTTCCATAGACTTTTTGATGTTTACAGCAGCAAGAGGAGAAAACAGATTTACAGAATAGATCAACTTTTTTAAAAGAATAAGAGGCTGAGTTTGAGGAGTTTGTGTGTGCAGTGTCAGGTGTTTTCTATGTGCTGGTTAGATTTTTGACTCGACAGTGTCCCTTTAGGAAGAGTCTAAGACTAAAACTGTCACTTGTGAGCTGTGCTGCTAATTGTTATCTTCCTGCATTATTGCTAATGTAGTGGCAGGGGGAGGTGGAATAGGCGACAGAAGAGTTCAGAGACCGCTAAACCAAAATAATATAACTTGGCACCAGCAGGTCTATTTTACTGCTTGATATAAAATTGCCTTTGTTCACAGTAAAATTATTTGATGTTTTTAAAGGGACGGGAGACAAGAAAAGGGGAATATTTCCATTTAGCTGGTAGTCTTTAACTTTTCAGTCTCTGCTGTAGCTAAATTTCTCTATTTGTAATTAAAGTTGAATACCCAGAGTCTAATGGTGATCGTTATGGCTGTAATACCCAGCTGTTCACACCTTGTTTTTTTTTTCCATCTGGGATGACTGATTTAGGCCCCAGCTTCACAACAAGCACTGAGTTTTTCTGCAACGTGAAGAGGCACGAATGATCTTTATACTTGGGTAAATCGGAGGTCTCTGTGTCATGCCCTGACAAGTAGTCTGAGTGCACCAGGGAGCTCACATATCTTTCTTGGAGGGCTCTCATTCTTCCTGCCTTGTCTCCCAAGTCCCTGAGCATGTACCTTTGTCCCATTGCTTTTCAAAGCATGTTTTTGTTTCCTTCCATATGTGTTACTCTAGATCTGTTATTTTCTCTTTGCACTTTTTCCCAGCTTCTCCCCTTTCAGGGATGAGGGAGCTGAGGGCATCAGCTGCCCTGCCGGGGTGCTGCCCCGCTTCTCCCAGCGACAGAAGCCCTGCAGCCTCAGCATCCTTGGGAGCCGCCTGGTTCCTGCCTCCCAGCCTGTTCCACCTCCTACGCATGGCACCCTGCTTGGTTGGCCACACATCTGTGAAATGCTACAGCCTTGGAGGAAATAATCCTCCCTCAACTTT
>VXBW01003118.1:401673-433628 GCA_013400375.1 Thinocorus orbignyianus | reverse complement strand
CCCCCCCACCTTCCCACCACCAGCCGTAGTCTGAGCTGAATCAGTCTTTTCTTGTTTACATAAACATGTGAAACTGTTCATGAATGTTCCCTGTGTGTTAACTGGGATTTTTCTATGTGTTTCTCTCGCTCCAAAATGGAACTTGGAAAATAACGTAAAAACTTTTTGTCATTCTGCAAGTGTTTAAGGAGTACTTAACGAGCCTTAGTGAGGATGAGACCTTGGTGGATAAGCCACATAGTGAGACAGACCTGTAAAACTCATGGCAGAATAGATGGAACAATAAAAAAGATGAGAGATAAAATATTACAGCTCTCCTAATTGGGAGAGCGTCATGTAGGGAGAGATTTAGACTTCTGCAAGAGCAGTAGTTCGTGATAGAACAAACCTAGATGTTATTTCTCAGCTGATACTCAAAAATATATTTTTGTGACTCCCATGTATCTCCTCTTTATTTTATTTATTTTTTTGTTAAGATATATGTAGGGGAAAAAGCACAGTAAATAGTTGAATTTTTAAATAAAAACACTTTAATTTTATTAAGTTAAAAGAGCACTTTTGGAAGTAAGAGCTTCTGTTTTGTTGGTTTTTTTTTTTGTTTTTTTTTTTCCTCTCTATGCCCTTTTTGGTTTCTTTTTATTGACTTTGAGATATTTTTTGTGATGATGTTTCCCCTTCCACTAACATATGCCTCTCTGATTTAGGTTTTTAATTGTTAAATTCTGTTCCAGTATTCAGTTAGGGTGAAGACTTTTCCTGTCAACACCAGGAATATTGGTGATCCTGTTTCCACACTTTACTCTTTAGAGCCTTTGGGATCATTGACATGAGAGGTTATTTTGCAAGTTGGAGAGAATACTTTTGTAAAACTTAAAGTTACTGGTTTTTTGTTTGTTTGTTTTTCCCTCCCAAAAACCCTCTACAAATCATACCTCCCATGAGGTCCAAAACAAGTTGTTTCTTTTATTAAGCCTTACTTTCTGTCCTTTGATCCCAGTTTCACTGTTGCATCCTTGTGCACCTGTGCAGATTCCTGTGAGCTTCAGTGAGACCTGAGTGTAGGACTCACCTCATTTCAGAGTGTGACTAAGATGCTAGTTTTGCAGTTTCTTCTTATTCCTCATTTCAGTCGCTCAGTATCTCGCAAATTTATGGATGAGCTAGTGCTGTCGTAGGAATTTTCTATAGGAAAAAATGTCACCATTCTTAGTTTTCGTTCCTCAAGGGATTTGTGATTTAGAAAAACAATGAGGTTCATCTAGGCTATACATTTATAAAAATGTTTTACTTATCTGTTACAGGTTTTTTGATGTATGTCTTGTTTTCTTTTTTTCTTGAGTTTTTTGTTTGTTAGTGAGGTGGGTTTTTTGTTTAGCAAATATTCCTTAATTAGCGTAGTACCTGCCATTGAAGTGGAAGCTAATAATAATTTCTTAAAATGTCTTCTATTTATTGCTTCCTTCTTAGGGATTTTCTTTTTACTTGATGTTCTTAATGATGCCTTTATGTTTCCAAAAATAAACAAGATTAGCACTATTTATTCTACAACTGACCTTCATATGCACAAATTGTTTTTAACGTGCCTTTTTTTACCTCCTGTGCTCAAAATCACTACCTTTTATTTTTTTTTTTCAAGCTAATGAAGAGTTTTGATTTCACTCTCTCTCCGCATTTTGTGCCTTTCTTGAAACAACTGCTCTTGCATTTTGCAAGTGTGTTTGTATTTACACTATATACACTTGTATAATACAGCTTTTTGTCTTAAACTACTTTCTCTAGACCATAATTTGCACTAAGATTCTGTAATATAATCAAGTCCATGGTTAATGCTTGACTACTCACCCTAAAATCTAAAATTATTTAAGGCTTTCAGACCTCTGTCTGCTTTACAAACAAATAATATCCTTGTGCTTCAGTGTTCTTTCATACTTTTCATACTTTTCTGTCTGCTAGTGTATGTCTCTGCAATCCCAAGACACCAGTGTTTCTCTTTTTTCAGCCCCTTCCTTCAGCAGTGATTTCTGGTCATGGCAGTCTGCTGTGACACTCTTTGGATCAGTGACGTTCTCCTGACATTTCTTGTCAACTGCCATACGCTTCCAGTAATCCCATTTTGAATGGAAAATCCTATAAAATGTTTCTGCAGGCTTCTTACCACAGCAAACCACTGACTGTCTACAGCCGCTCAGGACCTAATAGTCTAGAGTAGTACATCTGAGTAGATAATTGTTCTCTAGTTCCATTTATTTTCTTTGAAGATTTCTGTTTCAAGGTGACTCTTAATTCTCTTTATTTTGCTGCTTGTCTGTATCTAATTGACGAGATTCCAAATGCATAAATCGTTTCAATTTTGTGCTTACTGCCTATAGCCTTTTGTACCTTGGAAAACATTTTCTTTCTCCTTGAATATCCTGTTTGTTTAGCAGTAATCCTTAACTTTGAGTAGCTTGTGTCCAAGGGTAAATAAGCTATGTAAAGGTGGTCATAACAAATTCACACTTTGTTCTAGGATTACCATAAAATTTTAAAATAGGGTGGAATGTTTTGCTTTTGTCTTAAAACAGATTGACTCTTGCCTATGGTTGGTATGGGAGAGGAGATGAAAACTGTATCCGTCTTTCTAACCCTGAGCGTATTGGGAACCATATCGCAAAGAAAATTTGGGTTAAACCCTCCTGGGTGCTTGAGGGGAAGGAGTGTGTATTAATTTTACACTGTGCTGTAGTAACACTCAAAGCAGTCAATATGCTTAGATGTTTGAAAGAAAATGGAAAAAACCCAAACCTGACCATGCAGACTCTTCTAAAGGGCATCCAACTTTGGGGATTTCCCAGGAAGTGATCTGGCAGCCCTGACGAGTCTCCTCTAAGAATCTCAGATACAGTGCATTCCTAGAAGGCACCAACAATGCCCAGAAAAATTGTGTCCTACGTTGCCAGAGACCTGTAACAGCCATAAAGTGGAAAAAGATACAATTAAAGTTTTATTGCCTTAAATTCAGTCATAAGTACACTGAAATAGTGTAACTGGCCACAGTATATAAGCGCTTCATAACACTGCTAATAGCATAACCCTCCTAATAGCATTGAAGCGTTTTATATCAAGGCTAAATATACATACAGAAATAATGCATAGCTACAAAGGCAGACCTATGTTTAATTTCACAAATAAGGGACAGAAAAACACGTTAATCAACAATTCGGGCAGTAAAATCTGCAAGTAAAAACAAAGGATGCAGAACAATCAGGAAAGATTTCTGGTGGAACTGGAACAGCTTTTGGTCCTAAAGAAAAGAAGATAAATAATGCCAGAAGCAGATGAGATTGTCTTCCCATATCCTTTTTTTTGGTGGAGGAGATTATGAGCATTAAAAACAGTCAGCAATTGCAAAGAGAAATAAGGAAGAAAGAAGTCTACCACCGTCATTCCTTCTTCATAGCCATCACTATTTAACTGCATGGCATCAGCTCAGTGATAAAGCTAATTTAGAAGATGATTAGGGTCTGCTGGTTGGAATACAGTGATAATGGCTGATAATGATTAAAAACTTAACCATTGGCAATGTGTATCATTAGTGAATGTCAGTCTAGTTCGGTACTGTTATGAAGTTTGCCACTGGTCTCATTTATCTGGTTTCCAAACCTTCCCATCACAGCTACCTTATGCTTAGCTGTGCTAAGCAGTAACTGTTCATCAGGACAGGGACAAGTGAAGCATCTCCATGGATTTTCTGTTAAAAGCCTAGAATACTTTTTGTAGACTTAAGAAATTACAGCAATTGCAAGCTAGAGATGTGATTACCTGTTTTGATGCAAAGAAATTATGCACAGCTTCATCAGAACCTGATGCCAATGGGTGCACACATGTATTTTGTGCAAATCTAGTGAGGAATCTAATGTGCTTACTGTAACTTGGCACTTAGATGCATAATTTATGTTCTGTAGGCTCTGTATGGAGTCACTTGTGAGCTTTCTATTCTGTGATCTGAAGTCACAACAGCTTATTATATATTCTTGCTTTTCCTGTTTGCAGTGCAAGCTCCACATTCACAGATTATATTGAAATAAATATGAAAAAAAATCCTCTTAGACTGATTTCTATTAGAAATGTACTATCTTATGCTCTCGTCCCAGATGCACATGCTTCTATATCATTGATATGCATGTGATCACTAACTTGTGTTTCATTTGATTTTATAGATTCAATTTAGTCTCTGTGGCCAGAGTTGTTCTTAAATTTGTGGTTTCACAAGCCTGTGGAAAGTACTGTGTGTTAAATTTCTTCTAGAAACTTAAGGTTTTTCTTCAAGTCTCTCTCTTTGTTAGAACTGATGTTCTTTGTGCTCAACCCTTATTTCTTTTGGTGCCTGAAAACAATTTTTTTTTTTTCTGAGAAGGAAAGAGAAAGGCAGAGCACAAATGATAAAACTTACACAGAAAAAACCCAGAGTTACTGCCGCCCTCTTTGCAAGTTCTGCCCATCCATCTCTCTTTTCTTAAAATAGCTGCAGTAAACTGATTGCCCCTTCTTTTCCCTGCCCCTTCTCCTGCACTGGAAAATAAATAGTTATCACTATGGTAGGCCTTCCAGAAGTCTGCAATCTACAGAAAATAAGTGTTTCCAGTCTCTCTTGTAAACAGACCTCAGAGAAATATTACCGAAAATAGGTTACAAAGGTAATATGACATTGATCTTAATACAGGGTGTCTTGTAGCTGTGGCTAATTTCATCTTTTGTCTGCTGAAATCCTACTTGTGTTGGAGGAACACATGAAAATTGTGTGAGAAGTTTTCAAAATAACCAGTTCAAATTTGTGGTTTGTCTGCACCTGGGGAGAAAGAGTCCCATAAAATCCTATTTGCACAAATTTGAGTGTGTACTGTCGTATTAGCTGTGTGGTCAAAAAGTGTTTGTTATTTGAATGAGGGTACTGATAACTACATTAATGACACAAGAGAATAATGAAAAAAGGTTTGGCAAAATTTAGAATTCTCATAGAACTGTAGTAAAAAAGGGGGGGGTAGGGAGGGAGGTAGTGGCTGTCAAATGCAGAGTTTCTTCAGGTTCATGTGGTGGAGGGTTTCTGGGCTGTGAGCCTGTAGTTGCTCTGTGATTGATATGCAGCTGTATACTGTTCATAAACCTGTTCTTTGTACTGGAATTGCTGGTGGGGGAAATCTTTACCCATGGGGGACATGATCTATCTTGGTGTAAATGGGCTTTCTTGTATAACCCTTGGGTACATGAGGAGCTTGCGCTGTCAGAGAGTGCTGCAGTGGGTGCCGGCGTATGAACTGTTTGTATCTCTGCTTCTGAGTGTGGTGTTATGCTTTTGGGAGACCTCAGTGTGTATATGGCATTTGCATAGCCCAGTTTTCCTAAATTAGGCTATTCAGGTTTTAATCGTGAAACTCAAAGTAGCCTCTTTCTGTAGCATGGTGCTCTCTAGGGGTGTCGTGACATGAATATAACCATGAGACTATGGTCAGAGGAGGAGAGATTAGTGTGATAACATGGGACACCCTTACAGAAGTTTCTTGTAAAATGTATTTTTAAACACTGCTGACAGTAACAAAGGGCTTGCATGTGCAGGAGTATAACTTAACATTTGGTTTTAAGAACATATTTCTGTGCTAACATGATTAAATAAATGCCTGCTTGTTTTCATATATATTTGTAGATGCAGACACCTATGTAATATATGTTTGTGTATATATGTGTGTATGTATGATTATGCATTTGGTTGAATTAGGATGTAGGATGAGGCATAGATATACCCAAGCCAATACAAAAGTGATGCCTGGACTCTAGATTTTGCCTAAGCTGACCCAGAGCTGCATGTGTTATTTGCCCAGAATAAATGTGTTGAGTAAATGTTGAGTTTGGTTTTGTTTTATTTTTTCCCCAGTAGTACACTGAATTGTTTTTATCTTAAGGGAAAAAGCAAACTATGGAACATTTAGTTCATGTTTTCAGTTCACCTTTACTGTAGTTATTTAAAGTATGTTAGTCAACCTTGTCTTCTGTTGTTTTTTTATTTCTAGACGGTGCAAGAGAGTCGCAGTTGCCCAATCAAGATGAACAGAATGGCTTCCTTCAGCAAGAAAATAGAACATTCATTTTTTAGGATTATGTCTACAACATGAAGCATTTATCTGTAGCTGTCTTTGAAAACATTCATCTATGACCTGAAATGTCCTGATCCTGGGGGGAAAAATGAAATTCCATTAATTAAGACTATAATTTTTAAATGCATTTTTATGACTAATTGTATTTACTTATGCACAACACGGATACAGACGTCATACAGCAGAGGTTATTTTAACACATACGCACATTTGTGTTTGTGCATTCAGTATACATCTTTAAATTATCTATATTTATTAATAAATGAAGACTTGGGAAGAAGCATTTGTCGTCTATGGACAAGAGTAAAGCACGTTCCCCCAGAATGGATGGCAATTTTGTTTTGAGTAAAATCAATAACTTAAAAGTAGAGCAAGAGGAAGACAGCATTAACTGTACTCTGGAAAGAATGGATATAAAGACAGAACAAGATGATTTCAAACATGCGGACAGCAGTGATGAACAGGAAGACAAAGAAAAGAACTTCATTACCAACAACCCTGGCAAATATTTATCTACAGAAAATGAAGATGATTATGGATCTCTTTTTTCTCAGTATAGTAGTACGCTTTATGATGTAGCAATGGAAGCTGTGACACAAAGCCTCCTTTCTAGCAGAAACATAAGCTCCAGAAAAAAGTCACCTGCTTGGAACCATTTTTTTATATCTCCTAGAGATAGCACTAAAGCAATATGTATGTACTGTATGAAGGAATTTAGCAGGGGTAAAAATGAAAAGGACCTGAGTACAAGTTGTCTCATGAGACATGTAAGGAGAGCCCATCCCACTGTACTAATTCAAGAAAATGGAAGTATGCCAGGTATATCCTCCTTTTCTTCACCTACATTGTTACTGCCACCTCAGTCCGCAGATGTTGGAGATCTGAGTTCTATGTTAACCCCCATAAAACTGGTCAAGAAAATGGCTTCTAAAATACCATCTCCAGATCGGATAATTGAGGAATCTGTGTCTGTTGTTTCTTCTGAAGAATTGCCAGATCTCTCAGTTGCTGAAAAGTGCAGCAAAGAAGAAGTCATGGTTGGGTCATCTCCGCAGCTACCCAACAACCAGTATGATGACACTGTGGAGAATGTAGCAGAAAAAACTGTTGTTATTCCAAAGAGCACATCAGGTTCCAGAAGGAGATCTGCTGTCTGGAAACACTTTTATTTGTCACCTCTAGATAATTCTAAAGCTGTTTGTATCCATTGCATGAATGAATTCAGTAGAGGAAAAAATGGAAAAGACTTGGGAACAAGTTGTTTAATAAGACATATGTGGAGAGCCCATCGTTCCATTGTCCTGCAAGAGAATGGGGGTGGTACCAGCATACCACCTCTCTACACTGCACCTCCAACTCTGTTGCCTTCTCTACTACCCTCAGATAGTGATCTTAATTCCATGTCATCTTCTCCTGGAAAACTAATGAAAGAATCAACTTCTGTTTCTTCTTCTCCAGACAGAATCTCTGAGGAGATTCATACTAATCTCTCTTCTGGAGATGCTCTAGTGGAAGACTCAATGCTGTCATCTTCTGATGATATAGGTGAAGTCTCCTTTGTTTCATCTCCAGAGAAACAGTGTGAGGGATTAGGTCCACTAATATTTGAACCAACTGCTGTATTTCAGCAAAATAAAAGGATTATGAAAAGGCTTAAATCAGAAGTTTGGCACCACTTTTCATTGTCACCTGCAGACAGTCTGAAAGCAGTATGTAGATACTGCAGTTGTATGATAAGTCGTGGTAAGAAAGGAGATGTGGGCACAAGCTGCTTGATGAGACATCTATACAGACGCCACCCCGATGTAATTGGAAACCAAAAGAGCTTTCTTGATGTGAGTTTGGCAAATTCTCCTTATGCCACTTTGGCTTCTGCAGAATGTTCATCCTCAAAGTTGACTGACTTGCCTACAATGGTTACACATGATAATCAAATTATATTTCCTGTTAATAGTAAGAAGACCTCAAAACTGTGGAATCACTTTTCAATTTGTTCTGCAGATTCAACAAAAGTAATATGTATGCACTGTGGACGTACAATAAGTAGGGGGAAAAAGCCAACAAATCTGGGCACAAGTTGCCTTCTAAGACATTTGCAGCGGTTTCATAACAATGTTTTGAAAACGGACGTCTCAGAGACAGTATTATCCTCGTCTACGGATAATCACGTGCCACTGAGCACAGAATTACTAGGATCTTCAAATTTTGATGAAACCAATGACAAATTTTGTGACTCTCACCCAGTTGCCAAAAAAATCACAAGTCTTGTAGCCGAAATGATTGCACTTGACCTTCAGCCATATTCTTTTGTAGACAACATTGGCTTTAACAGGCTGCTAGAATACTTGCAACCTCAGTATTCTTTACCTTCCCCGTCTTACTTTTCTAGGACAGCAATTCCAGATATGTATGATAATGTAAAACAAATAATTATTTCACATCTTAAAGAAGCTGAAAGTGGAGTGATCCATTTTACATCAGGAATATGGATGAGCAACCAAACACGAGAATATCTAACGCTGACGGCTCATTGGGTAACGTTTGAGTCTTCATTTCGACCACAGTGTGAGGATTACCATTGTTCAGCACTGTTAAATGTATCACAGATCGATTGCGACTACAATGGGATCAGTATCCAGAAGCAGTTAGAGTACTGGTGGGAAACATGGATTACTTCCATTGGCCTGCAGATTGGGATTACTGTTACTGATAATCAGAGTATAGAGAAAACTTTAAACGAGGGTGATCATTCAAGTGTACAATGTTTTAGCCACACTGTTAATGTCATTGTAAATGAGGCTATTAAAAGCCAGAGAATGGTTCAGAATTTGCTTAGTATTGCAAGAAAGATCTGTGAGCGCGTCCATCGGTCAGCGAAAGCAAAAGAGAAGTTAGCTGAGTTGCAAAAAGAGTATGAGTTGCCTCAGCATCAGCTGATACAAGATGTTCCATCAAAGTGGAACACATCATTTCATATGCTTGAACGTCTTATCGAACAGAAAAGAGCAATTGATGAAATGTCAATAGAGTGCAGCTTTCGGGAGCTAATAAGCTGTGATCAGTGGGAGGTCATGCAGTCGGTGTGTCACGCTCTCAAACCTTTTGAAGCTGCAAGCAGGGAGATGAGCACACACATGTCTACTCTAAGCCAAGTGATTCCAATGATTCATATACTTAACAGGAAAATAGAAATGCTGTTTGAGGAAACAATGGGCATAGATACTATGCTGAAATCTTTGAAAGAAGCTATGGTGAGTAGATTGTCCTCCACACTTCATGATCCAAGGTACATTTTTGCTACGCTTCTGGATCCCAGGTATAAAACATCCTTATTTACAGAAGAGGAGGCTGAACAATATAAACAAGACTTAATCAGGGAGCTGGAAATAATGAGTTCTACCTCAGATGATGATAAACCTGTTTCCAATGGATGTGATATAGGTTCACCATCTACAAATTCGTATGAGGAAGATAATCTTTGGTCGCTCATGGGTGACATGAAGAAAACTAAAGACATGAAAGAGAGAGCGAAGTTACCAGAGGAAATGGTGCTTTCTTACTTGGAGGAAGAAGTGCTTGAGCATAACTGTGATCCTTTAACTTACTGGAACTTTAAGAAGTCATCTTGGCCAGTACTGTCAAAATTGGCTGTCAGGTTCTTGGGTTGTCCACCAAGCATTGTTCCTTCAGAGAGACTGTTCAATACATCCAATGAAAGCAACAACTTTAGTCAGTCAAGGTTAATGATTGAACACTTTGAAAAGCTTATCTTTTTGAAGGTGAATCTTCCCTTAATATACTTCCAGTATTGAAACTAATGAACAAACTGCTAGACTAAATCTGTTGTTGCTCACTGGATATTAACTATCTATAACTCGGATTTTTAAATTGCTCCAGTAGGGGCCATGTATGACATCTAATCAGTGACTATAATTCTAAATTCTAGTTTCATTTTTTTCAGCTTTCAATATGTCTACATGTGCCTTATTCATAGTACTTCAGGCCAGATATTGTATATATGTTTTTTAAAAGTTCACACTAGAGATAGCCTGTCTTGTCAAATTATACAAAATTACGTAGGTTTTAATCCTTAACTGTAAATGAATTTTAAAAAGCTCAGTCATTTGTTTTAATAGAATGGCAAAAAAAAAAAAAAAGTAAACAGTTCTATTCTGTAGTTTTTTATTCAATTATTATGTAAAAACCATAAACCAGGTACTGTATTTTTAGTTGAACATTGCTTTAATTGCAACAGAACAGCTTTTATAGTTGTCAAAAGAAAGCTGTATGTGAAAGATGGGGTTCAAGCCGTCTTTTTATTGTGTGGTGTTTTTAACTGCAAGCCCTAAAGTACTTAAAAGATTAAGAAGAGTTATTGAGGAAGATGTGTTTACTGGAAACTATTGACATAGTATCTGAAAACAAACCTTAAAATTTGAGATGATATGGAATGTCAGTTATACAGCACTCTGTAGTACAACTTCCCATTCTGGGTTTCTTCTTCAGGTTTTACATTTTAACTGAACTACAGAAATATTCTGGGTATTTATAAGAGCTCTTTGGAAGTCTTATTCAAGTTTGTGAATTAATACTTGTTATTTAATGCCATGTACAAAAAAAGGCAAGAAATTTACCATGAAGACTCTAATGTCATTCTAAAGCCTTTTCTAATCTTTAGTGCATCAAAACTATAAGGTTCCCTCTTGTAAAAATTGAGCCCTTACTCCTAATGTAATTTCAGTTGTGTAGAACAGCCTGTCTTAAAGCTCCTAGTACAGAAATAACCGATCTTCTGATTTTCAGTAATAGCCTTATGGATATGGTGCACTGCTTAGGATTTTATGTAGTAGGGTTGATTCTTAACTGTTGGTGTCCAGCAGGCATATGGGATATAGAGGCCTCAAAATTTCAAATAAGATGGAAAAAAATAGCCAGCATTTTAATTTGAAAGGAACATTCTCCCTGGGTTTTTACTCTGGAAAGATTAATCTTCTCATTTCAGTTTTCATTGAATATTTTTTGGGAAACAAGTCATCATTTGCCTATGACCTTTTAGAAAAGTTGTAGCTTTGTTAAAATACTGTACCTATGCCTAATCTAATTTTACATTTACTATGTTTTAGTGTATTTATAAATGGTGGACTCAGTTTCTGAAATTAAACATTTTATTTGCAATTTTCTAGTGGTAGTCAACACTGCCTTTTATTTTCAGATGGATTTAAGACGAACATTGAATAAAAATCCTTTGATACCTTTGTAATCATAAATATGCCATGGAGCATGCTATGGGATCAGACTGGTTTTCCATTTAGCTCTTTGTACTTAAGACTGGATTCTGGTTCTTCATTTTACTCAAGCTCTTCAACCTCAGGAAAATCTGTTGAATTCTTTCCCAGGTCGCTTTGGTTTCCATGTGATGTTTCTCTAAATATTTTATGGTTTCAGGTATTTCAGTTGTTATTCCATCAGTTATGTTTACACCTGTAATGTTTAAGTAAATTACTATATATAGTGTAGCTGGGAAAAACTAACAATGCATTTTGTCTTCTGTCTTTTAAAAGGTAACTTTTAATTTCATTCTATCAACAGTCAGCATTTCTTTGTTCTTCTAGGGTTAAATGAGAATAGCACATGTTTTTTCTGCAGTAATAAAACAATTTGTTCTAGTTTATATGTAGTTTGAGCTAGGTGAGTTTGAAAGAGCTTATTGGGAAACATGTTTAAATGGATGGTTACTGGTTAATTATTATCTCCATTTTCCCCCCTACATTTTTACTGTGAATATAACCTTGACCTTTGTAAAGGAGATGTTTAAATCTCTCCAGACCAGTAGAGAGGGAGGTAGAGGATGAAGAAACTCTTTTTTTTTTTTCTTTTTCTTTTTAAACAAGTGAGACAATTTTCACTCCACAACTTTGGCTTGAAGCATTGCAGAACCACATCTACCAGCAGGAGTACTGTCAGTGCTCTGGAAACAAGCAGCTTGTTTCCTCTGAAGGCAGTCTTTAAATGGAGCTCCTGTGCAACTCTCATGTGGAAAGTTGAAGAGATGATGGCATTTTGTAGCCCCCAATTTGCATCTTACTTATGTGAGTACTTAATTGTTCAGTCATGCTTTTGTTTTTTCCTGAGAGCATGAGAACTAGTCACTATTTTTGGGAGTAAAATTTTATCAGTTAGTCCACTTTATTTGTACCTGCAACTTCCATTTCTTTGAAGGGCTTAGTTCTTAAGACCACACTGTTTCAGTATCAGCTTGGCTAAGAATTAAAAATTCCATCAGAATTTTTTTAAAGATAACATACAAGCCCAAAAGGCCTTAAAATAATGTAATTCTTAAAACATAAAATAAAATTAAAGGAAAAAAAAAAAGGAGAGACTGAAAGCACAAAGCTGCTATTTTTCGGATTTAAACCACGATCCTTCTATAGGAGTTATGGGAGCATCTGTATCTTCAGTTCAGGCACTGCCACCTTTGAGAAAAGAATGACTTCAAAAGAAGGGCTGAAACCTTTCATTGAAGTATCAAGGTAAGTTGTTGAGCGGGTGGGGCTTGTCTTGGGTTTACGTAATTACTTTTAATATAAATTCTTAGTGATTGCTAAAACTTTCTCTTATTTATCAAGCCAAGTTTGTGCTGCACCAGTCCCTGCAGCAGCAGGCAGTTCCCCAATGCATAATGATATAGTGAACCTGCAACAGTGATAGTAATTTATTTAAACAGTTAATTTCAGTACATTAGCAACCTCAGAAATAGCTGTAAGCAGACAGTTTTTCCCCTCAGCGTGAAAAGTCAAGTGTAGATGGAACTACAGGTGATGCTCACAGCACGAATCTTACAGCTCTTGTTTCTTTTAAGACTAAGCAGGTCTTACAACTAATTGGACATTGCAACAAGAAATATTTTTTAATACTAAAGGTAGGAAGGGAAAGAAATAGAGATCTGCAATAGCATTTTCAAAAACAACAAAATCAAAGTAGGTGTTTATAGTTGCTGAGAGATTTGTCCCTTTAAGTGGCATTTTTCTCTGCCACTGTAGAGCTGACCATAACAAAATCTCCAAACACAGGGAAAATAAACACACAGTTAGCAAATAACACTTTATATATTATTTAGATTTTATAAACTAAGCATTTTAGTTTTTCCACAAATACATTCATTCTTTGCTTTATTCTTAGCAATGAGAAAAAGTGATTATTTACCGTATTGGTTTCCTTGCAAAACTGACCCCCGAGTGCTCCATTTCATAAGATGAACATGCCAACCAGAAACAGTAACCACAGCGATGTCCCCAGCCTCAGCCTGGCTTCCACAGGCTAGATCAATGCCTAAGGAGTCCCTGCCTTTTTTTTTTTTTCTTTTGAAACTGCACAACCAACTCTTGCTTCCAATTTAAATCATAAAGAAATTGGCAGTTTTAAAGGAAAAGGTGGGCTCCATTTCTGACTCTTTTCATATTGCACTTGGCATAACTGGACATAGATGGTACAAAACCAAGGGGCAGTTGCAGCTGAAAAAAAGCAGAGTTGGTGAAAGATTCCTCAGCACTGTAAGATGTAGAATTTCAGAAGAAGTCCTTGCTGTCCTTGCCTTCATAAATGAAGGTATAACATCCCACGTAGCTGTAGTTGCTCGTGTTGATCGTGTAAGTAGTCGCCTACAAAATGGATCAATTACTTTAGGAGTCATATTTAAATAAAAACCAAAGAAAACCTTCACAGAGGTATTGTCATGTAACTTCAGGAGGTTTTGTGAACACCCTTCTAATGTGCTGTGCCACACATGAAGCGAGTAACTATATGTTATAACTCACATGGGCGATGGGCTCAGCCCACAGTTTTGCTCTTCTCTTGCAAATAGAAAATTAAGTCACTTGTACAAGAAAGTCTTTGAATACCAAGTTACAAGGAAGCTCTCAGGGAAGGTGGTGGAGTATTTAAGCAGCAGCACAGGTAATAAAGCAGGGAAGGCAGCACTAGACCTGTATCTCTGTTGGGTATGGAAAAGTGTTCTTGGACGCAAAGGAAACGCACGTGCGTTGAAAGAGATGCAGCAAACAAGTGCTTAAATCTTGTATCGCCTTTCAAGTTCTGAAGCACTGTGGAAAGAACTAGCAGTGTTCAGAAGATAGGGACGGTCCTGGAGCGGCTGCAGTAGGGAGAGGCAGCAGAGTCTCCATGTCCCGTCCCACCAGGGAGACACATGCAACGCTCAGGGGGTGATCAGCGTTTCAGAATGTGGTGAGCAGTTGCATTGTGTTGCTTTCTGATGGCTGAAGTGAAATGGATGGCGAAGGGTAGACCCTGAGACACACTCTGCCTTTTCTCATTGTTAAATGTATTTTACATCAGATGCAGTACAGCCTACTTACAGCAGGTAGAAGGTAAATACGGTCTGATATTTTTTCCCAGCTCTGAAAGGTCTATTACCTAAAGACTTGGTAAAATGGAAGCTGTTCTTTCATCTTTGGTTCTTCTAGTTCTTGATGGGAGAGTGATGTTTAACCCTGTTTTAAAGCTGCTTTTACTTCCATCGTCCAAAAATGTCCTCTATCAGCAAGTTCCACAATGTTTTTCATGCGGTTAGTTTTATTTAGTTTCACCACAGTGTTCTAAATCTCATGCTGTAAGACAGTGATTATTCACCATCTCTGGGTGAAATGACACGTTGACGTGTTTGTGTCCAAATCATTTATGAGCCTTGTGCTTTACAGGAACAAACATTGCTTTCAAGAAATTAAGGCAAACTTCAGAAGGCAGTGCACGATGCTGTCAACGTTTGACCTTTTGGGAGTTTAGCAAGACATCCTACAATAAATCTCATTCTACAACAGCATTATGCACGTTAAATGCATTTTATTTACAACTCCACTCTGTGCTTAAATGTCATAAATGTAATGTAATTTCTAGATGGACTTTACTGTCTTCTGCTTTATTCAGGTTAATTCAGCCCTTGATTATTTGACTACTCACCACATTTTTGCTTATTTTAAAAACAACTAGGGTTGTTTGTGAAGAATTTTTTTTTTTTTTAAGAACTTGAATAGCCATGAGCAATTTATTACTTTGAAGTCCCTTCAGAAATTCCCCCAGAAAGTTTTCAGAGTCTCTCTTACCTGCACCATTCATGCAGTAACTTCAGGCCTCACCCCTTGTCTCCCAAATGCAGAAGATTTTGTAATACCCCTTTTTTCGCCTTTGTAGATGGGGTGAGAAACTTCCTTAATGCTCTCTTGTATCTAAGGGAACTTAAACCTGCACTCTCCTCCATGCAAGTACACTGAAGGAGAAAATAAGCTCTCTAATTTCTTGTGGCGCTGGAAAGACAACACAGGACTCAGGGATGACAAGATTCATTTGAGAGAGCTGTAGTTTCCATTCCAAGGACTCTTTGTTTATTGAAAGCAGCCTTTGGAGAAAAACTGCAGTAACTGTCATGCCAGTTGTTTGACAGAAACCCATTCCTCTTCAGAGTACAGGCTACCATGACACTCATTGCTCTACGTTTGGGGGTTCCCCGTACTGTCACAGACACCACGCAGCTACTGGTGCTACAGTGCTGCAAGCACTGCATGGGTCAGGATGCAGGTCTTTGGCTGATGGCCAGAACCATGACCCAACCATGTAGCAGATCTTAAAACTAAGCATTTTTCAAGAACCACATAAGCAGAGCAAGATGCAATAAGACCGAAATAAATTTCAGACACATTTCACACCCGCAATCCAGTATCTTTTCTGATTTCATGTATGCATTTTACCTCCTTCCTCTACCCCAAGCAAATAGACTGAAGAGGCCAATTTGAGCTGATGGCTTCCATTGTGATCAGCAGTATGCGCTACTACCACCCTGAACACCATTACTGCTCTAAGTCCAACAGGTAGCACCCGAACACCAGAACCACAGCCTGTGAAAGGACCTGGTTAGCTACATGTGTCTGACATTCAGCAAGACTAAACTCTTCAGATGCTCCACGTCCACATATTCTGTGCCTCTTCGGGCACTGTCTAGAGAAGCCTGTGTTACAAGCACTAAGAGCCCCACGTTTTTTCTGCAGTTAACAGAAGCGTGTTTCTGCAAAGAGATTCTGACAACCAGGGATGTGGAAAGCTAGAGCAACTACACGCTTAACTTCAACAGTGCAGACATTTGTCTGTGCTTGGGCAGGATAGTCTTTAGGTTCTTAATTTGTGGATTACAGCATGGGGGAGTTACATAAAGTCAACAACTAGGCTTAATGTAAGGGCCTACATCCTTACTCAAAGGTTTTCCTTTGTATTGTTCCAAATCCTCAGCTATTTGCACATGTACTTCCTTCTGTCTCCTGTGAATTGTTTGATGTTCAGATTGGCTCTGGAGTTTTCTTCCAAAGACAAGTCAAATAGATAATACTTGAATTGAATGATTTCAATTTCAAGAACAGCCAGAGACTGGACCAACAAGTTCTGCAGGTGCTTTTGCCAGATCTGCTCAGCATGAGAAAGCCTTCGCAACAGCCACCCACAGGGGAGCAGGCTCCACCCCACCAGATCAGTTCCTCCGATACATAATCTTGAGGACAAAAAGAAAACGTGGTCCTAAAAGATGAAATTTAACAGGGCTAAAGGTAGTTTCTGGATGAAGCACACTAAAGAGTTTAAACAAAAAAAAAACACCAAAAAAACCCCAAAAAACCCAAAATACTTTATTCAGTAAGACTTTTTTTAAATTGAGTTTTCAGTCCATGAGGAATAGTTTCCTGCCCAATGATCATTTTGGTAATACTGACTTTTTACACTAATGGAGCTCCTATCAAATTACAACTGGCGCTAACCAAAACTCTAAATTCCTTAGGTTAACCCTTAGCTTGTTTCATTCGGTCATCTAGGCAGACCTTAACAAAAACATCTAATAAAGAAGAGACTACAGAAGCATGCTATATTACTCTATAGAATGCAACACATGGCACATTAGATTATTCCTTTCCGAAGGGACTACTTAACAAAAAAAAGAAACAGCACCTTTCTTCTTAAAGCATATTCAAGTGAATATTTTTATAGGTAAATTTTTGCACTGCAAAATCAGATATCATTGCAGCAGAAGGGGGAAATCTTATTTTAAAATTTCTTTTTCCTGCAAAATCCAAGTTGCTCCTTATTCATGAACTGTTGGCATAAATATCACCATCCTTCAATACTCAAGCCTGAGACAGTGCTTGTCAAGAGGTCCAACTGCTTTTTAAGTGAATCTTTCACTTTAATTAGCTTGGTAGCCTACAGGGCACAATTAGGTATTGTGATGAAGCTACAATGAATATGGCTTTCCTATGTTGATAGCGTCATTAAATTTCACTGATGGGGTTACAATCCTGCAGATACATCAAGTAATACATCTTTGCACACATAAATTACATATCAAGTTATTGCCATAACACAAACCTGTTCCATTATGTATCTTATACAGGACAATTAGGACATACCGGGGCTACATTATGAAACAGCTACCCAAACCAAGTCAACAGGTTTTACTTAATACCACTAAACTTGTAGATAGCCTCTCTCAAACGTTATCTAACAATACAACTCAGTATTTGAGTATATACTGACTAGGAATGTGTTGTAATATTTACGTAAGAAACAGGACGGAGCTAAATACCAATAGGTACAAAGATTTTCCGTGCCTTTCCACAGAAGCTGAACTGCAGTGCTGGAATGACAATTTGCTGCTGTCTTAGATGATTCAGTCATCAGCAAAATTACATCAACAAACTTACTTCAAATTCACAGTCAAGATGATAGAGGAAGTTTTTCCAACAGTACTAATTTTGGTTTCAAGTTTAAAGTAAAAGGAGGTAGTGCAGTAAGGTTCAACCCAATTTTACTGATGCCAGGTATATTTGCCAGCGGCCTGTGTGTTGTCTTGTAATGTGATATTTGAAGAGGGTTTGTTTCCATCAGTATGTGCGTGTAAGAGAACATCAACTGGTCTCCTGGTTTAATATCTTCTCTTTTGTCATACCTGTGAAGAATAAAGAAGGCTTATTTACATTCCTCTCTTTACATATTAAACATCTCCTTTATTGCAAGGGCATGCAGCATCCAAGATGAAACAGAAAAGGAACTGTAACATTCTCATTTATATCTCTTGCTTACATTAACTGGGACTGGAGGAGGAAATAGTATTTTTGAAGAGTTTAGGGAGCCAGTCTTTCTGCTGCTACTGCAATATAAAAAAGGACTTCCATAAAGTTTCTCAGTTGTCCTCTGTTTGAGTTCTCTGGAGAAAGGACACCAAAGCCTGTAACTGTAGAAAACGCAACTCACTTTTGAGTTTTACTCTACAAGGATTGCAGTTTGGGTAAGTGCAGATTTTGGGGTTGGGTTGGTTTTTTTTGGTGGTTTGTTTTTTTTTCATGAAAAATAACACAACACATTATGAGGCACTTTAGCAGAAACCTTTCTTTTCTGGTAGTCATACGTTAAAGTAGGAGCCTCAGACAATAGCAGGGAGAAGACTTCCTTGAACGCTGTAGGAAAGAGAACAGCCTGGCAATTACAGTATTAGCGTGACACTTGTTATTTCTGGGTTAGTTCCGTGATCTACTACATGCTTGGGCAGGTCACTTTGGGTCAGCTTTTATAAACCTGTTTAGGTACCTGTATAAAAATTGCATATCTAAAAAAAAATAATATAAAAAGTAACTACTGAGTTCTAAAACTATTTAACATGTACACTCAGTTATTTCTTAAAAGGAGATATATTGAATCTACCCATAGAGGCAATTTAAAAGGAGATATATTTAATCTAGCTGTAGAGGATGAGAAAACAAGTGAGTTAAACCATTTGGCGGGGACATGAAAGATCCACATTCTGCCTCTTTGTCTGATTGAAGCCCAGAACTAAAGTTTGTTATCTCACAGAGATGTATGAACCTTCCTAATTTTCTAGAAATCGAGGCAGATTCTGTCTCATCAAGACACTTTTCCGCTTCACAACAGTTATTTATTCATTCACTTGAAAACAGTCAGGTGGAATTTATAGCCCAATGGTTAGGATGCCTGATCACATCCTCAATCCATAATTTCAAAGGTGAAAAATAAGAGAAGTCTACCCCAAAACACCCTGTAGAACACTGTTAACTGTGTTTCCAAAAGATGGAGACCTGGATTCAAATCTTGGCTTCATACCCCAAAAAAAGCCTTATACACTAATACTGTCCAGAAGACAGAGGTGAAGATGGAGTTTACTTGCCTTTATATGTGTTTATGACAACAGAGTCTTGGGCATCCAACTATAAAAGACAGTCCATGCTCTGTAACCCAAGTGAAGAGCAGTGGCCAGTGCTTCCTCTTTCCTGTTGCCTTTTTCTGTGAACCATTTTCTACCAGCTTTTGGAGCTCCTGTTCTTAGGCACCTAATGACTCCCATCCATTTCACAAGCAACTTACTCAAAGCTGTGGCTCTTGTTACAGGCACGGACACTGGTAGGTAAGTGGTGCAATCCCCACCCTACATACTCTTAAATGCACCTCGAGTAAATCCAGGCCGCATCTTTTGCCAGATGTATCTTTGCAGACCTGGACTCCCATCTCTCTGAATTCTCTGTTAAAAGCTGGAAACATTAATCTCAATTTATATTTTTACAACACTCCCTGACATACCAGTCATTAACATTTAAGGTAATTAAAGCAAGTGCTCTACAGCAAACTAGAGGATTTGTATGGATTGTTAAGTAAAATTTTGGCAACCCAGAACAGACCCCAGGCTGACAGAATCCAGAGGTGTCAACAAATACACCATATAATGCAGAATTAGACTTTGCACACTGAACAAGTGTTTTCTTCTTGTAAAAAAACTGCACAGTAATTTCATCTACTATTTCCAAAAAGGTCACAATACCACTTGCAATGGTACATGTGTCCAAACTGGAAGAAGGAATGGCATACTTCATTATCAACTCTACTGATTACTAATTTTGTATTTTCTTCATCAGCAAATAAAGGGCCTTTCATCTGGCTGCAAGCATTTCTGAATTTATTATTTTTAAATACTTTATGCTTACACAGCGTATTTATTCCTGCTTCAAAGAGACTGCACTAATTGAAGACAAGATTATAACACCTGTTCTGTGTCAGAATCTGCATCAAGCTTCTTTCAGTTACCCTTTGAAGAAAAATAATGGATCACCTGCATTTTTCTTGAGGCAAATAGATCTAATCTGAGCACGCCACTGAAAGCTGCTAACTTTAAGACACTTGTATTTATGGATTGTAGTTAACCTGATGAATCATCAGCCTTCATAGCTACTCCATACATAAATCTGTTTTCACCTGATGTACACGGTCTATGAAAATGGTAAATTACTTTTCACCCATCTGAAAGGCCGTCACTTCCTCAGATAAAACAGAAAATGGACAGCTGCTGCCACTAAACTTCGCACTATTGTGCTGCCAGACAAGTGGCAGTCCTGATATGATGTTCAGCTGTGGATTTTGCCTGATTTTTTTAAGGTGAAATTTTATGACAAATCAGCCCTTTTGTATGATGAGTAAAGATACAAGTGAGAGACACAAACTGGTCTGTACCTGCAACACTGTGAAACATCCATCAGTGACAAGGATATTATTTGTTCACCTTCCAACCCCACTACACTACAGCATTGCAAGCCCAAAATAATCCAAAACCCAGCAAGTAAAAAAGCTCATTGAAATCAAGCACTGTATTTAGAGAGTAGAGTTGTGTTTAGAGTTCTGTGTGTACTTAAGTACATTCAAAGAACAAAGACTGGAACATTTTAGTTACGTGACGTACTATCATTTGCACTCTGCTAGTTTAATATCTTCTTCTGGCCGTTCATGGTTTAAGACTTTCTCTAGATCAAACACTGAAAACACAATTTGAAGTAAGCATTGGATTAGGAACTGTGAGGGCAACTCAGCTTTACACTGTTCGTATCACAGTATTATGAGACAGCACAGAAATAAAATCAGGCATAGCAAGCTTGATGAGTTTTGTAATTCTCCCAGAAGCATTCCCTTCTTTCTCTTTACTTCCAAAATACTTTTCTGTCTCAACATACCAATAATTAAGTTGTTTGTTCCTATGACCCTGGAGACTGTAACTGGGGAAAAAGAACTCGATGCTCACAGCACTTCTTAAACCAAAATCTGCTTCTATTGCTTCTGCTTTGTGGAAGTATAAAGTGAGGCTTTGTGTCACTTTCTGCTGAATCATTTTTGTGAAGATGACATTTTAAATTGGAAGCCTACGCTTCAGCTGAAGAGGTAGGCCTAACTATCAAAAAGATACCCTTTTTTTGGTCTGCATCCTGAAAAGCAAACAATGCCATCCCACAAATGTCTCTTAGTATTCGTTTATATATTCTGATTCTTTAAACTGTTTGGACACTAGTGCTGGTCATGGTAACAAAGAACTCTGCTACTTTCTCTCAGAGCCAATGTGACCCACAGTCCACAACAGCAGCTTCAATGCCATCTATGTGAAGGATGTCCCACTTGAAGATACACTTTGAATATTAATACACAGATAAGCCTCACAATGCCACGCCATCATTTTAAAACAAGTAAAATGAGATGGTATCCCCACAATTACATACACTGTTCTGCCAAGAGCAGAAAAATGTTCACTTACAGCTGTTTTATACAAGATCTAGTGAAATATCAAACATAATTGCATTAAAGGTAACAGTGTTTTGTTAAGCTAACATTTTTTTGCACTGTTTCTGATGTCTTTAAAAGACTCTACACTATTTAGGCAAACCAGAACCAACAAAAACAACTAAAAATGTTGCAGTGTGCTATTTCTGAAATGGCAGCACTAAAATATATCAAAATCTTCTGCAGATTCACATTGTTCTTGACCTGGCTTAATATATATGCTATACCAGAAACCACACTCTGTGATGCTTGTCCCTGTCCACAAAGAAAAAAGGAAAAAGCAGGTTCCTGTCTTCAGATCAAAATGCCTTGTTCATAACATACCTCCAATCTGAATTGATTTCTAGAAACCGAGAAACTCCTGTCTGTGCTGCAGCCACGTCGATATGAACAGAGACATCTACATAAATAAAGAAAACAAGATATGGTTTCAAAGTTCTTCTAAAAACACTGACGAATAAATTAACAAAATAGCAACAGAAAAGATGGATGTAAATAGAGTGAAGTAGTAATATCCAAACTTCATGATCTTTAAGGTCCCTTCCAACTCTAACCATTCTATGATTCTATGTAAAGATGTATTAGCAAAAAGACCCCTGCAACCGAAATTAGATGAACATACCTGCTGTTGAAGGTACCAACTCATGCAACTTCTGAATTGCCACTCCTCCAGGGTAATTGAAATGTGAAACATATAAAGATATTCCTGAATAAGCAGCATTAAGTAGAAGATGCGCTATAACAAAGAAAGATCCAAGTTTGTACAGCCAGGATTTCCGGTAGTTATTCAGACTGTTAAGGGAGGGGAAAAATGAGTAAGAACAAACTTGGTTTGCCTTTATACTGGTCATTGACTATTGTGACAGAACTTTTAAGAAAACTCCACTGGTGGATAATAAAGATTAATGCAAACGTTATCATTCCATGCGTATGGAATGCATTTATTACCCATTTCTAAAAGATTAGTTTCTAGTGACATTTAAATTAGAACATTATCATTAATAAAGCTAATACAAGCTCATCAACAAAACTAAGTATTTCTGTGTTTAAAACCTTTAGTTATGAATGTATTCTCTTTCAAAGAAGTTCAGAGTTTAACTTCAATTTGTTTACTCAATATACCCAAATTTCACTATTTAATACAAACTCCGTGTTTCACGAACCCCACCTGTGTATTAAACCATCTCCTAAGGTAAGTTATGTCAACACCACAGTAGGACACTAGAACGTGTCTTGTCCTCTGGTGGATAAAATAAACTGAATTGTAACAGCGTAACTATAAAATCAGGGCTTTATTCGCAACTCTACCCCAGACTTACCAAATGGTCCTGTCAAATCATTTAACTTTTCTAGGTCTCCCATTTTGCTCATTAGTCAAATTGGTACAATGATACAAATATCCTTTGTAAAGCCAGACATAAAGATCTGAAGATGATCCAGATTCCAACTGTATAGAAGTAGTATTAAGTTTTGCTTTTCTTTTGCATTTTCAGAGAAAAAAAATAAACATAATTTTGAACTTACATTCGTGAACACATTTTAGCAGCCACTATGTTGAAGGCAGGGAAAGTATATATGATAAAACGCAGCTCTTTGTGTGGGAGAAACGAATACAAGAAAACAAAGCCCAGTGCTGGCAAAAGTAATATCCGAGTTCTCTTTTCTTCTACACCTAAAGGTACAAATATAATGCTGCATCCCAAAGCACGAGGTAGGGCTGAATAGAAATACCACAGGAAGGGAGAGGTCTTCAAGGTGAAAAGGAGGGTTAAGGATGCTTTCACTGGAGCAAGTAAAGTAGCTATTCTTTACAGTAGCACACACTAATTTTGCAAATATGCCGTATACTTCTTCTGTATCGCATTCTTTCAGGCATTTGTCTTACCCTGCCTTACCCTTTGAGAAATAAAAGCAGCAGTTGCCTAACTACATTCACATCACTCAACACTAGACACATCAAGTGGCACTAATGATGGGCAACATGAAAAACCAAGGGGAAGAAACCTGGCTTTACAATGGTAGAAAACAAGCAAGAAGGAACAGTCAGCAGTGGAAAGTTAAAATTTACGGAAAGATCTAAGAAACAGACATTGTCTCATAAGCTTCAAATACTGAAATACTAGATGAAAAGTAGAATTTAATACCATAACCAAGTCTCAAGAATAGGTTACATCATGTCTTTGTTTTGGCTGGTAGTGTTCAATAGATCTTTTTCCCTGGATGTTTCAAAGGATACTCCCCAGTTGGAACTTTTGTTTAGAATTGTGTTATACCAGAGCACTTTCCCCTCAGGCCACACAAGCTGCCTCCAAAACAGAGAATCCACAGCAACTGTTAGCCCTAAAAGAATTAAAGAAATACAAATCTGCATGAATTAAAAACTAGGGAAAAGCATACTAGCACATCCAAACTGCACATTTACTGAAGAGATCAATGTAAACCAGAACATGCATTGTAAGCTGTGATCACCCACAGCCAGAGGTTGAATCGGTCTGTCTTGCAGAAGAAACACAGGGGAGGGAGGCACTTCTTAATGTAAATCTTAACAAAAGCATATTAGATAGGAATCTGATTAAGATCCACCCCACTCCAATCCCAGGTGTGAAATCAGTGGTTTAATTATAGTTTGTTTTAAAAGACTATTAGAGCATTAAATGTAATTAATGGTCTAGAAGTTTGCTACTATTTATTAGATGGGAGGGAAGGAGGAGCATAAAGGATGAAAGACAAAATGTCAGAAGAGCAGCAAATTTGTCAGCCCCAACTCCTCCACTCAGCTCTATGAAAACTGCTCTAGTATTTAAGAAGTTTGCCCAGAGAGGGAATGGGAGTACCAGTAACTAATTGCCATTAGACCTCCACATGTCATGATCTTCTATTGTTTCAACTGTCCATGCTGCGGAAGGGACAGCACACTACCAGAGGTCGTCATCAGATACCTGACAACAGCATTTTAATTAGGTAGGCTTGCAGAGAAGCATAGAATATTCATGCATATGCATCACCCTTCCATGGAAGGGGTAGAGACAAGGAGATTTTTCAACCTCTCTAGCATGGATAATGACTTAAGCTATTAAAATAAATGTAAAAAAGAAACAGGGCTAAACTGTGACTCTCCCCACAACCCTCTTGCTTGATACCCCTGTCTGTCACATTCTTGTATTTTATCCTGGGATTCAGCTTATCGTCATGGCAATAGATCCAACAACTGATAACGGACACGTAGCTACAGCCAAATACGAATTATACTGAAGTCAACTCGCACATCTAAGCCTTTTTAAGACCAGGGCATCACACTATAAACATCTAAAGGCAAGGGTCGCAGAATCCTTCTACTGCTCTGTGCATACCTATTTCATCACATGGAAATGTTCACAGAAATAAGTACCCTCTCATATTATTAGCAAATGGAATCAATGAAACAAACAGTGGAAAAAGAAAAAAAAAAAAAAAAAAGCCCTAAGGGGCAGGTCACCAGTGGAAACCAGAGAAATCAGTCAAATCTCCAGACTTCTGTTCAATTGAATATCTGGCATTTGTTAATTCCAAGCAAACACTTACCCAACCAAAAAGTTCCAGCAGGAACAGCATGAGAAAGCACCTTGAAAATGGAGATTCTTTTAGTTAATAACGTCACCAAGAGCATGAGGCCCAAGAATATGCAGAGCTCTGATCTGAAGACTATAATTGCCAAAGCTGAGAACCAAATGAATGGCCTTTGCTTTTGCTGTATCCAAAATGTCAATGCCAGGAGCACTGCAAAAACAAATAAAGCACACCATCTGACACGCTGAACTATTTATTTCCTAAAGGGCAATTTTCTCAATGCTACTGTCTTGTTCCTCTAACTTCCCACTAATCTTCTCTTAGTCCTCCTACTGTTTCTAGTCCAGAAATTATTTCTCTGTTAGAGAAATGTAATTTGGAAAAATGCACAACATGCTACTCTTGACACTTAAGTAATTAGGAAAAGTCTAAGCAAAGAAGGAACACATGGGAACTCTTCCTAGACAGTATATTTAATAGTTTTGGGGAACAAAAGGAGGAGAAAGAAAACAAACACAAAACAAAACAAACAAAAAAAAAAAAAAAAAAAAAAAAAAAAAAAAAAAAAAAAAAAAAAAAAAAAAAAAAAAGAGAGAGAGACAGAAAAACAAACCTTAATGGAGTACTACAGTCTTTCAAACTATGATTCATAGTTATTACTGTTCAGTATCAGCTGAAGAGTTAGTTTGTTTCCTTGGCTATGTCCTGTATTCATGATAACTGCAAGTTATTTCAAATATGAAAATGAGACTACAGGCTAACATTCAGGGAGAAAGAACTACTTGCTAACGACTTGCATGGTTAGCTGGAGACACACCATATCTCTACAGATGAAGTTGCCTCTACTGTTCTACATTTTACATCACATGCTAACACTGACTACATAGTAAAGTGCTCATGGTCCCAAGGAAAATGTGTGAAATATTAACAGTACAAAAGCATGAAACAGTATGTATTTTTTAATACCGGCAGAACTTATCTGAAAGGCTTACCACTACACACTGTTTACCTGACAATTCAACTTCTTTTTGTTGTCTTTTTCAGTTCTGATCTATACAGGCTCTTACACCAAATTCCACGACTTTATTAGCTGAACAACTTGCACTGAAGCATTAAGTGACTTTGCTAACATCTGTCACGTGATTAATCTTCCCTCTCATCATCTCTGGGGAAAAACTGTATGTGTACAGTAAAGTTGTAACTTTGATTTGTTTTTTCCCCCCTTTAAGTGTACACAGTGCTACATTTGTAGATAACTACAGAAGAGGAATGTGGAAATGAAATGCTGCAGTGGGAGTTTGTTTCACTATCCCATGAGAAAGCTGCTTCCTGTGCAGAGTAAATTCACAGACTTTTTTTCGAACTGCAAGTGTACCTACTGTCTTTTCCATAGCTCTATGTTTTATGCATCAGATGTATGTACTCAAACCCCTGGTCAGTCAAAGCCTTCTCACAAACTCCATACATACTCAGGTTCAATAAAACTTGATTCAACAGTCATTGTAAGCTTACATGGCTAAAAAACCCCAAAGAAATCACAGCTGCTTAAGTTTTCTAGTCTTGTTATCATATTATTTAACCAAGTACATATATTAATTTGGTCTGACCACACATTTTCTGTGTTTTAACTACTGATGTATTTGAGAAGAATTTTTATATTTTAAAATTATTCCTATGCAGATACTTACCAAAAGGAAGTGCAAACACATTAGGGAGGGTTCGTGTACAGTAAAACATCAAATGAAACTGAGTAACAGTGATGAGACAGAAGATGGTTGATGTCGTTGCTCCAAACTGTTTTCTAACTTCTTTCTGCAACTTCCATAATGTGTAAATCACACTGAGCCCCAAGCTTCCTCGGACTATTAGAAGAATGAAAATAGGACACCAGAGCAGTATCAGATAGATTACTGATGAACAAACACTTTACATAATGTAATGAGAAGTTATTAAGAATAATACTGAAGATATCACAGTATAACCCACTTAAAAAAACCCACAAAACCAAACCTCTATTAGTTTACCTATTTCAATCCACCTTTAACTTATTTGATCCTTTTGTTCAGAGACTGATGTTTCTATGCCCAAGTTAAACAACACTTTCTGAAGCATACACAGAAATACACATGGGAATGTATTCTCTGAAAACACTTGCTTTTTCTACGCTGTCTGACATCTGTTAGCACAGACTTTCTCTGTGCTGTTAGTTACCCCAAAGAGGCAGTGAAATTACCATGCCGGCTCTATGAATCTAGTTTGCAAAATCCATCATTAAGAGTACCTTAAACATTGTTCCAAATACTGAATATTACAACCATATCACCCATTAGTCCAGTAGTAAAAACATCTCTATTCTGAGAATTTCAAGTTCTCATACCTATCAACTGGGAGTAAAACTTGGACATTCTTAGCACAGAAAGTACATATATAGCTGGGCTGGAAAGAGCAGCAATAAAAATTGGTCCAAGGAACGTTCTTGGGACAACTCCAGGAAATTCATGATGGTCATACTGCAAAAAGGAAAATCTAAGTAAGCTAGGCAAATCAGAAATAAAGGAAAACTGGGATAAATCATATTCACATTGCATTTACCCTACTCATATAGCAGGGAATTCTGATCTGTAAGTGTCCAAGACAGAACACTTTCCTTCCCATTTACCTTATCCAAGTCCAGCTGGTGGTACAACACATCATGGATAGCTTGTAGGTTAAAGCTTTCCTCCACTTTTGTAAAAGGACAGATAGTTAAATGGACAAAGGCCACAACAATAATGAGCAGCAGCAACAGGAATGACCGCCCACTTGAGCTCCTCTTCTGAGCCATCTTGGGTTCAAAATTCACAGAAAATCTATTATTAAAAAGAAAATATATTAATAACATGGCATGAAGTGTCCAAGCAGAAAAAGAGAGATTAATAATGCAAGGAAAACGTACTACAGTACTTTAAATCTTTAAACAAAGACTAATAAATCAAATAATAAATCCAATATTGTTTAATACATTCAATGAATTGAGTGGATAGCCAAAACCACATTCAGGCAGCATTTCAGGATTTATGCCACCTCCTGTAAACGTAAAGGTTCTATTTTTTACCTAAAAGAACTCAGACAACAGAGACCCTACTTAAGAAAGCATTTGGCTTTGCTTTCCATACTGCCACCACTGCTTAGAGAGCCATCTCAATTATGTCTGCATTTTGTGGGAGAAACAGCTTTGTAATTTATTCTCGCCACACTGGATTTACACATTAACAACTCTTTTGTTTGTCTAGGAGTCTGAAACTACTGGAAGAGGAACCACGAGGATGAGAAATCGCTCATAACAGAGTGCATTGATCTTCAGAGTTTGCCAGTGGTTTGATGTGGTTTCAGAGAGTGAAGGACCATCCCCCAGGGCACCCGCACTACGTGTCATTACAGCATAAAACAGTCTGAACCCCATCCTTCTCACTGCTACCCAGAAATGAAGGTCATCTCTCCCTGTTGCTGGGCTTCACAACACTCTGGTGGAGCATTCCTATGGTAGCACTTATGACGCCTTTCATCATAATAAAAATCATGCATCCAGGTGATGCCAGAACACATAAAGAAGAGGTATTGTCATGGGTAAACAACTAAACTTTTCTGGTTTCAGATTATAAACCAGTAAAAACAAACAAACAAACAAGTTTATTTTCTGTCACTATTTCCAGCGAAATTGTAGTAATGCATTTCACATTCTTCAAATTTGTGGATACCCCATCCCTGGAGGTGTTCAAGGCCAGGCTGGATGGGGCTTTGAACAACCTGCTCTAGTGGGAGGTGTCCCTGCACATGGCAGGGGGTTGGAACTTGATGATCTTTAAGGTCCCTTCCAACTCTAACCATCCTGTGATTCTGTGAAATTTAAGCTCACCGCTTTTTGTAAGTTTACAATTTAAAGGCAAGATATTTTGGTTATTGTTATACTTGTTCTGTTCTCACAGAAACAAAACTTTTAAAATAGCACCTTTAATGTACAACTGGGGTTTTGGTTGGGGACGTTTTCTTCTGTGTTCTGGTCTAAATGTGCAGCAAAAAGATGTAAGATAGTCGGCAGATTTGCAGGGATCACTTAGCAACTGCCCCCTAGAGGCACCTTTTACTGAACTGACATTTGCACTGCTCATTAGTAAAAATAGAGAGTGAACTAATGTTCCTTATTGTCACAACTAACACCAATAAATCCCCAAATTTGTATACTTCCAGTAGTTTGCCTGAATCTGCATTAATATTATTTTATGTATCTCACTGATTGCATCATTTTCTCATGATTGCTGCTGTTACAGACAGTAACCAAAGCTCTGAGAGAACTCAAGAGAGTTCTGTGGTAGGTCGATATGACTTTGGGTTTCTTTTGTAATGTTAAAAGCCTAAATAAACGCAGCATCCCAGGAAGTCTTTCTGACCTGTGCCTAGTATTACTTGTTTACGAAGACAGATGAAAGTGCGTTATGCGACAACAGAACCCTTTTACCACAGCAGCAGTAAAAGAGGCATGGGACTGCCATTGGGAGCATTTCAACAAGTGTTTGGTAGGAATTAAGCCGCTGCACAGGCAACTTATTCTTGTCTCTAGGAAACTCTCCTGCTGAATTCTTCCAATACCTACAGAGACATCTCACTGTTCTGGCCAACCTTAAGTGAGAGAAAACTGGGCACTGAAGGATCAACCTACGACTGCACATAGTGACACAGGCGCTTGAGCAGCTCCTGTCTCATGTGGAGCAGAGTGGAACACACCAGCAAGGTAGAATTCCTCACTCCCAATTCCTAGCTTCCTAACATTTCAGATACTGTAGGACACAATGAATCCTTGTAAAGGGACCCAAGTGCCAAAAAGCTCTATTTTCTCCCTCTAACTATGTCAGTTGTGTAGTGAAAAGATGTTACCTTCACCTACAAATGTCATGTTCACTATACTCTGAACACTCTACCACTAGCCTGCTCCTGGTATCTTTAGCTGATCACCACATGAATGATCAATCCTCAACTTCCTAAATCATCAGAATGACAACAAAGCTACCTATCTCATACACAGTTTATCACAAGGCTTTTTTGTTTAATCTTGTTGACTCCAATCCTTTTGTATGCCTGAAGAAAGTAAGCTTGCCAGCACACTCGCAGATTTTGAAGATAATTACACACATTATACATAGTGAAATTCCCTGAAGGGAAATACTCCGGAAGATAAAAAACCAAAGCATAAAGACAACACCTAGGTTTCTGAGATAAAGCCTAATAAATTCAGTGGTCTTGTCAAGACTCGAAGTAATGTGCTCTGTCAAAAACTGAGGCTGACAAACCTCAAGAATCAAGTGGAATTTATCAAGACAGGTGGACACTGAATTTAATGTGTAAAATAAATCTGCTATATAAAGGCAAAATAATTGCAATTACAACTTTTATTTTTAAATGCCAAAAACAGAGAAACAGATTTTCACTTTAAAAAATATTTTAATAACAAAGGTTAGGGAAATATAAGCAAATACAAAGAGTTTTAGTCAGCATTAACATTCTGATGACTTTAGAAGAGTCCTCCTCAGACGTATACAACATAGTCACATTTACTGCCCCCAGCCCCGAGACGTCTACATCAAGACTGAGTTATAGGAGAGGAGAGATTTTCAACACAAGGAATTCACCCCTCCTGGGGTAAATCAAACTGCGTGAAAGTAAATTGTTTTCTCACATTAAAAGAAAAGACTGAAACATTTTTAGCAGAAATTATTTATTCTTTTTCTATACTTTTTCTGTGGAAGTCTCATTAGTTCCAAGATTTATTTTTTTCCCCATGAGAAACCTACCACATTTGGCTCACTTATGTTTTTCAGACATTCTTCAGTATATTAGAGTTTAGCAGCCAAACTACATGTTGCTTCTGTCTACAGAGACTGCATTTCACTCCCTCACACACTCTCTATGGAAGCAAAACCACAACAGGGGTATCCCACCATAAAGCCTTCCCTCTTTGACTTGACCCAGATCTGGTAAAACCTGTAGTAGAATCATAGAATGGTTTCGGTCAGAAGGGACTTAAAGACCATAGATTCATAGAACGGTTAGAGTTGGAAGGGACTTTAAAGAATCATCTAGTTCCAACCACCCTGCCATGGGCAGGGACAGCTCCCACTAGACCAGGTTGCGCATAAACCTACAGAAAGACTAAAGACAAGTATCCCACGTTGTAGTAGCTTCAGTTTTCATGGTATTTTTTTTTCTATGCTATAATACTTTGCTCTAAAGCTGAACGAGGTCAGATTTAAACCTCGCACGTGCTGGGATTGCTTTTTCGTCATTTTTAAGAAGCAACCGGGCCTTTGCTATCCTTATATATATTTTCTGACAAGTTTGTTGAGTAGCTAAAAACAGACAAAAATTTTAAACCCCCAAAATATGGAAAGCTGAGGCAGGCAACGAAGCCTGGGGCAGCACCGGCTATGAGGCTACTACGAAGACAATGTCACTCTTCAGAATGGGGAAGAAATGCAGAAACTGCCCCGCACTGAAGGGAAAATACCGGGAAAAAAAACAAACCCGAACGGCACACTGCTGGCCCGCAGTCCCGCTCCCGCCGCCGCCGCCCTCAGCCCCATTTTAAACTCAAAA
>VXBW01003118.1:306915-401122 GCA_013400375.1 Thinocorus orbignyianus | reverse complement strand
CCCTCACCTTGCCCGTTCTCATGAGGGCGGCGGCGTGCGGGGCCGACGGGCACGGCTTCCCCCCCCCGCCGGCTCTTTACCCCCGCGCACGCGGGAGGCTCCCATTGGCCCGCGGCGTGGCGCGCGGCCGTTGGGCCACGTCCCTCCAGCTCCGCGGGCTCCTCCAACCGGCGNCGGTGGGGTCCCGCTGTGGAGCCTGAGGCGCGGCGGCAGCGGTGCAGGCCGCTCCCCGCACGCCTGTCTGAGGGGGCAGCCCCCCGGGCTGCGGGGCTCCGGGCCGGTGCGGAGGGGTGGTGGGCCCGTGGCCGGGCGGCGCTCCGCCTCCTCGGGTCAGCTGTGGGAGCGCTCTGGCCGGTGCGCCGTGAGGGTCCGGTGAAGCCGGCAGCGGTGTGCTGCTGGCCTCGGTGGCAGCCCGTACCCCTCGGGTCAGCAGGTTACAGAGCCCCTTGAGGGCTGCTGTCAAAGGTATTCATGGTTTAGTGTGAAAAGTCCGGCAGCGCTGGCTGTAGCGCGTCTCACCGGGTGCTAATGGAAAGCATCGTCCTCTGAAATGCTGCCTCTGCTGCCAGTTGTAATGGGCCTTCGCTGTGGCACGGTAAATTCAAGGTAGGCAACAAGGGGCTGCTTCAGCCTGCGACAGATGCTCGCCGCTGCCTGGGCTTGCATTCGCTGTTGTAGGCTTGGTCGATCTGCAGAAATTTTGTGGAAGGTGTGGTTTGATCGGCACTGGTACAGCTCGGGGAAGTTGTGCTGATCACAATGAGTTATCCTGTTTTGTGGTTTAGGTTACAACACGGTGAAGACTGGGCTAAGTACTGCCAAAACTGAGTGAAGTAGAGGTTCTGGTCAATTGGTTAATAAAGTTCTTGAGAAATTAAAGGAGGGCGTTTAGAGTCTCATATGTGTATATTTTTTGACATAAACCAAGATTCTGATCAGGCCTCCTTTAAACATTGTGAAAATTGAGTCATGTTATGCTATCACCTATGCTTTGTCACCTCTCATGAGCAGCAGTTTCTTTCACTTAACAATTTGATCAGAAGCTTCAGAGCTTTGCTGAAGTTTCTGCGTGGCACTTCTCACAATTTTCATATAAGCATTTAATATCACCCCTAATTTTTGTTATAAACAAAACCTATGTAACTTAAATTCTTTTGGTACTTTTCATTTGCAGGGATTAGCAGATACAGCTAAAAAGAACTTTGGTGGTGGAAACACTGCTTGGGAAGAAAAGACGTTGTCAAAGTATGAGTCCAGGTAAGCTGTCTCAGTACTTCTTGTTCAGCTACATTTCGCATCCAGCACCGGTGTTTATCTGGAACTTAAATGTTGTATGTTGCACCTCAAGTTTCACACGTCCAAGCCTTAAATTCTTATTGATTAAAATGCGACAGATTACAGTAAAGATGGAAACCCCTTATCAATTTGTCTTTATTTGCCTTTATTTGGCTTGTTTCTGAAAACAACAAAAGTTAATACTGTTATTGGTCATGGAAGTTTTTTCTATTTACCCATTACCAAAATAATGATTTTAAGTAATGGTCAGTAGTGAAAGGCTTGTTGTAAAAGGTGTGGAGTACTGCGGTACATGTTTTATAGTTAAAGCAGTATCTCCTCCTTAAAGTTGTCTTTATTTCCGTGCTAAACAGAAAAATAGAAGTGCAGGATACTCTTTGGTATATTTGTTTGATTACTGATAATAGTGATCTGATGTCTTTCTTCCAAATTTCAAATACACCTTTTATTCTTAGTTGGAGCATTGAGATGTAAGGATGGGGTTTTTGAACCTTGGTTACTGTGAGCTTCGTGGGCTTGTATCAGACAGTACTAATATCTGAAATTTATTGTTCAGCGTAGGAGAAAAATACTGCACTCAAATTTTGCTGGGAAGCTAAAAATCTGTCAAACCTCCTACAATCTGCAAACAAAATAAATTCAAACAAGCCAAACTGGTTCTTGTTCTCGTCCTTCTAGGGTTTTTTTGGCTGAAGTACTGTTCTTTAATTCTTTATTTTGATACTTGCTTTGTTTTGGAACAAATTCAGAATGCACCATAAACTGATGAAGTATTCTAGGCTGAAGTCTAGCTTCTCTGTCATCTCTTGAGCGGTATCAAATGTTTGAATTAGCCTTACAACTTGACTTCTCTGCTTGTAGTGAAATTCGCCTTGTAGAGATCATAGAGAATCTGTGTGACAGTAGTAACTTTGAATGTAACAACATGGTAGAAGAGCATGAAGAACAAATAGAGAAGTGGTGGTTCAAACTGTAAGTATGACTTTTTTTTGTGGAGAACTTTGTGTAGATAAATTATCTAAGTGAATAAACTACTATTGTTTAATCTTGTGCCTGAACAATAGCAGTGAGGGTAATTCTTCATTATCCTTCAAGACTTGCCATTGACTGGCTCTTGGGTGTTCTTTCGTATTTTCAATACCAGAAGTGTTGCACCAAAAGATCCAGTCTGGCTTCTTATATACTGTCTACTCAGTTACTAGTGGGGTGTTGTGGCAAACTAACATTTACCTCTATAATAAACTTTGGGGTTTATTACCCTTTTTGTTTTCTTTTGTCGTAAGACTCTTTGGCAAGGGACTCTTTGGTTCTTGTGGGTTTTTTGTTTGTTTTTCCTGAAATGTTATTTTGTCCTTCTGTCAATTAAAAAATAATTTATACTAATAAATTTAGAAGTTGGATCTCTTGAGGGTGGTGTAGTGTAGCAGTTGACTTTACCTGCCTGCTGAGCTAATCTGCAATTTCTGTTACAACTACAGTTTTCATATACCACTGTAAAATATAATTAGTGCAAGGATGGCAATGTAGCATTTAAATATCTTAAGATCCCTTTTTAATTCCAGATCATATTTCTTCTAAGTACTTTTTACTTCTTTAGATTGTCAGCACTGCTAGTCAGCTAGAATTCAATAGAGTGAACTATTATTACCACTTCATCACTGGATAAGGATTTTTGATAACCCACTTGGCTCTTAAGGACTACTTTATTGCTTTGTCCGTTTACCTAACCATACGGGATTGTACATACATTAACATGCCAATTGAAGGAAGGGTGAGCTGTCCAACCCAGAGTAAACTAGCTTATTCTCTGAAGCTGTCTTAAATTGGTGGAACTGAAAGAAATGGATATATAATGGTTGGATTCCTGCAGCCTACAGTATGCAGGAAAAAGCTAGATTCACGTCAGTGATATATCTATATATAACCCGGTGGATGGATTGCATGATAGTGCAGTTGATTAGTTTTTGCCTCAAGTCCTCTAACCCACAATATCAAAATGTGATTCAGTTTCTGTGGTAGTTTCCAAAGACAGTTTCTTTGCCTGTGGATGCCTTAGATCTTTTTTCACTTATATTACATGCAGTACTCTGTGAATTTAATTTTCAGGGCCTGAGCCTTGGGGTCAATATGGTCAGATATAACAGTTTAAAAAGAGAAGCTTTACATGTCTCAGTAGTTGCTGAAGACTTCTGCCAGATTACAGAATTTCTAAACCTTTCCTTTATTAGAGTTTTTGAGATTTCAGTAGCAGTGTGATACTGAGATCTGTGAACTGGCATTCAGAACTGTAGTAGTCCTTGTGCGTGCTTACAAAGGAATACCTAGGATTTCATTGTTAATTGGAGGTATATTCTAATGCTAGAGTAGCACAAAACTAACTTAATATATAAAAAAAAATTTCCTTTTTAAATAATACTTGATTCATGCTAAAAAAGAGGAAGTGTTCTGACAGGCACCCTATCATGAAGTCAGGCTGGCAAAAATTTGAGCAAATGTTAATATCTGTCCTGGGTTATCTTTTATGTAGTTGAGATAAACACAGCCGTTATTTTAAGAGGAAGACATAAGTAAGACTGTTGAAACTATATGTAAGCCTTCTCTAAAAACAAGGTGGTTAAATAAAAAAAAAAAGGGAGGCATAAGGGGTGTGTCAAGATTATATTGATTTCTCATGTTTCATTAATCTATAAAATTTGAGTAGGTCTGTTAGTAGCTTAAAAGGTAAAGTTATATCAAGTTGGAGGACTTCCAGAAATTGGTGACTGAAATAAGGTCATATTCAGGACAGAAAAAAAAGTTTTAATGTGTCTCATGTCATATATTTGTCTACTGCATTGTGCAGTTATGTAAATTGGCTTTTGAAGAATCTTCGTTCTTTTCATATTATATTTATATCATTCTGTTTATATTATTTATACAGAAAGAAGAAGTATCCTGATTTGTTCAAATGGTTTTGCATAGAAACAATAGAAGTTTGCTGCCCTGCTGGAACTTACGGACCAGATTGCCTTGGTAATTATTCATTTGAGAATTACAGTAGCAGATAAGTTCTTTATACCTGTTTGTTTCAGTCTTTCATACATGGACAAATACATGAAGTATGATACTTTGAAACAGCAGCTGCTGAATATTATGTACCTACCTGATGGTAAGATAGCTGCCTTGTGAGCATCCTGCCTGAAGAAGAGCCTTCTGGGCATGAAATAATGTACAGAGCTGCCAAGGGTACTTACATGTGCAGAATCTGTCTGATCTGATACTCACATCTACACCTGATCCATGCTTAAAGGCTCCCTGTGACATGAAGTCTATTGTTTAGGTGGCCTTTCAGAAGCTATGTAAACAACAGTCCTTGACTAGTTTCAAGAGTAAAACAGCCAAAACAGTGTTGGGGATTAAATGAAGAAATTCACAGCTGAGGATTTGTTAAAAAGGCAGTGGGAGAAATTGGATAAAAGTAAGGTCTTTGGTGCAAAAATGTTAAAGGAGGTATTCTTGCCTGTGGAGTTTATATAATTGATAAATTTCTAAAATCTTGCACCTTATTAGAGATCAGCTTTGGCCTCTTATTGCTAAAAATCAAGTGCTGATTCCCAGTACGGATCTAAATGATTGCTATTCAGTTTTTCCAACTGCAGTTTGAGCATTCTTAGAAATCTGGAATAAGTAAAGATACTGACTTTAGCCAGGAAGTTAGGAAATGAGATAAAAGTCTAACCCGTAGTCTTTAAATTTGTAACTAAACATTCCTGGAGAATGTTTTGAGTTCTTATATTTGAATATGTTACTAAGTATTCCCTGTTGCAAACCTTTTGGTTGTTCTCCAGGTAAAAAATATTCTGGAAATTATATCCTGGTTTAGTGTGACTTTTTTTTAAGTTTTACTGTCTATGAAGAGGGAGGGAGGGACTTCAGGTGCCTGTGGCTGAGAATAGGGGGTTATTTCCTTTAACATCTAATTTGTATTTTTGATCCTTTTAAGCTTGTCGTGGTGGATCAGAAAGACCTTGCCATGGAAATGGCCACTGTGATGGTGATGGTACCCGAGGTGGAGATGGCTCATGTAGCTGCAACAAGGAGTACACAGGAGATTTTTGTTTGGACTGTTCTGATGGGTACTTCAGTACCTTGAGAAATGAGACACATTCTATTTGTACAGGTAATGAAGTCTTTGACAGGTGCTTAGATCTTTGTCTCCCTTTTTCAGTTTTTGTAAACAAAGCTAGAAACAATTTAAACTGACAAATAATTACAATTTGGTCACTCAGCTTTAACCACAAGTGAGTTTGGTGGAAGTCTAGGGCTTTGCTAAGCTATTCTTCCAGATGCCCCTTGATGTTTTATTTTTTAATTATATTTTCTGCTTTAAGTTAAGAGGGAGAATTCATCTTTGTCATGAGGAAAGTGGGAGGGAAGACCAAGCTTTGGGTCCCCGTCTTCCCTTCCCTCCCCCCCCTCCCCGCCCCAGTATTGTAAGAAAATCTTGAACTGCAGTTGCTGCATCGTGGACTACTTTGGAAGTTAGGTTTTCCTCATGTCTCATTTAAGCTCTAGGTGGAGTAAATGGGCATGGAAACAGCTGATCTGTACTGTCAACTGTAGATTCCAGTTAAACAGGTCTAAGCTTAATTTTGAAACAAAGTCAGCTTGTAGGAATAAACATTTTCAGTTGGTCAGATTTTCACTTGGTTTATGTCTTTAATGAGATCCTGCAGCAACCAAATCCTGAATATGGGGTCTAAGAAGATTGATTTTAAACACTATGTTGTTTTTTTATCTGGCTGTGTAGTAATTATTCTGTATGATTTATTTTATTTTATAATATATAGCATGCATATGTTATATATTGCATGTTGTATATGCATATCATATATAAAATATGTATTCTATTCGTATACAACTGGATTTCTTGTCTGTTTCTTTTTGAACTTCTTCAGACCAATATCATTTCACGCGTTGCTCTTGTAGCTAGTTGAAAATGAAGTACTCTAAGATTTCATTAGGTAGGAGTACTGAGTCTGCACTGTCTCAGCCTTGAGCAGCTGAGCAAAGTTTACCTTCTTGATCTCTTAGTTCCAAATATTTTGGAAATTGAACGCTCTGCTTCTAGTCACTAGAATTTCATGGAACTGTTTTGAGTAGTGGAAGTGACTGGAGTTGCCAGGTTCAGCTTTCTGGAGTTTTGGGGCTTTTGGTGTGTGTGTGTGTGTTTTTGTTGCATTTTTTGGGGGAGGGTTGATTTTATGTTTTTTTGTAGCATAGAGCTGCATTTTTTGTAAATGATATCTCCATAAAGTCAAGATTTAATCTCGTGAATGGCAGGGCCAAGCTACTAAAATATGATAGCTTCCAGTGAAGCCTAAATAAGGTTTTCTTTGAGAATTTGTGTGCCCAAACTTGTCTTGTAATCTCCCAACAAAGCTCAGATTGTATTTTTCTCTTATCTCAGCCTGCCACGCTGCCTGTAAAACTTGTACTGGTTCAAGTAACAAGGACTGCAGAGACTGTAAAGAAGGATGGATTAAAAATGAAGAATCAGCTTGTGTGGGTGAGTAATGCTAGGCAGACTTCAAGCAGGTTTTGCAGTAACGTTGCCTAATGAAATTAGGTGATGTCACAGTGAGTTTTATAGTATGTTATGGAAGTGTTTTGTTAGTTTAGATTTCTACAGTCTGTAGTCTCTCTGACTTGTTTCACATTGCACAAAAGCAGTATTTTTTTTCCCCCGCTGATGCCCTGATAATTACAGTTGTCTCTATCAAGACTGTTGACTGTGTATCTTCTTAGTTTAGTGGAATACAGGTAGCAGCAAGTGGGGTGTTCCTTTTTAGACATGTTTTTTGTGTTTATTTGAATGCTAAGCAAAGTCCTTTTGATTTAAACTATTTCTTAAACTACTGGAAGATTCCTGTCAGCTTATCTACATATTTTATAGTGGTTGCACAATTGTCTTTGCATTACTGAATGTAAATGCTCAGCCCTAATAGTTCAAACATTTCACGTAAAGGGAGCCATAAGAAATTTTCCTGTTACTGGGGAGAAATACTGAGAGGCATCAAGCTCAGTACTTTTGTTAATCTTTTAGCTATTTCTAGCTTAGAATTTCTATTGGTTTATTAGGAGATATGTATGGAACACTTGAAGGAAAAACCCAAATGCTAAAAAGACTCCCACATGCGGGACTGTACCAGGAGGAGAGTAACACATTCTGTTTAATGGATTATATTTGACCGTTTAAAGACCCTTAACATGCCTGGAAACAGTATCTTAGAAGTTATGTGAACACTGCTAATACCCTCCAAGAGGGTATTTAAGATGCTCCAGTATTGTCTTCTGTACAGCTGTGTTATTTTTTGTTCTGTTTTTTTTTCCCCAAACAATCAGTGCAGCCAATCAAGCATAAATTAATCAATTGGTAGGAATAATGTCTGCAGCAACAGGATGAGATAGGTAGATAGACAGACAGCAAGGGGACTGAAACAGCCTTTCTCTGTCCAAATTCTTGTAGTTGTGAGTACTGGCGTCCCCTTTCCTTGAATTCACAAGACTAGCATGTTTTAACTTCCCAGGTAGAACTGGTTTTCAGCTTGACTGGTCCTAACCGTAACTTGTCTTTCTCCAGTTTGCTTTGTGTAGAAAACTAAGCAATGTGTATGTGTGCATTTGTGTAATTCTTTTTTCAATACTTCAAAGAGTTCCATAGCTTGGTAATGTAGGAGTAGAGAAGTAAACAGTATTCTAGAAGAGCATTCTTTGTGCTTATTTTTTATGCTATTTGCATAAAAAGCATAAATGTATGCAAAGCACTGACTTGAAAATTACAAGGATGGCAGGTATTCTGGAAACTTTATTTATTTTCTGTCTTGAATTTCTGATGAATCAGTTATTGTCATCAAAAATCATCTTCTGAGAGTCAGTTTTGATTTGTTCATGTCACGTTTAGCTTAAGCTGACGTATAAGTTACCATGTTACTTTTTTGTCTAACGATGCATATCTGATCATAAACTGATTTTAACAATTACATTCATTGCAGTCAATTGGAGTTCATAGCTTCTGAGAAGCACGCCTTCTGCTCACTGTGCAGGGCCCTGTGGGGGAAAGTCCCTGTTTGGGGGAATCCGTCCCAAATTGGGAAGGGAAAAGGAAGAGGGGCAGCCTTTGAAAGTGTTTTTACATCTTGTCTATAAATAGGATTTATAGGAAGTTCTTTTTCTCAAAGCATAATGTTTAAGTATTACTCTTGCTATTTAATAATGACTTCTTTTAGGTAACTTGTCACATTTTATCTTTCAGATATAGATGAGTGTGCTACTTCTCCTTGCAAAGATCACCAGTATTGTTTAAACACAGATGGATCTTTCTCATGCAAAGGTTTCTTTTCAGTCTGCTGTTGTATTTTATTTTCAAGGGTTCTAATCTAATGCTAGAGATAATGCTAGAAAGGGTGTGATACCAGGCACTTAGTACCATGTGGACTGGTCCTTACTGGGCATGGGGTGGATGAAGCTTTAGATCTTTCTCATGAGGAAGGCAAGAGATACCTGGTTAGTTCTACTCTGCTCTCATGAGATCCACCTGAATTACTACGTTCAGTTCTGAGGCCTCCAGAATAAGAAGGATGCGGACCTGTTGCAGCGAGTCCAGAGGAGGCCATGAAAATGGCTGAGGGACTGGAGCGCCTCTCCTATGAGGACAGGCTGAGAGAACTGGGGCTTGTCAGCCTGGAGAAGAGAAGGCTCCAGTACCTAAAGGGGACCTCCAGAAGAGATGGGGAGGGACTCTTTATCAGGACGTGTAGCAATAGGACGAAGAGTAATGGTTTTAAATTGGAAGGGGGGACATTTAGATTTGATAGTAGGAAGAAATTCTTTGCAGTGGGGGTGGTGAGACTGGAACACGTTGCCCGAAGAAGTTGTAGATGCCCCATCCCTGGAGGTGTTCCAAGACCAGGCTGGATGGGGCTTTGAGCAACCTGGTCTAGTGGGAGGTGTCCCTGCCCATGGCAGGGGGGTTGGAACTAGATGATCCTAAAGATCCTTTCTAACCCCTAAACTATTCTATGATTTATTGTGTGGATACACTGACTAAGGGTGGTACTTCAAATCTCAGATTTATTAATTTTTATGCTTAAAATATTTTATTCTTAGCATGTGATGCCAGCTGTGTGGGCTGCACAGGAGAAGGTTCTGATAAGTGCAAAACTTGCGCGCCTGGATACATGAAGGAAGATGAAAAGTGTACAGGTTAGTGGATTTAGCAGTACATGGTAGAACCTCAGTTAACTCACTTATGCTTGTCTGCTGGTTTTCAAGCCTATCAAAATGAACCTTATTGTTCAGGTATTAGCAACAAAGACTTTCTTTATAACTTCCTTTATATAAATTGAGTTAATGTGTATGGTAAGGCTTAAAGGTGAAATACTTCTACAAAAGGAACAAAGTACTTCATAGTGGGTTCAGGAAACAAATGTGTGAGTCTTGTCATTTACCTACTGCATCATTAGAACTATGAATCTGTATTCATTTTGTAACAGAAAGACAGGGGTGCAGTAGGGATTCTGTTGTCTTTCTGTTAAGATGTTAATGTCCAAGTTCAAATTATACTAATTCATGGTGAATTATAACGTGAAATTATAGGAAAAAGGGTGAAATTAGAATTTCTCTGTGGGGAAGAGCAGGAGGTACCTGTGATCTTAAGTAGCTGTTAACCATGACAGTGTACTGTTTGTAGGCTCCATTCTATTTAGTTGTTCCATGATGGTATCAATAGGAAATGATTATGGGAAATCGTCAGTGGATTAAGACAAGTGCCACTGCTTAATTCATTTCCCTACACAGGGGCTTGCAAAACATAAAAACGCCTGTAGTATCTGAATAAATTTGAAACTAAATCATGAAGAACCATAAGAGATTGTTTTAATACAAGTCAAATCTGTTGCAGTAGCATTCTGCTATCTGGTGGTTTTATATTTGAATATAATTGTGTTTATGTGGCTGAGCACTAAGAAGTTTTATAACAAAATAGTGACAGTTGGCTTTTTCTTTCCCTCTTCTATCTCTAGATATAGATGAATGTAACCTTCCTGAAAAGGTCTGCATGAAAGAGAATCAAGACTGTGTTAATACTTCAGGTAGTTACAAGTGTGTATGTTCAGAAGGGTTTCAAGATAAAGATGGAACATGTGTTCAAACTGTAAAAACAGGCAAGTGGCTGTTTTAAAATACGCTATATCAACAACCTGGAGGTATATTTCTGACTAAGGATGTAGTTGCTTGTAAATAGTATCTGAAGGGCACCTCCGAGAAAGCTGGAGAGGTCTATTTTACAAGGGCCTATAGTGATAGAGAGATGATGGCTTAAAACTGAAAGAGAGGAGATTTAGATTAGATAGTAGGAAAAAATTCTTTGCTGTTAGGGTGGTGAGACACTGAGGTTGCCCAGAGAAGTTCTGGATGCCCCTTCCCTGGAAGTGTCTTGTGGGAGATGTCCCTGCCCATGTCAGGGGGTGGGAACTAGATGATCCTTAAGGTCCCTTCCAACTCCATTCTGATGCTATGAAACACTTCTGTATAATTTCTCATCTCCCTGCAGCTGTGGTCTGTATCAAGTAGTTTGTGGTGTAGGCCACATTCTGGCATGCATGTTTTCTTGCTAAAGGACAGTGGAGTTCATAAGTGTCTTGTTATTGTGTTGATGGTTTTTTTGCTTAACTCAAAATCGTGTTTGTAATTCACTTAAGTCTCTGGCTTCCCTCCATAAATGAACTGGCAAATTGCTCCTGCCGTAAAAAAGAGGTCTTCCTCCTCTTCACTGTTTTCCCTTGTGTTGATTCTAACCACTTAAGGATTTATCTGATTGTGTGCAAGCTACTTCAAATCACTGAAGTCTTAGAAAGCTAAGCAGAACACTTTTTGCTGGGTGAGCAAGGTGAACTTGTTTATTTTGTGATCACACAAGTGCCAGTGCTAGTGTGAAGGTGAATATGGAGAAGACTTCCATCTTTAAGTAGTAGAGAACTGTTTAGTCTGACTTGGACGATACCTCCAGTCAAGAAATTACAGTGGAATTTGATCTAGGATGTATGACACATTATGGACAGAATTATGTTCATTAATATTTCATTACTCCATCTAGGTGTTCTTTAGGGTTTTTTTAACAATTCCATAGTGAAAGACAGGATTATTTTGTAATAAAAGGTGTAGGAGAATAGATAAGAGAAACTCAATTTCATACCTTTTTTTCTTTTTACTTCTTAGCTTGTTTATGTGTAACCTCTTATAAGACTACTTTTTTGTCTTGTACTAATAAATTGTTAAATCTATATAGTGTTGCTACTCCAGGCCATTCAGTTCAGACCTTTTACTCTCAGTGCTCACTGTTATTAGTCCTTGAAAATCGGTTATGTACTCCTCCTGTGCAGATACCCAGGATATCAGTTAATATGGTTTTTAATGTGGCCTGACATTTTATGAGAGTAAAAGCAAAATTAAACATTGATGAACTGGCTTAGCTTTTTTCTTAGATTAATGCTCTTGCCAATAGAATAAAACTGTTCTGCTTTTTTTGAAAGCTGTTTTAACATCTGAACTGAGCAGTTTGCACTGTAGAAAATAATTCTGATACCAGAATTTCTTCTAGCAGTTCATGTATAAAGGAGAAATTTCACTGTGAATAGCTGAAAGTGAAAGCTTAGAGTAGAAATAGCTATGCTGCTTTTATCTTCCACTAACAATATCATACCAGTTTATTTGAGATGTTTTGTGTTGCATCTAGAAAAAAAATTATGAATTTACAATAGGAGGGTGCTGCAAGTAGCTTTTCTATATGGCTTTATTACATGTCTAGTTTTGATGAGTGTGTTTATTTGGATTTCTTTTTGATCAGTTCCTATTGTCAAAAAGCATATGATATATTTAATAATGCAGTTGTATTCTAATTATGGTACTTAATTTCACAGGAGAGGAAGTAAAGAGTGAAACAACTGAGTCTTCACCTACTGGACATGATGACTTATGATATGCATTCAGAACCAAAAGACATTCCTATCTGAAGTTTTAAATTATTGGACTAAGCCCCTGTAGCTGACATACTGTGGAAATGGTATTAAATATGCAGATTACCATTAAGATTTTTTTTTAAATGGTGATAAAACTGCTCTTTAAGCTGCATTTCTTTATTCTTAAATGCCACTTTTTATATAATTCTTTAAGAACAACACTCTAGAAGGGTAAGTATAAAATTTGAATCAACATAATATTATACCCAGCAATTGTAAACAATTTGCAGGTTTCTCATCCTAGTGCCTACTGAGAACTATCACCATTCAGAAGGACTTAGTTGCACTTCATAAATCAAGGAGAATTTAGACTGAAGTTTGGTGTTTCTTGACATGTAAATACTTCTGTAATTGAAATACAGCTTTTAGAAATTGTCAAAGGGAATCTCTTTGGGGGGAAGCACTATTCCCTTAAAATAGAATGCATAATACTGCATTCAATAAAAGTTTATTTTGTTGGAATGTGCCTTAAAATTTTTTGAGATGTTAATACCTTGCTGTGTTGTCATGTCTATTTTTCATTTGGGCAGTGAAAAAAGCAAACAAAACCCACAGAAAAAAAAAACCAAATCCCCAGAACTTTTTTAGTGCTGTATTTAAGTTCAGTGCTGAACTCCAGCACTCAGTTGTGCTGGAATGTGTATGGAAGGTGGAAAAAGAAAACCAAACAAAAACCAGCAAACCATGACACTAAAGTCAAACAAAGAAAAATCCCAAACCCACAAATAATAAAACATCACTCCATGACCCCTCTCCATACACACACTTTCCTCTAAAGGAAGAAACAACCTTCTATGGGTAGGTAGACAAGTCTTTCTTCCAGGTGCTTGTGTTAAGTAAGTAAATTAGTTTATACTGTGGTGAAAAGTAAGTTTGGCCAACACCTGCACTGAGTGTCTTACACTGGTTGTATGAATAATCTCTAGAATTGATGAATACGTTATTTTCACTTGTCTACTGCTGCATGTAGTAGCTTTCAGAGCAAGCCTACTACAATCAATTTCTCTTCTTGTTTCTTGTGCCATTTCAGAGGGAACAATAGTAAGCACAGCCTATGTGTTGTCCTTAAACTTAAAGGCAAGTATATGAGCTAAAATTGGTATATTCTGCAGGACCATCCCAACTGCAAGTAAGATAAGGACCACTCAGGTGCAGTATTTAAAGCTCTGATGGAAGTGAGTAAAGTTTGGAATACACTGAGATAGTGGATACAGGGAAGATAAATAGGAATTAAAGGATACAGCTGAAAAGAGCATAGCTTAGGCTTGACTTGAAGTTACAAACTTGAAGTTATAAACAGTACTGTGAGGCAAGTGGAAATAAAAAAGGATATAAGTAAGAGTTACCTGTTGAGCAGTGAAGGCCAAACACCTTCCGAATACTTCTGAAGACTTATTTGTTCAGACTAAGTCAAAGTTCAGTTTGGGAACAATGCATGTAGGATTTTTACGTACAATAGATACTTATGTGAATATTGTACAGAAAAGGATTCTGTTGGATTCTTATGTTAAAAGCTCTCTAAGTGGATCTTGTGAGCAGTAGTTTAAATATCCGAAAGTACTAAAGTATCTGTAACAATTTTCCTTGTGTTCCTTCTGCTATTATATCTAGATGTTTCTTAGTTAGCCAGTCTGAGAATGAAAACTTTAGTGCTTTCTCAGCTGTAATTGCTAGAGAGGGGGAGCAGGGAATACAGCTTGGGGCTTTTTTAGTACAGGTGTAGCCAGTTGAGGTAATATTAGGCCTTAATGATCTTACAGGAGTGTAGCTTGTCTTTTGCTGGACTGTCATTGACATTGTCATTGTCATTGACATCTGATGTTCTAGATGGTCCTTGTTAATAGTAACAGAAAATATCCGTTTTGTTTAGAAACTATCACCAGCTCATACTGAACAGAATTGTCTCTTCAGTACAAACTCTTCTATTAGTGTTTCAAGTCTGAAATAATGCTTCCTTCTATGAAAAATAACTTGCTATTCTGACTTCAAGTTATTTGGGACTCTAGGGGGAGCAGTAGATGATGAGTTTCTTAACTGCATCGTGGAAGCATTTGATTTCTATTTCCTTCCTTTCCAAGCTGGATGAAAAGCCCTAACTGAATTGGTCCTAGTTAAGCTCAACTCTGGGATGAAGTAATGAAAAACAAAAACTTCAAGAATTTTTTTTTTCCTCTGGTGATAGGAGAAGCTCTTTCTAGCCTGACCTACAAAAGTAATGGGAGTAGTCAGATGTCACCAAATTGCTGTTCAGTTTGGAAAATAAAGTTTTCAACTTTCCATTGCCACAGTAGAACCGCCAGAGTGGTGTTCTCCGTGAAACATACGGATGTGATTCCTGGGCATTAGGAGTCATTAATACCTTTTTTTCCCTCAGTCCTACTACCTCACTCCCCAATTATTAGCACCTATTATTCTGCATTAAATTATTGTGAATAAACTTAATAACTCAGGAGTCTGGAGAGGTGGATTCAAATATTTAGAGCTTGCTTTGAAGGAATATTGACCAAGTTATGTACTTGATAAATATTTATGCTACTGTGTGATGCTCTCTCGGTGCAGGGTTTTGAAAGAGTTAGTCCTGTTGTTTTATTGTGCATCCTCATATTGCTTCTTCAGACTGGACTGTAATTACTGCTCTGTTTTAGAGGTTGGAACTAAAAGTTGTTTTGACTGAATTTATTTATTCCCCCGCTCTCCCCGCCCCGTTCAGTCTTTATTAGAGTAGGGTTTGGACTCAATTGTCTTGGGTTTTGCCACTTAGAATGAGCGTTGAAGGGGATGGGGAGTGGGATTTAAACTGATAAGCAGAAACTGGCAATAGTGGTCAAGTGCTTTGTGTGAGCCAAACCAGTCCAGGGTGTAAATGCTTTCTACAGGATGTTTTTGGCACTAAACAAGTGAACTGTTACCATTAAATTTTACATTACGTTGTAAGGAGATCTGGTTAGGTAGTATAAGATGTTGTACTTACAGCTGCCTACAAATACAGGTCTCATGTCCAACAATATGATTGTTACTTCTGAAGTGTTTAACTTGAGACATCCAACAAACAAGCTCTGTGCCTTAATGAAGTGTTGGTTAGGTACTTTTGTCATAAATACCAAGGTGAACCGTAAACTTCTGGATTCACACCTATTCATACTGTGTAGAATCTAGTTAGAAACAACATCCCTTTATGCTAGTTTGGCTACATCTTTAAGGTTTCTTGACCTAAGACTTAAGTGCTTTTTAGAATGTAGATACAATATTCAGTACCATCTAGGCTCTTTGAAGGACAAGGTTCTCTGGTATGTTGTAGCTGGACTCCCCAAGGAGTCTAGGAACGAGCGAATTTACAGACCTGCGTGTTTCAGTCAAAGCTCTAAACAAGGCCAGGAAAACAGTCTCCTGCACAATCCTCCTGCAGCATCTAAATTTAGGAGTCAAAGTGTGTGGCTGAAATTCTTTCTTCTAAGCATTGGGATGTAATATTATATTTATTCTTTGGTGTGAATTCCCAGCCTGTCTGTCATAGGCACAGTGTTTCCTGCAAAGTATAATACTCTCTATTCACAAATAGGATAAAAGAAGTTTGTTTGGCAGAATAATGGGATGATTTAGGTAATTCAGGAAGCCAGAGATCACCTGAAAGGGTTCAAATCACAATCTTCTTTCTCAGGAGAGATGCCAAAGCCCGTGGGTTACAGACAAGATCAGGACATATGTCCCTGTGAAATATATGGTATAAACTGTACAAACACAACACTGTTTTTCCTTTTATGGTTGATGAGGACTGATCATACATTTTTCTGGCATGTATGGGAGAGGTATACAGCACAAGGTTAGGCATACAATTAATTCACACATGCATACAGTCACTCATCTATAAGATGAGGGCTTTCCAACCTCAAGGGAGTTCCTTGGGTGGCATTTCAACCTTCAGACCTGCTGCTCCAAGGAGGACCAACTCAATTTGCCCTCCAGGGGGGCTCTGTGTGTACCATAGTCAAATCTGATCTGTGGTCATACACAGTCACATCAGCTCCCATTGACTGAGGGCTGTGACTCTTTTTATCCCTTTGCCCAGGTGTATACATGACCATAGTCAGCAAACCAAGGTGTGTGTGTGTGTCATAGCACTTGCCCAAGGGGTGTACATGACCATAGTGTAAAGGTGCAAAAAAAGTAAGGATGTTGTGGTCCTAAAAACCCCCAGTCTTTTATCAGGATGCACCTGCCACAGGGCTGCAGGACTGATAACACCAACTCTGATTGCCCATTAAACTTGAACTGTAAGGAAGTTAGTGACCTGTCTCCTGAACGTGTCAGGCCCAGTTAACTCTTCCGCACTTACAGTTCCTGCAGCCAGAATTCATTCTGTCACTTGACCAAAATTGACCTCTGACACTGTCAAGAATATAAGCCAAATGAATTTCTGAGATTACAAAATCAGAATGGTTGAGGGTAGAATTTGCCTTCAGAGGCTGTCTAGGCTGACAACCCTGCTTAAAGCAGGGTCAGCCAGAGCAGGACCTTGTTGCTCAGGAGCATGTTTGCTTGAGTTTTTAGTATCTCCAGGAATGGAGACTCAGCACCCTTGCTACCTTTACGTTCTCAGGAATCAATAGATTTGCCCTCCACAGCATTCATGGGTGCATCCCATCAGTCCCTGTGGGCTTATTGTCTGTCAACTTTATTTAAATATTCCCTGATCTGATTCTCTTCCAGGTAAGTCTTGTTCCAGACATTCCCTTTGGGCCTGCAAATACCTGAAAGAAATCTTAACAGTTGAGAGCAATGCAGACCAGGTACTGAGTACCTTCACCTTTTGTGTGTCCTTTGTCACCTGTTCCCCGCCCCACAGCAGTGGGCTCATGTTTTCTGCTGTCTTTCATGTGCTGTAGACATGTCTGTTGCAGCCCTTGATGCTCTTCAAATCCCTTGCCGGTTCTAGTCCAGGTGGGCTTTGGCTTTTTGGACCCCAGACCTTCATGGTGAGACTGCCTCTGTATTCCTCCTCAGTTACCTGTCTGTTTCCACCTCGTGTGTTCCTTTTTATGCCTTGAGTTTAGTCAGGAGTTCCTTGTTCATTTGTGCCAGCTTCCTGCCAACTTTACTTGCTTTCACAGACACCAGCATTGGAGAAGTGATCACTGAAAATCAACAAATTCTCCCGGACCCTTCTGTCAAGGACTGTCTGCCTTAGCTTTCCTTCCAAGCAGATCCGTGAACAGGTCAAGGTCTACTCTCCTGACGTCAGGGGTTTATGATCCTGCTATTGCTTTGTTGGCAAAATGGTGTTTGCTTACACTAGTTAGTCTGCTGCCGAGGTAAAAATATTGTCTCTGTACTTAATGATGCTCTTTTGTTGAATTTGACCCTCCTAATTTAGCCTTTGTCAGTAGGGAAACTGTGGGCTCTTTGGGGCTGAGGGTCATCTTTTTGGTTTGCTTTTATTGAAGTCCTGCCCTGCTCCTCACCCATTCCCCAGGTTGTATCATAGTGTTTGATATATCAGATTCACATCTACCGCTGCATCCACGAGTGCAGAAGCTTCTTGAGTAGTCGCTGGAAAGTTGTGCAGCTAGGAGAAACATTCTTCTGTATTCACATTGCATTGTAAACCCAAGTTAGGGTGAGGGGGGAAGGAAGGAGAAAAGTTGAGTTTAGTACTAGCTGTAAGATGAATGCTCAAACTAAGCTTCTAAATGTTGGGACACATCTTTAAATCCATCTTGGGGCTGCTATGCTGGTATTTCTAAGCATATTTGAGAAATCGTGGATCCATTGAGGATCTGTGACATCCATATAATATAATATATATTTTTTGTAGATTATGAACACAGTAACTTTAAATTTTCTGTCCTCTTTTTGAGAGATATCGTACCTGGACTAAGCATATTTCTCTTCCTTGAAGAAAAAAGAAAAGGCACCTGGAATTAAATCAGTTCTGCTTCACATTGATTTTTTTGCATTGTCTTCTAGGAATCTAGCCTGGATCCTGTTTTTACCTATTCTGTTTACCTCTAAGCATTTTTTCTTTAATATTTCTTAGTTGTTGTTTTGTTTTTTTTAAACCTTCCTTTTTTAATAAAGGAAGAGGAAGGGAAAATACATACTTTAAAACCAAACGATAAGGTGACTTACATATTGGGTTTTTTTTGTTTTGTTTTGTATTTTTTTTCCTAGATAAAAAAAAAGGCTGACCAAAAAAAGGATGTGTGAATAAGCTATTCAGTATTCTAACAGGAGAGACCTTGTGGGTCATGTTATTCCTCCTTTGCTAGTGTGAAATTATTCTCTCTGTGCCATTTGGAAATGCAGTATCTAATTACAAAGTTGTAATGTCTTTTCCATCATTGTCTTTTATTTTAACTATCAGAATATACTATCAGGTGCTCATTTGATAGTAATTCTTTTTAATGAGTAGCACAATAAATAAGGACTCTCCTGCATGCAGCTGTGACCATGGCCTCATTTGTTTGAGGTGAGGCACAGACACAAAAGATGGTCCCATGTAAGATCTTCGCCTTGCAAAAGGTGGAAGAGGAACAGATTCAGAGAACTGAGACTCATCTTTGACATTTTATGTAACTAATTTACAGTTCTTTGGTTTGCTTGCAAATTTTTTGGTTCCTGGAGTAGACGATGCCACATTTACAAGCACTGAAGCAATGAAAGCCAGAAACTACCATTTGGAAAAGCTTCACAACAGCTGACATTTTCATCTGAAATGCAGTTATGTAAAGGAAATGGATAACTATGACTGTTGGCAGCAACCAAACATGCAGTTTCACTGCTAAGATCAACTTTAACTTGCTCTCAGGAAATTTGGAACTTTTGCTGAGTGCATCCCCTCAGTGACTTCGTAACCTGCTCTAAGGAAGTTATTGTTGAATTTACTTACCAAATGACAGCAAGGTCAGCTGTAGCCACTCAGTGTTGGCAAACAGCAAGATCACACATCACTGGGAATGGAAAAGAGGGAATGTGAGAAGTCATCAGGTGCGTGAAGAAGCCACTGGAGAAGGGAGGCATGGTATCTGCCATCAATAGCAATCTCTTGGTAATAATCTCTTAGTAATTTTGCCCAAGAGCCTGGATGGAAGCAGCAGCTTCTCTTTGGTGGTCAGGTCAGGAAATGAAGAATTGTGTCTCAAAAGCATTTTAACATTTACTCATCTACACATCTAAATGCTTATGTTTATCAAGAAATACTTTCATAGGGAGTTATATATAGATTCATGTACCATTGCATAGATAAACACCTTTCAGTTGAAGTACTTCATAACTTTGTATTTTTTTTTATTATACATCATAATATGTGCAGTGATTAAAATAAATTCTTCCTACCTGATGTCAATTTTGCAACTAGAAATTTGATTGTAGTGCAAGCTGTAGAAGGTGGATTAAACTCTTCCCATGAGCTCGCAAGGGAGAATGATGAGTCATCAAGACACAAGCTGTTCTGTTTTTTAGGACATAATTCTGTTATCAATTCATTGCACACTGTTCATGTTCAAAACAAACAGAGTGTCTCCAGAATAAGTTTTATTTTATGTTAAAGCTCTTCACACAGATGGCGTTTGATGGGCTATTTGACAGGACAGGCATCCTAATGGGACGGCAGCTCTGGAATTCCTGTTGTTTGGGAAAGAGCGTTCTGTCGCAAGCGCAGCGCGCTGTTGCTTCAGGCGCTCCCTTTGTAGATGATAAATGTTAGTCCACAGCTGTTTGCCCCATGCGGGGAAGGACAGCTGTGCTGTGCCGGGAAAAGAAGCCGATCTCTGCGATGCTGTTGCAGTAGATGGTGCTGTGGGATTTCACAACTTGCCTGTTGGCCAGCAGAGGGTACTCTTAAACTGCCAAGAAGAACTCGTTGCGTTGGCTCCTTGAGGAGGCCACCAGTCAGACACAGTTACGGTACTGAAGGGAGGGGGCAGAAACATAGTGTCTTTAATTATATTTAAATTCTTGATTACACTTAAGTAAAACTGATTAATAAATCATATACTTCTTTGTATAGATCGTCTACACTGCTTTCTCTCCAAAACCACAAACAACTGAGATCTCAGTTGTATAAAATAACATGATCTTAGAAATAGGAAAGTTCAGGTTAGAGGGGACTTCAGGATGTCTCTTTTCCAACTATCTGTTGAGCAGGGGCAGCTGTGAGGGTCGAGTAGCTGCCTTGCCCACTCTTGCAGGTCTCTAAGGATGGAGTCCACTCAGTCTCTTTTGGCAACTGTCTTCACAGCCAACGTGTTTTCCTGTGTATTCAACCTGAACCTGTCTTGTTTCAGCTTACACCTGTCTTTTCCCCTCCTGCTATGCCCTGCTGCGAATCCTTGATTTACTGGCTCTGCTCCTGCTGTTGCAGCCCAGGAGGCTGGTGGCCCTCTCTGGTGCCAGGGCACTGCTGGCTCATGTTCATCTCGCTGCCCGCCAGGACCCCCAGGGCCTTTTCCACAGAGCTGCCCTCCAGCTCTCAGTCCCCAGCCTGTATCATTGCAAAGGGATCTTCCTTCTTGAATGCAGGAATCTGGGTTTGTCCTTGTTGAGTTTCATAAGGCTTCTGTCAGTCTCTTCCTCCAGCTTGGATAAATCCCAATTTTCTGTGAATTCTTGTACTTACACATAATTTTCATTCAAATCAATAGTTCCACTGCCTTTAATAGAATAAATTGCATGTGTAAAGCATAGAAGTTTGTAGGCTTGTGACTTACGGATTTATACATAAAGTTACTACAAGCAAAACTATAAAGCTAGGTTATGGATTTCTAATGTATTCAGCAAATAACAGAGGAAGAGAGTTTTACCTTTTCTTTGAAAAATAATACTTCGGGAAGAAAAATAGTTTACATAGCTTACATATCTCTTGTGTGATGTGATAGGTCAAAGCACAAGGTACAAAGGCGCAGTTCACTGTACTCGACAGGATTATGAAGACCTCATTATAAGTAGGACCTGTATTTTTAAAGGCTCGTAATCTTTTGCTAAGAAACGTATATATTCATGTGATTACTCATCTGTACAGATACAGTTTATTTAAAGCACAACTGTTGCTCCCTCACTGGTTTTCAGTCTTCCCCTCTGCCAGTCAGCTGTATCACCAGTTGTTCCTATTGCCTACAGCTGCGTGTTTTCTGCAGATCAGAAGCAGAGCAACGCGGTAGCCAGAAACACCTGGAAGCTCTTCAAGATTCTTGCTGGCACATCTTGAGCTCCCAGGGTCATCAGAGCACTGAGACTAATGGAACTACTTTTATGATCAATTTGCAACCTGGCACCACCTGAACCAGATGAGTTTTAATGAAAGCTGATGACTCATTAGGCACAGCACTGCAGTAGTTTGTACAAGACCCTTGACTTGACACTATAGTCAATTAAATTCTACCTCTTTCTTCCCAAAACCTTGTGGAAATGTACTGGAGCAGTAAAAATATATGGCTTTGTGAAGGTCACAGTCTAGTCCACTTCCCCTTTTATTTCATTTTTTATGGTCTGACAGAAAAAAGTAAGAGATCAGTCAAGGAGGGAATTAGGTGCTGGAATATGTTAAGACCAGACAGTTAGCATTGTTTTGCCTGAAGAAAGGTGAGCTCAGTCTTCTGCTTCATGGAACTCTTTTATTTTTCCAGATATCATCACTTTAAATATGCAATATTAAATTTTTTTAACTCTTCTTTTTCATTACCATGAAGACCATTCCATCTGTGTGACAGAAATGCTAAATATAATAATTAGAAATTTCATTTCACTTGGTGTGAGTAATACATGTTGCTTCAAAAGTAAAATCCTTATATATGTGTATTATATGTATACACGTAAATGTGTTTTTATTTCACCTGGTCTGGACATTCTTCACAAGCAAGTAAATCCATGGAAATATATACATATACATCTTTATTCAGGAAAGTGTGTAAAGCTTAAGTAGAATGTACTCAAAGCCAAACATATACATAATTCTCTTCCTATAAGGGTCTAGAGTACAAGTCTTACGAGGAGCTGCTGAGAGAACTGAGGTTGTTTAGTCTGGAGAAAAGGAGGCTGAGAGGAGAACTTACTGCTCTCTTCAACCACCTGAAAGGAGGTTGTAGCAAGGTGGGGGGTTGGTTTCGTCTCCCACGTAAGAAGGGATAGGACAAGAGGACATGGCCTCAAGTTGCACCGGGGGAGCTTTGGATTGGATATTAGGAAAATTTTCTTCACCAGAAGCAGGCACTGGAACAGGCTGCCCAGGCAAGTGGTTGAGTGGTATTTAAATCCCTAGTGGTGTTTAAAAGATGAGTAGAAATGCTCAGGATCATGGTTTAGGGGTGGACTTGGCAGTGCTAGAGTAATAGTTGGACTCGATGATCTTAAAGGTCTTTTCCAACCTAAATGATTCTAGCAATTCTATGATTTAAGCGGAGGTATAACCAGTTTGCTGAATCAAGTAGATCAGCATGGATGTGTGCTTGATGCTCTGAACAATAACACATATGCTTCATTCTAAGGTTATGAATAATCTTACTGTCTTCAGTGTGACTGGTCCAATTAAAATTCAATACACATGGAGAGGATTCAGCACTGGCCTGGAGGGTTCAGGCAACATGTTGCGATATTAAAGAGAGAGCTATCTACATGATGGCTGAACCACTTCAGTCTGTGGCAAGGGCCAGCAACATACAGCAAAAGTGCCAAAGGTGGGGGAGAGTTAGATCCTGGATGTCACTCAGATATAAAGAGTAGGGGCTGCTGAGTCCTGATGAGACATTTAGTGGCTCTCCCCAGGCTTTCTGAGTTCAGTGCTCAGGTGTCCCCACCTCACAAAGAGGAGGAACCACTGGCTGCATCATCTCTTTCAGAGGCCGTGTTTCCTAGCTCCCACTGAGCTCCTTCCAGTGCACTTAGTTCCTCATTTGGGAAAAGAAGTAGTCTGGCACACGGCACTTGAAAAGCTGCTGACCCCTGTTCCGCATCTCACACTTCCACAGGAAATATCCATGGTGATTGAATTTAGCTATATCAGAGCATGTGTTCCAAATCCTGTGAATTTATGTGTCTGTTAACAGTGATTTACAAACCTGCCAGTTTTCCTAGTGTTCTATAAACAAGAATATGTAGTACTTCTGAAGAGTTATCTGCTATTACTCTGAAAATAGTATGATATTTACCAGGGAACTCATCACCAGTGGTAGTACAGGCTCCCTATTGGCTTGCATTCTTTATTGTAATAATATTTGGGCTTCCCACCATGTGAAGTAAGAACACGGTGTTTACACGAGTGAGAAGCACAGCACTGGAAAGAAGCAACTACATGAGTTAATGTTCTTTGAATAGCTGTTGAATAAACTTCCATGGGAACTTTGTTTATTTCTGAACTTAAAAATGGTTCCAGGAAATACTCGTGCTGTAACAGCTTCACTGTTCTCTGGGGTAGAGAGGGGTTTTATCACAGGATAGTGGCCTTCTGCATTCGCCAGTGAATGTGCTATGCTTCTTATTCTGAGTCCTTGTGTTTACAAATATAAAGAAAGAAAGAAAGAGAAAAAAATATTCTAATTCTGCAAAGTAAGCTTGGAAATAGTATTTAAGGTCCCAGGTAAACCTTAAAAACTTTACAATTCCTGGTAGCAGGTTGAAGAAGGAGATGATGGGGATTCATAAAAATAGACAGTTGTGGAAAACAGACTGCTGAGCTTTGTCATTGCAAATATCGCTCCTTCTAGTGCTGTTGTCCTCTATAAATAGACAGTAAACATAAGTTTTTTAACAAAGCATCCAAACTCAACATTATTATTTTTTTTTAACCAGCAGGACTAGAGGAAAAAATAGACAGATGAGATGTAGAGCAAAACAGAATCTCCTGAAAACTACAACAATCCTGAATATAGAGTTAAGATGATGCCAGTGAAATGGAAGGAGCAGACCTTTGCCACAGAAGCTGTTTCAATGGCACACTGACATTTTGATTTGGTTCTTCCACAGGAAGAGCTGTGGAATGTGTCTCCAAGGCTTTTTGACTCACACCTGTCAGCAAGGACGGACTGACAAGTTGCGGTGTGTGTAAGGGTAGCACATCAAGGTGTCAGTCAGTTGCATCCTGCAAGATGACAACAAAGATTTCTCTCAGTTTTTTCCAGGGATATTTTTTTGAAAGCTCAGGAGGTTCAGCACGTCCATAAACAAATCCATGGGAAAGGACAGTCTGGTGGAGTGCTGGCAGGAATGAGGTTTCTCACATCTAGGTCTAGCCTTGCTCTAAATCACCTGGGTGATTTTTGGGTCGTTTGTATCATTGAATTCTATTCTTTGGCCAGGCCTGTACCTGATAGACTGGCTTGGGGAATGTTATCCCAGCATGATAACATCTCCCTTAATACAGAAGAAGAAACTACTTCAGTGCCTCTCATTGGATTTGTAGGCCAGACCCAGGACTGGAGGGCTTTGACCTTAATGAGGAAACTTAGTGGGCTTAGTGGCTACCCATAGTCATTGTTATTCAGAGCATCCTCATGGTTTCCTGACTGGCTCTGGAGAACCTGATAGGTCTGTGGCACCCTGGGCTTTGGATGATCACAGTGGCATCTGGTGCAAACCAAACACCTTTGGTGAACACAGGGATCAAAGTGATTTTGTGCTTTCTAGTGCTTCTGTGAAATTTATATCATCACAGAAGTGAGAGAAGCACTCAAATACCCCAATGGAAAGTGTCCAAAATGATGAAATAACTTCAGGAGCTAGACTGTGGAGCATATCTCATACAATTTCAAACAAAACTGAGAATTAATGTAGATTTTGTAAGGACAGGCAGCTGCATTTTTGGCAAGAACTCAAGCAAAATACAGGCAAGGAGAAAAAGTTGCTTTTGATTATACAAGGTTTAGTCATATGGTCATAACTGGAATTTACACAGTCTCTTGTTCAGGGAATCAGCCCTTTGCTGCATTCCCACAGCAATAATAAAATAGATGTACAGAGAAAATGAAAAAATGCAACATGATGAATACATACTGTGCCCAATTCTTCTCTTTTCTGAATGTAAAATTCTGTATTATTCCTCCTGCCCCCTCAAAAAAAAAAAAAAAAGAGAAAAAAGGTATCAATTTTAATAAAAACAAAGCTTGTTAGGGGATGCCAACAGCAGGACAAAATATTCTCTCTTCTTAGCAAAACCAACTTCTCTTTTGAGGATGTGTGTCAAGAAATACTAAACTTCATGAAACTTCTTTAATGTCTCATTCTTACAGAGCAAGCGATGTATCTCCTGGTGACAAGTGATGAATGGTTTTGTAGAATACTTGTTTCTGCTAGCAGCAGTCACAACATATTTTCCAGGATACAAGCCCTTACATACAGTGATTCCTGTTTAAAATGGAAACTGATTTTCAGAATCTCTACTGTAGTGGAAATCACTGAAACTGGACAAAAGGAATTTTTATTCTTTTTCATCTGCAAACGCAGCTTAAGTTATTTTACTTGAAGGGCCTTCTCCAGCTTCAAATCTATGTACAAACGTTTAGCTAATTAGTAGAGTTGTGCCTGCAAGCAGACAGGAGAAAAGTTGATGAATGCTTTCCAGCAGCAAACGGATTTTGGAGATGACTTGTGATACTGATGAAGTGATATTGAGGATCATTTCTTCTGGCTGATTCCTTGGCTTTCTCCACCCCTCCCTCCCCCACCTGCCACATTCCTTCCACTCCCTCCTTGCTTTTATCTACAGTCTCTCTCCTTCCTCAGACCACAGCTGTCCCAAGGTCTTTGCTCACTGCTTACATTTTTTCTGCCCTCTGTCTCAGTTTACCTCACTTCTGTTGGCATCTGAAGAGACATATCAGCTGCTTTTCCTCTCTGGTCAAATCCCAGATGATCCCCAGGGATTCAACACTGCAAAAGGGATGGGACTAGTCAGCATGTAATTAGCCCAAACTGTGTAGCCAGCCCTGTCATTTTGGGGTATCACTGCAAGTAAGGCATGATCGTTGCTGTGATCAATGGGGGATTTGCCCACAGCTTTTAACTGGACTATGACTGAGACGTTAGAGCACTGAAAATGAATAAGAAAACCGGAAACTTTCTGCCAGTGTTTTAAAGAGCTCTCTTGCAAGGAAAATACCCTTGTCACTGGGGACTCCCCTGTATTGGAGCGAATGAACTTTCAGAAAAGAAAAAAAGCTCAAAACAGGGAGAAATAGACATTATCTGAATACTCAATTTAGGGTATTGGAGAATAGGGTAACAAAGAAAACTTTATTTATTCTGGTCCTCTCACAAAAGAAAATCTGAAACTCCAAAGAAATGCAAGAATAAGTGTTAAACAAAGGAATGAATATCAGCTGTTGAATAGCGAATGGTTTATCTAGCTCACAGGTAAGAAAAAGCAAAGTATCTTCATAAGTCAAACCCTGACATGGGAAGTTCTTTCAAATAAGGACCGAGTGTGACTGGTGGCAGAAATTTGGATGATATTGGTAAGTGCATCTCTGGACCCACAGGTAACCATTGCCTCTGAAAAACACTGTCTTCCTAAAGCATGGGGCTGGGGTGGCTGAAGATCTCTTGTACAGTGCCAGTTCATATTAGGTGCTTCACAGAGACATTATGAGTTGTTTATTATGGTTGTAGACTTTCTCTACAAGGGTTAAGCAGTACCGAGCAAGGCTGGCAGTGTGTTTGTACACCCTAACCAAAGCCTGGGAGTCTGCTGAGTAAAATTGCAAATAAAAATATTTATGAAACTGTTGTCCAAGTAAAATATAGATAATATTTTAGAACACAAAGGCTATTACCCATCAGTGAATAAAAAGCTGCTATCTTGATGGTGATTTCTTGTTTTGGATGTGTCAGTGGTTTAATTATTAAACTATTATATCCCTGATGAAGCTGAGAAAACAAAGTAGCACTCAGCAAACAAAGTCAGTCACTCCCATTTTAGAAATTTATAGTCTTTTGTCTTGCAGTAAGGCTGAATTTGGCCTGAATTAGCAGAAATGTCATTGTAATGGCTATGCAATGATGGAAGTCTGGCTGTAGAGTACTGCACCACTTTGAATGCAGGTTATCACAGAATAAGGGTACAAATGAGGCTTGGATAAAAAAGCAATAAAACTTCAGGATCAGCATATATTTTTCAAGGTAGATCTGCATTGCAGTTTCACCACAGAAAAGAATAGAAAAATGTGTCCTTTTTTATTTGATATAGTTCTTCTAGCAGACTGAACACCCCTCAGTCAACAGACAGACATATTTTATAAACTCTATTTTATTACATTTGTAAGAATTTATGCCTGCAGAAGTGTTATGGGACAGAGCAACAATAATTAATCCCAAATCCCATCAGTTGTATAGTAGTTTTAGTGCTACACTATGTTACTAATAAAAAGCATGCTATTTCTCCGGGGTGAGGCTTCTCATACAAGAAGTGCATTTTTGATGTATTTTTCGATTGTTATGCTGATTGTGCATGTCTACTAATTCAGTAAATTATGTTTTATTTCTCAATCTAATTTTCCATCATTATTATTAATGAAATAATTTTCTATTCAATTATAATTGGTAACAATTGTCTGTGAAAGTCTGCTTTCTGCACCAATTTTAAAGTTTCTCCAAAAATGACAAAAAATGCAATTACAGGGGGCAGTTTATGCTAAGTCACCACATGCGTTAGCTACCAATCAGGACAAGACCTGTATCTTGCAATTAAATTATTTGGCATTGGTGATAACACCTGCTTAATATCTTTCAAGTCTTCCAAAATAAATCACGATTTTTCTATGTGTCCAGCCTTATGTATATGCAATTTGCAGTGTCCAGCACTAGTAGATTTAAGCGATACTTTGGAATTCTCTGCTCCTTTACCAAGTCTCTCCAAAAAATCTTTTCAAGTGTTGATGTCAGATACAGTTTACTCCACAATACCTAGGGTGCACTGTGTGATGTGCTGTCTCTGTGGAGCCAGCTTTACTGCCAGAGATGTTTAAAAGAGTCAGGAGATGCTGGACATAATGTATGAGGGGACTCCTCAGTGCAGATGTGTTGACTAGATCAGCACCCATGTCCAGCACTGACCCACCTGCAGGCTGTCTGTGGGCTCCCTTCAGAGCAGGAGTACACGGACCCCGAATTTGAGAAACCTGGATGTCTGAGAAGCTCATTCAAAGCCAAAACCTTCAGATTCAGAAGCTTTAGGTGGTTCCCATATCTGGGTTTCTTTTAGCTACAGGCTAAGCACATGTTGATTTACCCATCAGGGCAGCTGGGGATTCCCTTGGCATAGAAGCCACCAAAATGGATTTAATACAGCGTAGGAGCAGGAGAAATTTGTTCCCTAATTAGAAACATAGCTCTTAGGAGCAGGTCTCAGCCTGCTAAGTTTGAAGTAACCCATGTGCTGTTACAGACTCCTGTTGGAGTCACTTTGGCTTCTCGTTGGGCTGAAAGTGATGGAAACAGAGAAGTACAGTGCTATTTCTCACATGCTGCCTGCTGCGGAAAGGCTGCCTGTCCTTAACCCACAGCAAGCTGAACCTTTTCTCATGATGCCCCGGTGCTAAATGTGTCAGTCAAACCCCATAAATGGCCTCTCCCCACTACCCACATGAGCATCTTCAGTCAGAAACAGACCTCTGTCTCAGAGCTGTTAGATAGGGTAGTGTTAGGAACAGTGTAAGTAGTAAAAATTCCCTGTAAAATGCTAGAAACTCATTGCTTATACCAAATTAGAACAGGAAGTTACTTTCTTCTTAGGATATACTCCTTTCCTGGACTTACAACAAGGCAAAACTATGATATGAGGTGCCTGAGTTGAGACAGAAACTCGGTGAAATATAGGAGAAAACCAGATTCTCAGTTCTTTGGACTTTAGAGTAATTAAACTATACTGGAAAAATGATGTCCTTCTTCATGTCATCCTGTACTTGCTGAGTGTTGATTTAAACAAAAGAAAACAAAAACCAAACAAACAAAAAATAAGAAGCAGAAAGAAAAGCATCCAGAAGACAATTAGATTCTTGCAGATGACAATTCATCAAACATAACCCACAAAAGTAACTGAAACCACCTGTTTCCACTTCCTCCCTAGAAAAGAGAGTACTGTAACATATAAAGCACAGAGCAGTGAACACGGCAAGTCCTGAAGATGAATCATGGTAAAACACAGCCACACAGAACCTGTGCGGCGGGGAAATGGTGCATTCCCTTCTTTTTCACTTTAAATCCAAGCATTTACATTCACTATCTTTTGTATAGCTTCAGCTGCTAGACAATAAACCTCACTTACTAGAAACCTGGCCTGATTGTCTGTGCTGTAGAATTTTATTAGACTTTAGAGTTCTTTCCAGGTTTTATATTTGTGTTTAGCTTGGAATCTAATGATGAAAACAGTCATGGGTTCTCATTGAAGAGCACAAAATACATTTTATTCTCACTCCAGCTGAGGTGGTAATGAAAGCTACCATTGCAAAACCTTCCATTTCTGGTGGTCTCCTGTTTACATACAAAGAACACTGGTGTTGAACAGTGCTTTAGCCTGTGAGTGCCCTGTCAGTTCATGCTGACTTCATCTGTATATTCACTGAGTAATTTGTACCTCTGGCCAGCAGATGATGCATTCATTCTGTGTGGTCTCTCCTGTGGCTGACCGATACTGAGGAGTTCTGAAACTTTACTCTCCTCACATTCTTTGAAACATTCTAAAGAACGTTTTCGGGTATCAGTAGATACCTCTCATTATCACTGCTGCCTTTATGAAGACACTTGTTTCAGGAATGCTAGGTTCTCTTGTTTCACACCATATACGGCCTTGGCCCTATGTAAAATAGGTGTCTCTACTCCTGTGCTCCTAAAACTGCAACTGGTTGTTGCCCGGATATTTGAAGACACTATGCCTCCAAATAGCAATATCTCATTATTTATACCTTTTATCTTTTGTTATTGTAATTAACTTAATGGAATGAGAAAAGTAAAAGAAAAATGGAAAAAAGCCTTGGCCAGATCCTCAGCTGGCAAAACATCAGGAAAGTTGCATCAGTTTACGGGGTGAGGCCTTCAGATGATGGAGAAATTTCCTCTGAGAAGGCTGTGTGCTATATACAGTATGTATATAATGGTTTGCTCTACAGTAGCTGCTAATTGATCATTAAGAAAGCACTGTTAGCAATTCAGATAACATTAACTATATTATACATTTGTACTTCTGAATCTTCTTTTCATATGCAATTATGACGTCCTTTGATTGACATTTAAGTTGTCAACACTTACTCTGCAGCATGCATAGTTAAACAGGCATTAATGTCACAAAATCTGGTTTTAATTTCTGCTTGAAAACCACAGTTATCCAGCCTTCTTCGTCACTGTAGTGTCGGCCTGAAGTCGAGATGCCAGAGCCTGTTGTATAAGATAGTGGAAGGAATTTGTGAGTTGGTTCCCAGAGCTAGCCTCCCTTCAGTTGTCCTGCAACATGAAAGTGACTCAATGGTGTTGGTATCCAATGCAGCTATACAAAGTGTTCGTCTGGTGTCTCTTTTCAGTTCTGTTCAGGTTTCCCTGCAGGGACAAAGCAGTTCAGGAGCAATAGTGAAATGACATATGCTTGAACTAGAAGCACATGGCATCTGTAAAACTTCCATCCTTAATGGCTTGGCAGTGGATCATTTGGGAATTAGGGATGAAAGCAACAGATGTTATGCATTCAAGCACCTGGATAAAGAAATGAAAACCCAAAAACTATATATATTATTTTGACAAAGCAAAACGGTGAAACTTGGATTTGTCTGTGATGTCCCAACCTATTCAGATAAGGTGCTGTTTGTTTTTAAATGGAAATATGGCTTGGCATAACATGACAAAAACATAAAGGCCCTTGTGGCCGTGTTACATCTGGGTCAGATGTATTTGATGTTCTTACTTTGATCTCCTGTGTAATCAGTGTGTTTTCAGCTTAGATCTTAAATCCACGTCTCTTGTAAACAAGAACAATTCCCAGACCTTTTGATCTGCAAAATGACTCATTCTTCCACAACTCTACTCCAGGACAGCAGAAAGAAGTGATTCCTGTTCCTAGGGGTTTCTTTGGCACGCTCCTCTGAGACATATGAAGCTCTCTTCTAAAAAAATTAAAGGGGCTAAACAAGTTCTGTACTGGATCTCTTGGAGCTTTTTCTTTGACAGTCTTCGTATGATATTCATTAGGACTTTAAAAACTTGGATAAAGTTCCCTATGATAACTGGATTCCTTGACTGTATTGCCTGGGACTTGATAAAGAAACTGGGAGTGTAAAGTAAGAAAGGTAATAATGCATGGTATAGAGGCTGATGGATTATGAAGGAAGCAAAGAAATTGTGGACAAGGACCAGGGAAGTTCAAGATAAGGATGGATAGAGAGAGAAGAGAGACAGCGGAGCCAACAAGGACTCAATGATAGGTGGAGCTTTGAGACAGGCTAGGCAAGGACATGAAGACAAGGGATTGAGGTGCCCAGGGCATGGGTGTTGTGACTGGCTGATGAATTTGAAGAAGTTAAAAATCTGAACTCCTGGGGTCAAGACCTGTGGATAGGGAGAAGCGATGGGAGGTGGATGAGAGGGGAGCCAGGCTAAGCGAGTGGTCCAGGGCAAGGGGAGGGGGACTGACTCAGGCGGGGAAATAGGAGCAAGCCTTGGAGGCAGGGATGTAGAAAAAACAAGGCCAGCCCAGAGGGAGAGAGAGCCCTAGGAAAAATGGGTGAGAACTAGTGACCAGTAAGAACATACTCTTTGCCACACTCCTGACCTTCACCATTCATCCACACTTACCATTTCTTGTGGTACAAACTGACAAAATGTCCCATCCCTTTCAGAGCTGGTAAAAATCTTTCACTCTCTTCTATGAATTTAAGGGGTGAGCTTTTGTATTAAAAGTCCCCACATTAGCCTTATTAAAAGTATAAGGGTTCATCTTAGTTTAATAAGAGATTTTTTTCTTTGAAAGCTTATAACCACTTTAGAAAAACATTTTTTCCCACCTGTCGCTATCCCATCCAACCTGTGAGTACGAAATAAGATATGAATCTTGCTAAGAAAAGGATGAGATCATGTAAAGAAAGGCAATGCCAATGCATTTATGGAAGTCTGAATTACAATAGTCCTTTTTGCTGATGCATTTTGACTTTTCAAAGCACCCTTAATAGTAATCTTTTAAAATTCATTTTTCCATTACTAGATAGAAACATTTCTACCTAATGCACAGAGACATTACACGTGATTTCTATTTCTGCCTGCTTCCTCTATTGTGCTTCTTCTGTGTGATACACTCAGGATAGAGGACAGTAGCAGTAGCTGTGAGCTATTTTTGGCATGTAATACTATGGATGTGAGTTATGGATCATGTGTTAGAGGCAGGATTCTACAGAAGGTATTTCATTAGTTGCTATTAAAAATATGTAACTCACAAATAATGTGAAATGCAGCAACTTCCCAGGACTGCAAGGCATGAAACCCCATCACATGCAAGCAAATAGAAACAGAAAGCAGTGGCACGTTTTTCTAATTGATGGGCGCCATCCACCTTCTAAACTGCTTATTTTGGCACAAAGCCACTACACAGCCCCACATCCTATTTTTTACTTTAATTTCCCAGTTAAATTTCTTTCTGTTTCTTGTGTTTTCTCAAGCAGAGGGAAAGCATGTGCCTATGCATTTTCATCTAATATCTTTAACTTTATGTGGTTTTTACCTGAAAATCACTTCCTGAGAGCTGTGCTGGAAAACTTGCTGTGACAACGTCATCTCTGAGCATTTCAGCATTGTGGGACTTGCAGCATCCCGTATCATAGAAATCCAGGCTGATGAGTGTCCCTGGCATGGCTTTCACATCATGCACAAACACATGCCTAAAATACACAATGTGGGCCACGTCAAGGCACTTCTGGGTTACTAAAGGTGCCTCTGGCTCATTGGGTCACTTTTAGCTTTTGGCTAGAAAACTGCTGGGGTTTACTGAGCATTGCTGGGAGTTCCCCTGGTGTTTTCCGTTGGAGAAACCTACATCCTGTTATTGGGTTGCTTTTCCTCTACCCTTTGCAAAGTGAAAGAGGTCCAGGAATGTGATGTTTATCTGTTCTGAACTCTTTCTGGCTTGTGTCTGTCTACAAATGAAGTCCTAAATAAAACGGAAAACGACAGTAAGAAAGGTGTATGTGCATGTAAGTGTACGCATGCGTATATATGTATTAAACACCTTGCAATTGATCTAAAAAGCTTCAGGCGTAAAACATCAGAATCATAGAATCATAGAATGGTTAGAGTTGGAAGGGACCTTAAAGATCATAGAGTTCTACCCCTCACTGCAGTGGGCAGGGACACCCCCCGCTATACCAGGTTGCTCAAAGCCCCATCCAGCCTGGCCTTAAACACTTCCAGGGATGGGGCAGCCACAACTTCTCTGGGCAACCTGTTCCAGTGCCTCACGACCCTCACAGTAAAGAATCTCTTCCTAATAGCCAATCTAAATCTCCCCTCTTCTAGTTTAAAACCGTTCCCCCTTGTCCTATCACTGTATTTCCTGACAAAGAGTCTCTCTCCAGCTCTCCTGTCAGCTCCCTTCAGATACTGGAAGGCTGTGATAAGGTCTCCCCAGAGTCTTCTCCAGGCTGAACAGCCCCAGCTCCCTCAACCTGTCATTCATGACTGAAAATTTCTTACTTATGCCTAAATCTACCTATTTCTGTACAACATACATATGAATGTCTATCTGTCGATTTCACTGTGTTACATGTACGTACGTGCACTTGACCTTTGGTCTTTTAAAAATGCTGGTGAGGTGTCCCTGGTGTCAGACAGCCACTAGAGGGGACTGCGACCCTGTGCTGGAGAAGCTGGATTTAGGGGCTTCTGAGCATGGACTCTCTGTTGCTAATACGTATTTGTTTAACATTTTGTTGCCAGGTCTGGCGTGTGTCTGTGATAAGTCCAGCCGAGGCAGGAGGCAGGTTGTGCCTGGAGCTTTCCCTTTCACCCAGTTGGATGATGATGGTGTTTCTGGCAGCGGCTCTGCGGGTGAGAGGTGGACAGGGAGGGAGGCTGCTGCCCTCCTGTTGATGTCTAACCGCATGGTGGGAGGGAAAAGTGGTCCCAAGACCCCAGCTGCCCCCCTGGTCATTTTATTCTAGAGATTTACAAGTGCTTTGTACAATGTGTTTGGTTTGAGACTGCTGGGTTCACAAGGAAACCTGGTAAGAAAAGGAAATCTGGCCAGGCAAAAGTGATCCATACACACCCCCGACCCCCACGTCCATAACACCAAGCTAAGTGCATGCTTAGCTGCACAAGAAACGCCTTTGGTGATAATTCTTTAAATGGTAAAGAAATGACTATTTAGGTTTTTTAGCAGAAAAACTTAAAATATGCGTGCATTATTTATATATATTTGGAATATAGCGATCCATCATACAGTTATGATAGCTATTCAGGAAGAGTCAGTGGATAACGTAAGCCTGAGCAATAAGCATCCTGGTAAAGTTAAGACACCTGGTTCATGTCTGCTGTTGTTTCCACGTCCCGTAAGTTTATTACAGAGACATGTGACAACTTACAAGAATAAACCCATGTTGATGAAATAACTTTGCTTCCCTTGGGACAAAAAGAAGGCCCTTGAACTCAGAGATACGATAGTAACAATACTAATAACCTTTCAATTTTTTTTAGGGTAAATACTTCCATCTTGTCCTCTTGAGGCATTCCCTGTTACAGCTGGGTACTGTGCAAAGTCTCCGGGTCCAAAGATGCCAAAGGCCTTCTCATCTTCCCAGTTCCTCCCAGTTTAATTTATTGTACTTCCATGGTATATTGTTCCCTTAAAGCTTACCGAGGCTCTCAAATGCCTTGAATCCTTCTGGGCGTAGTCCAGTGTGATGGTTAGTGGAATCAATTAAGAATGTTTCACTGACTTCAAGCAATCCGGATAAAGCTTCTATCCTGCTCTAGAAATTGTAATCTTTGTCTTATGTTTTCAAGCATTTGTGAAATGGGGAAACGTGCTGATTAACTTGCAATAAGCTTCCAGCTGTGAACCACCACATGTACTGTCACGAGAGTGGCTTTAATTTATACAACTGCCTGAGCATGTGGCAGTTGACTCTCAAAGTCTCAGTTGAACAGCAAAGCCAAGAGCTGGGCTCCTAAAGTACCCTCCATGTTCTCAGAGAGCACTGCAGTTTTGTTTGCTTTTAAAAGTCAATTTGAAGACTTCTTCACCTCAGCTCTGTCTGAGTTTGATCCATGTGGTAGTTGAGGTGTCTGACCTTGAAGCTTTCAAAGGATTTGGCTTAACCATGGAAGCACATGATGTAGAGTGGCACGGGGTTCGAGATTCCCAACTAGGAGCCAGCTGAGCTGGTATGGAGGAGCCTCTCAGATGGGGAAAGGAACCCATAAGCAGGGGTACTAATTCTCTCTGGTTTGTGCATGTCTAATATGAGATATTTTCAGAGAACCGAAGGCACTGGAGAAATCTGCAAGATTATTTAGTAGCTTCTCAGAAATGAGATGATGTAAGAAAATCAGCTGGAAATTGCTTTTCTTAAAAAAAAAAAAAACAAACAGGGAGGCAGGCAGGCAACTGCAGTTCAAAAGTGCAGAGCCATTATAGACTGCAGCAAGCCTAGGAAGGGGAAAGTGAGGACAGCCTAGAAACAACTCTTTTAAAAGCAATAGGAGAGGGAATCCCCTGAGCTCTTATTTGTAAGGAAGTGTCAGGAGGCAGGAAGCAAGCACTGTGCTTCAACCACAGTGAGAAATAAGGCTTTTGTGGCTTTTCTGGTCACCAGGGTCTCTGTGAGGTGATGACTTGCTTTAAACAGTGGTGGTGGCTGGGGTGAATCACCCAGGCAGTAGGAGAGCAAAAGCTCTGTAGCCACACAAATCACATCCTGGCCTCTCAAATCCAGCTGGGAATCTGCTGTTCCCTGCACATTCAGGGAATCCCAGATATTGTTATTTTCTCTTTCCTGACAGTGTTTCAGAGGGATCAGGCTCTTACACCAAACTTACACCAGCCACACTACAGAACAGCTTCTGAGTAACCAGGATATGGTAAAAAGCTTCAGCCCCTGGTTTGAACAGGTGATTAAGTGCTTTATGGCCTGTGTTGTGCACACCAGACCCCATCCTACTCATATTCACACTAAGCAACATACACCATTTCCCTTTTTCCACTTATTTATCTTTGTGAGTTTTTATTGGGTTGTTTGCTGCTTGGTTACAGGTTTATGTTGGACTGTGAGTAACTGCTTCGGTTGGTTTCTTGCTTGTTTGGCTTAACTGATCTCATTGATTTAAAATGAAATTTTTAAAAAATATAAATGAATGTAAGAAAGAATCAAAGTGGCTGCAGAGCCGGTTGTTTTTAATGTCTTTATTTTCACTGGCTGTTTGACTTGGTCTGCGATGAAGGGCCAGTCATCAGTGTTTGTATCTGCATGCACACACGTACACATACACAAAGATACAATGAACTCTTTCATAGTCAGGCTTTGCCAGTAAATGGAGAGTAATGTTGAGTGCCTGCTGCTCTCCTGTTCCTACAATTAGTGTGGATTTGATTGTATATGCTTTTGAATGCTGCCTGTAAGGTGCTTCGTGACCTCGGATGTCACTCAACATCCCTCTCCCATCTGATGGTGAAGTGTTGAACTGCTAGAACATCTCTGTGTGAAGTAGATTTCAGACTTTCTGAAAAAGATGTTTTTTATTCAAAAATGCTTTACAAGTATGCTCCGGTAAATGTTCCCTTCAGTTTAGACAAGGGTATGAAAATCTTCACTTAGCAGTATTACTGAGGTCTTGTAGTAGTGAAAAACGTAGGAGCCCAAGCATTTGTTTACAGCAGGTTTTTTATCAGGTTGAAAGTAAAAAGTATAAAAGAATATCAGTGCATATAAATACCCTGCATACACATTTTATAGTGCAATATTTGAAGAAAAATAAAATTCAACATAAATTTTGTTCTTTAAAGAGAAGCATCAATCTATGAGCAAAGTTGTAGCTGAAACGTTTCATTGTGGAAAGACAAGGGCTCCCTTGTTTACCATGTCTCTCCAAATTATCTGCAATGAGTTGCGCAGACATGTAGCAACTAAGCTCAAAATAATTATTTTGTAGGAGCATTGCAAAGCCCAGTTTTTATAACTGATAATCTTAAGGGGCCGGACAGTGAGAAATGAACCAGATATAGAGTTAGTTGAGGACATAAATGTCAGGCACACTATCATACTAGTAAAATGTGTGTATGGAATAGAATTTGCATATTTGGCGCTGTTTATTTTTTAGTTCCCTAGAAGCATTGAGGATAGACATATCATATCAGCCAAATCTCATAAAATTGGCTCCTGTCTTGCACTGGCATGCTGTAAAACATGTATTTTAGATCCTAGCAGCAGTCTCCCTTCTGCTCTGTAAGTACAATGCCAGCTGCCACTGGTCAACCTGATCTCGCCCACTTGCAGAGCGGTCACTGAGTAGGAGGAAGGCCGTAACGCCGAGCAGCAGCTGGGATAAGCACGTACCCAGCCTGGAGCCAAGATAACATTGCTGTCAATTTTTTAAAGCATAGTTGCTGCTCTGACTAAAGCTATCTGGGACTTGGACATGCACCTCCTGTTCGAGATGAAGGCACAAACGGGCTGTGTGTATTTATTGTTTGTGAATCTAATGGCTGTGATCTTGTACTCTCGCTGACCATTTGGGAACAAGGGATCACTGGTAGTTAAAACTGTATGTGTAATGAGTGTAAAGTGATAAGAAAATGCAAAGGAAACATATATTCATTACATGAGCAAATATGGTAGGAACAAAGTTCATCTTACAGAATTTGCTCAAAAAGCTAGTTATTTAAATCCCAGATGTCAAAGTTCAAGTTTATTTCATCCTTGATTAGGCTCATGTGCATCTGGATTCAGTTTTCTAAATGTAGGTCCTCTGCAATTTTAAATCCTAGTGAGACATCCCACCTGCTGTTCAAAAAAATTTCAAATCTTTTGCAAATTCAGTGTCACATGCTAGCTTCGTGAGGATGCCTCAAATGATTTAGAGTACCTAAGTACCTAAAAGTAGTACAAGACACCTACAAGTATTCCTTGAATACTTCGAACACTTTTGACACCAAAACCTAATTATCTTAATTCAGTGCTAAATCCCACTCCTAAAATTCAGTGACATGAGTTCCAAGCAACAAACCTCAAAACTTCAGCTTTGTAAGTGTCCATCAATATGCTTGCAGTAGTAACTAGAAGATCAGTATCACACTGATTTAGTAATGATGATGGTTTTAGACAGGAGTAACAGGCTTAAACTGAGATGAAAGACAGCAGATCTAATTACTATTCTTTGAAAATAGGAAGGAGTTAGATTTTTGCTTCCTTGAATGGCTCAGGGACAAAAGAGCCTCACAACTCTTCAAATTTGGAAAGTAAAAAATATTGCTTTATGAATACTGATAAACAGGACAACACTCAGTATTCTCACACATAATAAGCTGTCATCAGTTACTGAATCCAGTCTGGAAGCTGGAGATGTTACCATGGTCCTTTCTGGAACCTGTTTTATTTATGTAATGCAGTGTTTCATCCAGCCATGCTGCAAGGTCTCCTTGAGCCTCAAGTTTGTTCTGAAATATGGCAATTTGTGATTGTTAACGAAATGAAGTTCGAGAGTCCCCCCGGGGAGTGGGACCATCTGATGTTATAAACTCATGGATAATGGCTACTCCCATAAAGAAGTAAAGCCTTGCCTGCATGAGAAGCCCTCTCCTACACAGCCATGTCAGTAAGGCACACCAATGCAGATTTAGCATATTCTGGAGGAGATTTTTTTTAAGGGAAGCTTCACGCTTTTGAAGCCCTTCCGTGTCTCCTCTCCATTGGCATGGCACTCGACTATCTGTGAAGTTTAGTATGGTCTGGAACCTTTGTGATTGCACTGCACACTTGCTTCTCCAGGTCATTGATGAAGATATTCAAGAAATCTAACTCCAGCATCCATACTTGGAGATACTACAGTATTTTCTTCATCTTGTAAGTGAAGCCCTATTTCTTGCTTCCTTTCTTTTAATCAGCTCTCAAAAAATTAAATAATGTTGCCTCCAGAACCATGGCATCTTGATCTTGGTAACCTCTGGTGGGGAAGAGATTTTAGTTAGTTTTTCTGTACCGCTGGTTATATCATTACATATTTGTTTATTCTCACCTTAATTAGAGATGGTCAGATTTCCATGGCAGACACTATTTCTTGATATTGTGTGAATGCCATGTAGCACAGACCAACACTCCCCAAGCAGTCCAAATATCCCTTTTCATATTACTGGCAGATGATCAGCTCCCACTAAAAGATTTTTAGATGCTAGCCTATTGTAAAATGCAGAGGCTTTAACTCCTACATATCTGTGTACCTATATGGATATAGCAGTGGAAAAGCAGTATTTCCTAACAAATCACAAGTGGTTTCTAGCAATGCATTGCCTCATTATCCAAATATCTGCAAGCTTCACAATATTTAATGTTTTCTCTCATAACATCCCTACTAAGGAGAGAATGCTCTGTTCTCCTTTAACAGATGGAGACCTGTGAGGGAGTTCAAAGTGTTGCCTTACAAAGATCGTTGCACTGAACTTGAACGTCTGAACTCAATCCTGACTTTGTTCCAGCACAAAGTGCTGTGGCTCATACCTATCTGCAGTGCTTCTTAGCCCTCCTTGCTGCGGGGAAAGGAAATGTTCAGGAGAGAATACATCTGTGTAACACTGCAAGCAGTCATACAGCTATAATTGTATAGCACTGCTGATGCAGGCATCAATCCTGGCTAATGAGAAGCAATGTCAGCTGGTCCAGACAAACTACACAGACTGTAGTACCTGAGCCAGGTTGTTCAGAACGTGCCTGGGTGCCTCCTTGCACTTTGCAGAGGTGGTCAAGGCTCTGTGGCTTGTGCCTCAAGGCACTGCTGTCATAGCTAGAGCAGCTTTCTAGCTTCTGTCTTCAATCTAAGCCAATTTGGGAGCAAATTAGATGCATCTAGCACACACTGTGGATATTGAGTTCAGTGCTGAGCAAAACAGTAATTTCCAAATCACAGCTAAAGCAGGCGGTGGTAGTACTGCACTTCGTTTCTATCAAGTTTAGAAACGTTAATCAAAAAGGGGGAGATGAGGTTCAGATTGTTCTTCCCAGGACACTACACTCTGGCAGTCCACAAAAAAGCCTGTGGTGATGGTCATCTACTCTACAGGCAAAACGTGAGACTGATGGGAGCAAAGAAAGCAAAAAAGAGTCTAATTCTGTGGGTGACTATTTATAGGCACATCCTTGGCAAGGGGAAAATCTTGTTTCTGCTTCCCACTCCCAAGTCAGTTTGTGCGCTTGATCCAATGATCTTTAATGAGCTGAATTCAACACAACATTGCAAGGGTTTTACGTTGCAGGAGGTAGTCATGGCAAAGGGTAGAATGGAGCAACGTTAATCAACAGTCACTGTGACTGGTAAGTTGTTTCTCTTGGTCAGTGCTGGAGATCGCTGCTAAAATACTGCCAGTAATCCCTTCTTACAGGGAAAATGGGAGAGGGTGGGGGGGAGTTTTACAGCATATGAATGGGGTGAGGGCAATAGGTTAGCAATTTGCTTGGCATGAAAGCAAGTGCTGGGAGTGCTGGAAGACAGAGCTATTGCTGGTGGTGGTGGCACAGGACAAACAGGAAACGAGCTATGTCATGCAGGGTGTTTGCAGAGAGAGCGGGCTGTGCCAATGTGAGTAACAGCAGAGTGGGGAACCGGTGTCATCTTCCCTTGTTCCTTTAAGTGAAAAATGAGAATAGCGATCTTCACAGACACCTAATCTTTCTTTCATTCAGTGCATATATAATTTTAATTGAGAGCTGTATGCCTTCCAGGCGGGGGTCATGTAATGGTAGTACTTCTGCTCTCCCCCCTCAGTGTTGGTTCATTTGAAAATGAAAGGATCTGGCTATGAGGCTGCTACGCCAGCTGTGGTGGTTTCTTGCCATTCGGGACCTCACTACCAAGGCTGTTGCCACAGCTTCTGTTTGTCTCTGCGACCCCTTGACCAGGTACAGCATGTGGGAAGCTTTGTTCTTATGCTAAGGACATGCAGTTGAGCAGCACTGCTGCAGGGCAACAGGGGTGGGATGGTGGGCAAGCATCATAGAGTCATAGAATGGTTAGAATTGGAAGGGATCTTAGAGATCATTGAGTTCCAGCCCCCCTGACATGGGCAGGGACACCTCTCACTAGACCAGGTTGTTCAAAGCCCCATCCAGACTGGCCTTGAACATTTCCAGCTATGGGGCATCTACAATTTCTCTGGGCAACCTGTTCCAGTACCTCATCTGAGTGATTTTCAGGGTTAAAACTGGATACTCTGTACAGCTACATGATCTCAAAGTTTTTTGTTTCCAGGTAGAAGAAATTTCCTTGGACCTGTCCACATTTTAGCGTACATAAAAGTCCTTCAAAACAGATGCTTGTCTGGAAAAGATTTTAAGAGATTTCAGCAATTAATGTGGGTGATGTTCAAGATGAACTGTTTTCGTATCAGACCATGCTCATGGTGCTAGTCATCTTCTGTTCTCTGGTCTCTATTAGAAAACTGGGGGGAATGAGGTTTCTACTGTGAAGTCATTGAATTTCCAATTTGTTCTTCTTCAGATTTGTTTCTCTTCTTCAGTGGGACAGGAGAGGTATTTTTTAGTTTTGAATTTTAGTTCTTAGTTCTTTTAAGTCAGATTTCAGAACTGCAAAAATCCAGGTCAATCTTTACATCTCCAGGCTAGTAGAGAACAGAATGCTTGAGACAGAAAACCAAGCAAATCAATCAGTCAGTCAATCAAATGGTTAGGGTCCTTGTCTGGTAGGCAAATAATCCATAAAACTTTGCATCAAATATTTTAAATAAATGATCTCCCCTTAGTTCAGGGACTAGTGCAGGGTGTGCTGGCATTTCTCTTTATGCAGGATAATATTGCTTGCTAGAACAGGAGACTTTAATGAAGAAGACTTTTGGCAGTCTTCAGTTATAGTCAGCTGTCATTTATTATCTACAATCATAGAGGCATGACAAGTTTTTCTTGGAATTCTAGATACTTTTGGAGGACATTAGAAAGGTATTCACATTGGGTGAGAGATGCAGTACCAAGTGAGGACAGGATTTTGAAATCTAGGGATTAAGGGAAGGGGTGTGTATGATGACTAGAAAGCTCCTATCTCCAAACAGCCAGTGATTAGTTAAACACAATTTAAACCAGTTTTCTCTTGGCTGGTGGGCACTGAAGCCTCCTTTTGGTGGGCACTGTAGCCTGATCCAGCAATATGATAATGGGTCATCCTGCCAATTATTCAAAACCTTACTAAATAGCGAAAACAAAGCTGAAATGTTATGAAGTATTAGGACTTGTCATTGTCCAACATTTATATGAAGAAAACTGGGGTTGTTGTGTTAGAAAATTTATAAAAACAAGATTTTCTCTTACCACCACACTTGAAACTAGTTACAATGCCTTTTAAAAAATATGTCAAATCAGTCATTCTGAATTGCTGAATTACAGAACAGACTTGATTGGTATTTGTTGTCTCAGATAGCATCCTATGACTGTTTCTTTGTACTTTATTTCTTAAATATTCCACAATAAAAAGTGATTAAACTTCACAATTTTAAAATAGTTCAATACAAAGAAGCACTAAATTTACTTCAGGAATGTTTTCAAAGCTCACTATGAAATTGGATTTCAGTATCTACTTTTTTTTTTTTTTTTTTTTTTTGTCTTTCTCTAAAAAAAATGTGTCTAAGTGCAGAAAAAATACTGGGAATTAAAGCAAGTAGTTGTACAGTAGGTCCAGCAGTGAGTAGCTGAAGCAGTGAGTTAGATGTCGAAAAAGGCAGCATTTAATTTCTGGTGCTGGGGATTAAATTTTGCAATGGTACATGCTTAAGAGAGCCCTAGGCTAGCTGAGTGAAAGCTGCATCTACGAAACGTAATGCCACACTAGACACAGATGTTGGCTTGGTCATAGAAACAATATATTGCTACGAACACTACACTGAGATAAAACTAACTCTGCTTCTAGCTTGGGTTCAGGGCTGCACAACCATCATTGCTGTACTTGTGCTTTGCTGGCTGCAAGGATCAGCTATGTGGTGGGTCTCCGCTGCGTTCCCTGATACACTGACGGTGTTTCCTGGGTGCTCTGCTGGTCTCAGATCTTGCTGCCTCAGGTCTGCACAGCTCCACTTAGCTCTTGGTTGTTATGTGCCGAAGAATGGACAAGAAAGAGAGCTTTTCAGGGCTTGGTTTTGTTTGGTTGCCAGTTGTTTTTGAAGGTTTTATAGACAATTTGGCCTCAGCTTATGGTGAACAGTGGTGAAGCACATCTCCATGACTCACTGGCTGCATGCTGATAACCCAGTCTTCCCATATAGTTATACACTGGTCACTCATTATGATTAACATATGAACTGTTCTTCCTTGCTTTACAATTTGGCTAGTCAGAGATTTTTAAAAATAGATCATCTTAAAAACCACAGTGCATCAGAGGAGAGTAACTGCCTTCTTTCTTTCAGCTTTGAATGAATCACGCAGTTAATCATGGACACTTAGAAGGCTGTATTTCCAAATATCAGGCAGCTATTTAAAACCTGTGATCAGCTGTCATTTGTGTCCTGATGGAGGCTGGATGGCTCTGAAATGTTGACAAATGCACTATTTGAAAATAAAAGCAAGTTACAACACACCAGACTGCAAGCATCTGTACTGTGAAGGCTGATTGCAAAGCTTAGAAAAGAATGCAGAGTGGGATTGCATGCTGACAGTTCTCAGGCGTTTTTATTCAAAAGTTTCATTTAGAGTGATTTAAGACCTCCATGAGCAATACCAGCAAAATAAATAAATAAATGCAGACAGGCTATGAGCATGCAGCTATCGTGGGAGAACGACAAAAAAATACCCACATATCACGTCCTAATGGGGTCCCGGCTTGTTCACTGTCTTGGTGCGACAGGCTCTGTGGGTTTCTGGAGCCGTATTAAAGCCATGCACTGACTCCTGATGGTGTACAGATGTGACATCCCTAAATACTTGCAAGTGTGTGCCTGTATGCACACATGCAGACGTGCGCATTCCCATGCTTCTGCGATTCTGTTTGAGGACAATTCATTAATGGGAGAATAAACAGCATGGGGAACCACCTGGAGAGCTGAGGTGGCAAGGAAGGGAAAGAGCAGAAGACAGCCATGGCCTTCTTGCTTATCTCCTGCTCCAGGAGACCCCTTTGGGAGAGTCCTCTGTGCGTAGTTACCTTCCAGTGAGGTCAAGGTCAACATCATTGCAGTGAAGAGAACTGTGGAGTCCCTCCTCATCTTACTCTCCTTCACAGTGTAGCTCAGGTGCTTGAATCATTCTTCCACTGATGATGCAAAGATTGTAGTAGCCCTCTTTGCCATGGACTGTTGGAAGATCCCATGACCATTCAGATGATCTCTAGTCATGCTGATCCTTCTCTAAGGGGGCTTGAATGTCTTCATCTCACCACAGCAGTGCCTCTTTATCCCAGTACATTGCCACAGAAATGTCTAAAGGAAGACATAAGAACTGGATAATTCTCCAGTGATAAATTTCAGAATATTCTTCCAGCCAGCCAGTGGCTTCCTGATGTGGACACAGTGTCTTTGCCTTTAACTGCATTTTATGTATTTTTCTTCCATAAATTTGTCTAAATTATTTTTGATCCTATAACAACATCTACTCTAACTTGAAACAAACAAACAAAAAAAAAGATCTGTAACTTAACAAAATAAAGCAAGAGTGGGGAGATCTCAGTGGAATATGCTTTAAAAGACTCATGACACATCCCCTTTTTTCTCTTTCACAGTCCCATGACATCCTTTTCCTTCTCCCATTTTAAACTGAATTTCTGTTCCCTGGGTATTAAAGAGTTACCAGATTTCATCAAAGTGGCTGCAATGATACAGCACTGGATGTAGTGATTTCTTTGTCTCAGTCTTCACCTCATTTATAAATGAAAAGTGCTGTAGGATCTGTTAAAGAGGAAGGTATAGCTTAGGGAAAACCATGGGATTAATACTATGGCCTGATGGGTGACACATTCATCTGTGTAGGTAAGAAATTTCTTCTGGTTTTGGAGGAGTTTTTTAATACATTATATCACAGAAGTTATTAAGAGAGTCCCATGCCTTTACACTTAGAGAAAAATCTCCTTGATGACAGGGATTTAAATATCAAGCACAGACTTGAACCTGCCACATCCCACAGATGTCCTAGGTGAGTATTGTCTCTTGGCTTAAACAAACCCACCATTATAGTCAAATTAGGAATCTTGTATCTCCTGTGCTTTTCCTAGCTGACAGCAATAAGAAAATCAACACAACCTGCAATATCTCCTGTCACCGGATAAGCCACTGCTGTAGGAGACCACACAGCATGAGTGTAAAGGAAGGAACACAAGCAGATCAGCAATTGTAGATAGGTCTTCAAGGTGTTAATTTTTTTTTAGCATTTTCTTTCTCACCATTATAATATCAATTAAGTTGATGTTAATGTATACTATGGCATCTGGGCCAAACTAAGCAGTTGTCTTTTACATCGCAAGCTCTTGCAATGCTGAGGCTTTCTGAAAGGATACGTGAGAAGATACTAGAGTTTATTAACTCGTCTGGTCTTACAGGTGAGTTAAAAACTCCAGTGCTTTACATTTTCAGTTAGGAAAAATCTAAACTAATCTTCGGTGTCCTTTGTTATAATCAGAGATTAGAGTAAAATTTTGTGATGTTGCTCTAGATTTTTAGCCTCTCTACTTTGATTCTTTCTTGTGTGTTCCCTCTGCTGCAAATCCTAAAACCAGATGGTAACTTCCTGGTTCAGGGATCACATCTTCCATTTAGAGTGTAACACAGGGGCGCCTATGAGACACAAATTACCAAGTATAACTGTCATAATAGCTGACACTCCAGAAACTCAATAGGAGTCAACCAGGTTTACTTTTCCAGACATTTCTCTCATCTTCCAGTTTTTGCTTTTGAAGTGTTTGAGTTAATCCCTGACATAATGCAAAAATAGTCTTCTCACTTGATCAGAGAAACAGTTTCTGGATTTCTGAGAGAGTTATAGTCATTGCTAAGAAATCTTTTAGTGAAGACCTCACCTTACATCTGCTCTTTGGCACTGTGAATATAGAAGGTGTTTGTTTTCTCTACAGTAATCAGGGCTACATGACTGTAATAGTTTCAGTCAATATAGCTGTAAAAGAAAAAAAGAACATTTGTCAGTCTCCATCCCAGTGTGAAAATAGAGAGTTTTTCAATCAACTTGTAAATTGATTTGTATACTGTGGGACTCCTTCCATTTTGTAAAAACTCATCAATCTGTATCAGTGCCTAAAGTTAATATATATCCAATCAGATATATTTCTACAAGCAGCGTATGGGAATTGCATGGATTTTAACTAAATTAGTCAAAAAAATTTTAGTTAAAATTCTATAATCTCTGCATATAGCTAGCCCTTGGTCACAGAGTTAATCTAGATGACTTCTGTGGGAACTTTGCTTCATCTTTTATCTTTCTACGAAGCTAGTAGAAATTAGTGCTGCATTGTGAGGTGAACTCAACAAAAAATAAGACAGCATTAATCAGTGGGAACAAATCCTTATTTGCATAAATGTAAACATATTTCCTGAAATGTAACACAAAGCTTCACTAGCCTGTCTCTCCCATGTCAACAGGTTACAGCACCCAACCTTCTCACAAAATTCATAGTCTTCCTGGTGACTTTTCATACATCACTTTCTTCAAGAACCTGCCTTACAGGAAGCAAAGAGAAGGTGGGGTTAACACCTAGCCAGGAGTCAATCTGCAACTATCTGGGTCTCAGATTCTTGTATGGAAGCTCAGTATTATATGGTGATTACCCATGTTAGCACATGCAGTACAGCTGAGTTAACTAACTTGGGCACCTCATGGCATTGCACAAAATCTCTTGCACTGGAGAGTGTTGACAGGTCTGATTTCAAGATAGCTGATCCCAGTGCAGGTTACAGGCAGATTTTTTTTTTAATAGGTACCTGTTGAATTAAAGTTTACATGGGAATGAGAGCAAACAGAGGTCTACCCTGGCATGTTACCTCCCTTTTGACATGTTTCAGATTGTAGCTCCCAAAATACCACCTGTCAAAGGCTAGGCAGCTGAACGAAGACAGACAGTAAAGACAGGACTAATGCAATTGTGGAAGGTACATAGCACTAGAGGACTTTCCATAGATAATCAGTGGTCTTTTATGACCATTTTTACCTGAAGTTGACTTCACATACCCCACACTAAAAAGGATGTGTGTATTTTAGGCGACAAAGGCAATGGAAAGGCCAAAAACTATTCTTAGTGGAAGTTCTTCTGTTGACTTCAGTGGTGTTCTGTGAGGATACCCTGACTCCGGGGCTGCTATTTATGTTTGAACTTGCATTTGAAGTTGCTATTGTATACACAGGAAATGCAGAGAATAATAGTAAGGTTAGCAATAGATATAATTTCAGTATTATATCATATAAAGGGCCTTGAACACTTTGATTTCCCCTGTCGTAAACAGAGTCACTGACTGACGTTCAGAATATTTTGGTCTAAGTACTTAAGAGCTGAGCTCAGGCTTGGATCTAGCTTCTGTGTTTGGAGGTGGTATTATATCCAGCTGTGCATTCCCAACTCCCTCTTTATTTGAAGGTGGAGCAACAGGGTACAGGCTGCAGCAGATATCCCTGTGCCTGTCTGCAGGCCAAGCAACCTTTGGGAGAATAAAAAAGTACAAAACTTCATGTTATAAGCAGTTTAGCTCAACTGAGGTCCTTTGAGTCCTAAATCTTGATATTTAAACTTTTAAGAAGGGTATGTCGCTAAAATGTAATGACCGAAATATGTGAAATTATGGACTAAATTATATAGCTTTTTCTATAGAACAACAGAAGTTATAAACTCTGTATATACAGTACCCATTGCTGTTATCACTGCAGTGAATGGTTTAGAAATGTTCTGGGTTTTGCTTCTGATTCTCCCAACAACGTGTAGGGAAGGGATGTGCTAGGGTTTTGATTGCATGCAGCTGGAGGGTAGATCTATTTTGTGCTCATAAAGTACAGCTGGGATGCAGAGTTTTCATATATTTCATAAATAAATCAGCTGGATAGAAATAAAGAAACAGACAAAATCAAATATGGATTTTTTTCCCAAGGATCTGCTGGAACCAAAGTACTTTTCTTCTGAACATCATCTAAAACACCATGTTTTATTTTTGGTTTTTTCTTTTGTGTTTTGTGTTTTTTTTTTTTTTAATTTTTTTAATTTTAAATTTGCAAGAGATCATTTGTCAGGAATGAACACTACCAACAGCCAAATATATAACTGATAAGAGCTAGATGCAGACAATCTAGTGCAAGAGACATACAGAAAGAGTTTAGACTCATGGAAGCTGCAAATTAACACGTGAGATTGCTACAGGTAAGCCTGGGAGTGGTGTGCCAGTGTCTGTGGGGTGATATGCTAGTGAGGTCATTTGGTCTGCCACCCCAGTGACCAAAGTAGGGGATGGAGATATAAGAGTTAGGATAGGTTAGGAACTTCAGTCGTACCTGACAATGGTGAGGCAGGAATGAATGAACGACAAAGCCGTTGACAAAATTCTCCACCAGGCCCTTGCTTAGGATGGCTTGCACCTTCATATTGAGACTGATATTTAACCAAAGGGGATTTAAACACTCACTTACAGGGGGTACATTCCTTAGTTGACCCTAAAATGGAAGCAGTAGTGTGGCTTCATACCCATTAATAGTTGTATCACAGCCTAAATATGGCTTATGTTGAGAAGTGGTAAATGAAGTCAAATAAACTAGAGGAGAAAAAATCCTTCCTATAATTGGATACAGACTACAAGAAACTCCACCACACAAATAAATACATAAATGCCAGGTGAAATAATATAATAAAATTTAATGATTCATAACCCATTATTTTATATATATCCTGTAACATCAACATTTCTGCACATATTTAGAAAAAAAAAGAATCTTTCAAAAATATCGGTGATTAAATAGCATAGACAGGGTGCTACTTTGGCACCAAATCATTTAGACTCCTTTTTGATTGTTTGTCTCTCTGGGTTTCATGCCTACCTGTTTTTGTTTTTATAGATATCTTTGTATTTCAGTTCCAGCCTTGCAAAAATACAAACCTCAATGGAAATACAGACATGAAGGAATGCTTTAGAAGGGTTGTTTTGTTTTGGTTAACAAAATTTAGGTAACACAGTGTAGGCCATTTTAGTATTTTTGAATTTTCTGCTTGATTTAGTATTTTTCATTCTTTTCAACATTTAAATAAACCTTCACTTTATTTATCTCTATTAGCCAAACATTCCCTTGATAAAACAAATTTTTTGCTGTTTACAAGCTGCTGGGGGAAAAATCATAGCTCTTCTGAAATCAATGTTTACCCAAAATTTACATGGAAATTGTTATTTCTGAAACTCTTAGAAGACAATCTTTCCTTGCAAGGATCTGAAATAATTTAAACTCTGATAGTGAATACCAGCCTCCGTGCTGCCTCAAAAGCAGTTTAAAGCTCTTCTGATATTAATGTCTACTATTAAGAATATAAAGTCTATCACTTCAATCCAGTGTGAAGCCAAAATAAAGCAGGCCAGACCCATTTATCCTTTCTTACACTGCTGTTTTGAACTTTTGGCTTGCTGTGCTGAAGAAAAAAGGTACTTTTTCTCTTTTTCTTTTTTTTTTTTTTTTTGTAAGCCCAAGCTTATANTTTTTTTTGAACATGAAGCTTAATGTGATCTTTGATCTTTGCACTTCAAAAAGTTTTTGCCTGGATCAGTCTTCCACAGATGAGTTATAAATCCTCAAAAACAGAGATTTATAATGGAAAAGTTGTCACCACATTAATTATGGTAGCATAAATGTGGTGCGGCTTCTATAGTCAGTCACTGCTTAAAAATAAAAACATGGAAAAGAAGATGTTCTGATATGAAGTAGTACTTAATGTCAAATTGTCAATATTTAGTCAACTCTGTTTTTAAAAAAGTGATAGCTATAGTGCATTCTTATGCATTTTTTTTTCTTGTGAGAACTTTAATTTGTCAGTATATTAAATATTACATTTCTACCAACACACAGGAGCTGGAAAAACAGTAAAGGTTACATATACAAGAAAATTTCATTGCATGATGAAAAAAAATCTTTGGTGTTTCTTTAGAAAAGACATTAACTGGTTTACTTTTTTTGTTTGTTTGTTTTATTTTGTTTTGTTTTGTTTTGACCCTGCAATCTTTGTCAGCACTTTGGATTCAAAGACACTAAATTTGAAATTTCCCATCGATCTCCTGTAGGTCTTGGCTTCCTTCTGATTGCTTCTGGATTTATGCCGGCTCTTTGGGCTTGAAATGAATTTGGAGGAGAGGAGTTTAACATAATGTAAATGATCTAATATGGTAAACTTTGTAGGCATGTAATAGATTCTGTGTTTGTGTTTGGTTTAGACACGATACTGAGAGCATATGTTGTAGTGTATCAGTATATATTTATCTGGCTCAGGGAAAAAGCATAAATCATGAAACAGTACAAATTTTATTACGGCAATCTTCCAGGGAATATCCAAAGAAAATTCTAAAGGAAAAATTACCTGGTGATACAGCATGCTGTGCTGAAAGGTTTTCTGGATTTTAGAAGACATACAAAAAGCATAACAAATAAAAAAATGCTTATGAAATGGAAATAGATACCTTTTGTGCTACAAAGTACTATCATAAAGCTGACTCTGCAATCCAAAGATTTTGGCTTTGGTTGCAATATTTGTGATCCACTGAATTTCAACTGTTCACAGCATATATATTTAACCCTTTACATGGTTCAGAATGTGGCTGAAGGGTCTTTTAATATGGAGATAAACAGAAACAGAGCAGCTGCCTATAGCAGTCCCATTGAGGTAGCTGTTAAGATGCTGGATATAACACAGAAAAAAAGACTTCATTGTTTGTCATTTGGTTTGAGTTGTTCCAGACTTCTCTCTGTGAAGTCTTCTGAGCCATTCTCTTTCTGCATAACTGTGTCATAATAATCTTCTCTATTTCCAACTCTGTTTTAAACCACATTTCTTCCTAACAGACTACCAAACTTTAAACCTTCGATGGAAGGATGTATTTGTAGGAATCTTCAGAGGAAGCAGCCCTTCTCAGTACTGGTACTGGGCAATGTTATGGGATCTGGCAGTACTGCAAAACATGTTCATCTTATTCCAAGCACTGCTGGGCACTGAAAAACTGTTAAGTGCACGTTGAAATTAAAGTGTTTTCATCATTATCGTCTCATTTAAGCTACAGTTTGACTGGTCTTCATTTTTCCTTCCTTGTGTCATAACATACAGTGCAGCCAAAAATAACAGTGTGAAAAAATGCTGTTACTGTTGGCCCTGGTCACAAACCAGCATAGAGAAAATAAGGTGCTCTCCTATCGCTACATGCAAAGCAGCGAAAGACTAATGCCTTCTGCAGAATTCCTTCATTTTCCACCCGGTACAGGTGGTTTGAGTGATACCTGTCATCCTCAGTCCTGCCTCTGACAATGTGTGGTGTGCTGGCAGCACAATCAAAGGATAAATGTCTTAAAATCCAGTGCTTTAATGTTTCTGGATTTTTTAAGGATGAAACAAGGCCTTGCTCAGATACTTGGGTATTTTCCTCACTAAACTAAAAAGGCACCTGTAACCCAGAGCAATAATGCACAATAATACTCCATTGAAGACAGGACAGTTTACAGGCTTTGAGTAAAGTAGACATTGAGATGAAGACCATAGAGAAGCCAAATAAAAACTCTAAGAACTATGAGTTTTTTAGCCTTTGCTAACATTTTGCCTTTAGCTAACTGATTCAAAACAGGAACACACTTTTTCCTTTTATTCCTTTTCCTTTTTCCTTTCTTCTTTTTCTTTTCTTTCTTCTTTTTTTTCTTTTCTATTTTTCTTTTTTTTTTTCCCTTTGGTGAAGGCAAGACCTTGCATCTGACATACCAAAGCAAAAGAACATTTAATTCAGGATCCAGATTTTGCATTTGGGGTCCATCTGTGATAAGAACAGAGTGTGAACTCATGGAAATGCTTGTGTGAATTTTTAATAAATTATCACTAGCCCATTATAATACAAGCTAGAGAATGGTACAAAAATGCAGCAAGGAACTACAATGTGAAAAAGAGGTACTTCCCTAGCAGAGATTCCAGCCCAGCTCAGTCCAGCCCAGTGCTCTCCAGCAAGGTGCAGAGGGTAACCACTCCCTGCAGCAGCATTTGGCTTCGTCTCACAGAGCTACTGCAGTGTTAATAATGGGGCATGCTGAGAAGCACTAAATTCCTTAAGGATAGGACGCAGAACAAAAAACACTAGTAGAAGCATTTATATTTAATCTGGTAACCTGATTAAAACTAGTTATCTTATTTTCAGAAAAAAAAAGAAAAACATGCTAGCAAATGCAAATGTTTGTAGTAGGCTAAATATATTGAAAAAGATACAGTATATAAAAAAAAAGAGGTTTATTTTCTTTTTGCTCCTCAAATGATTTGCACTGATTTGACTGTTTTTCCAAGGAAATGAGAAAAGAAAAGTTCGTTTCAGGACAAAGCGGTTTTTATTTCTTTATTTGATCATTTTTTGGCAACCAAACCGCACAGATATTCACGTAGCTGTAGTTTGTAGTTCTGGTGATGGCTGTTTTCCAAGATGTATTTGGGAAACAGTTAGGCTCCCACAAGTCCATTTATTAGGAAGAGAAGTATATTTGGTATTTCGTAATTCTTTCTTACTTTTGTCTTCAGTTTTCAGGACTGCAAGGAAGGAAAAAATGAATCTCTTTAAGATGAAGCACAAATATGAACTTAATATGCAATATGAAGAATGAAAATTCCCTTTCTGGGTAGAGTATGAACGCTCCTTTAGTAAATTTCGTGGGCACGCAGTAATAATCTGAATTGTGTTAAGATATGCAAATAGTTTTCTATGGAAACCAGAAAAAGCTGCAAACTTTAAATCCCAGATGGAGTTCTTATTAAGGAAACCTCATACTTTTGAAAATCCTATTTCTCCATCTGCTTATAATATCTTTCAAGTGTCTCTCTGTACAGTTGTAATGATGATTTCTTTGGGTCATTTTCTTTATTGTTTGTTATGTAATTCCACTACTTCCCCAAAAATTCAAATATTAACCTTATCAGTCAGCAAGGACCAAATTCAATTTCTTTGCTGATCTGTGCGGGGGAAAGTGACATAATTGCAGTATCTCAGTAAACGCTTCACAAAGGGAGTGTGTGGCTTGAAACTCTCTTCTTCCTTGAACCCTCTGCAGAGACTTTTGCACTGGGGCCCCTCTCCCGTCCTTGTGGTCTGACTCATTCTGACTCACTGAGTTTGAGAAATCAGTCAGCTTTACTTCTTTCTGGGAAAGTGCAAAGAAGGAGCAATCCTGTTCCAAATAAGTGCAAATAAGTAAGCTGCAAGCATCTGGGAAAAAGCAGTTAGAGATGTGAGAAATTATTTCTTGTCATCCAATATTCAACTGCAGTGTAATTTTGATTGTTATCTTATTTTTCTTTCCTGACGGAGGGAATGAAGTTCATAGGTTGTGAATCCCAGCTCAGCATCCCATTTGGGTAAATAACAAGCCATATTTGGTTAAACATCTGTTTCGTACTGTTGTTTGGAGGTGCTTATCCAGTCATTTCAGTTTAAGAATACAAGCAATTTCATTGACTTCAGTACATTGTTCAAGTGCATTAGCATAAGCCTTGGCTGATTTAGTCGGAGAAATGTTTTGGTCTCTCAAAGAACATTCTTGCCTTTCACCTCATTTGCTTGCCATATTTCTGAGAAGGTAATACAAAAGCTAAAGGTCCAACCTGCTGATATAAAAAAACCCAAATCAGTATTTACTAGAGACTGCTTATGCTGACAGCTTTCAGTTGGGAACACCACAGAGCTGCGTTAACAAAACGACTGCACCTGCCCTGAGAGGAGGGATGGAAAGAGGGTGCCTGCTGCTAAGGGGTCCTCAGCTTTTCCACCTTCCATAGGGTTCACGTTGGTGGTGCTGGATGTTCGCTTGGGATCCCCCACTTGGAACTGGAGGTTGAAATAAAGTATTTTTCCGGGTATAAAAGCAGCATTTCACACCAGTGTTGTAACGCCTGCAAACTCTGTATTAGCCAGATGGTGTCAGTCTTGTATCGAAGCTTTGTAAGTACCCTCCCTTATGCTCAATAGAATATAATTAATTCTGCTGCTCACATTTTTTTTACCTGTACTTGCCTAACAAAAAACAAAAAACAAACAAACAAAAAAAAACCAAAAAAAAGAAGGAAAAAAGAGGAAAAAAAAAAAGAAAAAAAAAAAGAAAAAAAAGAGTGACTTGCTAAAATCTGCTATGAGCAGGTCACGCAGGCTGTCCTTGAATTGCAGTGAACTTTTGTAGACCAGAGTACAAAATCTGCAATTCCCTAATGTAAGAGCCCTTCTGAGAAAAATTACCTGATCTGTCTGTCTTGATTTTATTGTCAGAATGACCAACTCTTGCAAAAGTGCTTCTTATCAGACAGAGACACAGAAAATAAAGAGTGCCTGCAAGACTTTAAATGGACTGAACCCACCCAGAACTGGAAAAAGCCTCCAGTCATGAATGACAGACTATTTTAAGGCAGGCACCATTGGCAATAAAAAATAAATCTTGTAATATGCAGATCCACAATACACCGCTGAAATGGTAATTATTATATAATCCATTAGCTAATGCCAGCATTATGGGCTTTTGGATGAGGTGTAAAACCAAGTTCTTTCTATCTCAACCTTCAAAAGTGCTTTGGCACTTTGGCCAAGAGCTGGGGTGTTAACACAAGGGCTCTGTCCAAATTCCATTTGAGTAACTACATTTTGCCTAACTGACATTTGCATGTAATTTAGTTAGATACATTATTATTCTTTGCTTGTCTCATACTGTAGTACAGAGCTGCTGTATTAAGAGCTGCTGCCTCCTTGCCAGAGGTTCTAATAATCCAGGGACTGGCAAAGGGATTCCTGTTAGTACCAGAACAGGGGTTGTGGTCAGTGTTTTGGGAGCTTGGAGTGAAAGTGCTCTATAAATAAATGTTCATAACCAAAGCTCTGTTTTAAATATCACAGATACCCTGGAAGCCTTGGGATTTGCTAGTGATGCCAAACTCCTGAGACTGCTGGCCATATTAAGAGACTTGGTTAGCATTCCTGCTGAGCCCTGAATTAACGAAACAAGAAAACTGGTAAGAGAGTTGAAGAAATATATGTGGTGTGTCTTTTTCTAGTTGAATTAAAACTATTTATTTAAGCTATTTATCTTCAAAACTGTGCATTCAGCAATCTATCCAAAGTCTGCACAATGCTTCGAATGTGAGCAGCTTCTGTCTTTAGAAGCAGATTTGACAAGGTCAATTAGTCTTTCTTCTGTGGGGACCAGGTGGGGGTTTGTGCTGTGACAGACTGCATTGTTATTTTTCCAGAGTGGATGTTTTGGAGGGTGTATTTAGGAAATTTGCTGCATCTCCTCTGGAAGATTACTCCCCCACTGGATTCTCTGGAATAGAAATGTTTAGTTGTCTGTCTTTCATGTACAGCATCTTAAATATTGCAACTGGGCCTGTTTTAGGGAAAGGCAATTGTCATGGTAGCCAACGTTTCTTAGCACACAGTTATGCAGGACTTCTGTTGGGGCAGTCTGGTCTGCATTGTGGTGCCAAGGTGGAGGAGGAGCTCCCCATGGCAGTAGACCCAAGTCAGTGCAGTTACTACTGAGTCCTGCAGTCCCTCCTGCCTTCTCAGCCTTCTGAAGGGCTATGTGCATACCAACAAAATGATCACAGCTGCAGTGAGGGTTGGGGCCCTCTAGTGTGACTGCCCACAGTATCCGTTAGTCCAGTCGGTGGCACATGTTTGACTGAGCCACCCAGAACTTTCCCAGATGGTTCCTGGGCTTGTCTATGGGGATAGTGTGAGCGTGGGACTATTCTCCCTCTGTGGCATCAAGGATAGGACCACCCTGCTGTTCAGAGGCAGAGAGCTAAGCTGAGCAGATGTGAACACTCCAGAGCTTGTTATGTCTATACTTTGGGAGGAGAAAGAGAATTGGAGATGAAACCAAGCCTTTTGGTTGTGTCCCGTGGCTCAGGATGGTACTTGGTTCTGTTCACTGTGAGCTACTTCTGTCCTCAGAAACAAAAACAAGCTGGGCAGGGGAAGACACAGCGAAATTTTTCCTGACCTGTGGATTACAGACCTTGCCCTCCCTAACATAACTAGCCATACAAGAGACTACAGCAGCCTGACTCATTTGTGCAGGAAAGCTGAGATCTGTCAGCTCTGTGTAACAGTTGGGTCTTTGGGACCTCTTTAGGACTAAGCAGGTCATGGAGATGGAGAATCCTCTGACAACTGTGCTCTCACAGCTTGCATTCACCAAGGCAGAGAACTCTCCAAAACCCTGCAGTTGCTTTCCTCCTACTGCAGTTGTGAACTTCTTTGTTAGTCTGGATTTAGCTTGGTCATTTTATTCTTCTGGAAAAATGGTTACACCTCTCTCTTCACAGCCTGACATCAGTAAGGACTTCCAGTCAGTGACAATTCATAGGCAACATCACCATGTGCCACATGGGAGCCAGAGGTGAAGCTGTCGGCTTCCAGATCTCCCTCTTGTTTCTTGCCACTGTGAAATAGGTTGCTCTTTTCCAGTAGCAATGACCTCCATTCCACCCATCCTTCTGTCCTTAAAAACATTACACCAGGCTTGACATTCTATTATTTAGTCTTCTGTCTCACTAAAAATGTGATGAAACAAGCAGTGAAAGCAGGTACTGTGTTGTATATAGAGAAAAAGTGGAACTTAATGAATTTTATGACGCAAAGTGTCACTTCTAGTGAGTAGCTCTCAGTTCATCATGCTTGTTGTGCAGAATCTGGGGAGATACTGGCTCTCACACAAATGAGCTTACAGTATATTTTACGTGTTACAAATTCAAAAGCATAGCTTGTTTCTAAGTGAAAATAAACACAACAGAAACCTATTATGTGGAATGGAAACTAGATGAGTCTGATTTTCCCTTTTACTCTGTTGGAGTTTGATTTCTTCTCCCAGGAGTGCTACTCTAACAGTTATAATCTAGTAGTACCCTATTTATGGTTTCGGTGTCTTCATAACAGTCCTAAGAAATCTATGTTTTTCTGGATTACTTTTTTCCATTAAGTTCATAAGCCTAAAAAAAAGCATCTTCTCAACTCATTTGTATTCTTGAAACCATGAAGAATTTAAACAAACAGGTATATTCTATATCTGCCTTATTGTGATGCAGATCCACAGGAACTCCCTTAATTTCCAAGGGGTTTATCTGGATAGTAAGTGTGAATCAGATCAGAATTTGGCCACTAAGCATGAAACTGATTTAGACATTGGCTTAGCATGCCTGGCATTAATGATTTCCCTGTATTTAGAGATTCGGCCAGCTCTCTTCCAATTTAATTTCCTTTTAGTTTTTTTAAATTATTGTTATTATTATTTTATATCCCCTGGTGGTAATATAGGTTGAGATGATGGGCTACCTTGAATACATTGAAACAGTGGGATAGTGCTGGCTGGCACTGATGGTAAAAGTGCCATCCACACCCTGCAGGTGCCTGAATCAGTGAAGACATAAAACATTTTCCAGACATGCAGTACAAATTAGAAAAAAGTCTTTTACGCTCTTGTTACTGCCAATGCTGTGGAGAAAGGAAATTAGTAAATTGAAACCAAGGGCCCTTCCCAGAACAAGTTTCTCCTTATCACAGAACATGCCACACTTAGACCTTGTTCCATCCCAGCTCACTTTTGGCTTTCATGAAGCAGAACGAGCTTATCTGTGATTTTTTTCGTGTTTACTCCAGCTCTCAGCTTGATAGTGATGCACAGCTAATAGTTGGGTGGTGCCACGTTCCAGGAGTTTGTAAAGTAAATGAGAGACAGAGAGAGACCTTTAGTTATAGGAAGTTAGTTTTGGAGCTTTGCTTTCCATGACTGTTGCTATAAAATCTGCAGGCAGCAACTTTAGTCCCATTCTTTGCGCTCTGCTGGCAATGTAGAGGGTTCCAGAAGCTACCATCAGCAGCTAACTGGCGATTTTTTCTGGCTGCACTTTGCCATTTGGCTACATCTTCTTGTGGCCAGAGGAAGAATTGCCCATATATTCTGGGGCAGTATCTCTAGGGAACACAGCAAGGAACACTGGCCAGCATGGGTTAGACAGCCCTGAGATGCATCCAGATAACACTGGGGACAGAGCGAATATGGAACAACAACTCAAACAAGGAAGTTGCAAGAAGTTTCCTCACCTTTGCTCCTGAATGGCTCCTTTGAGTACTTAGAAACAGCCAAGGAAGGAACCTCATATCTTCTGTTACTGCATTTTGAAGTACTTCCAAGAAAACGTAGTATGATTTTTCTATCTAATGACCTTGAATAACCACTGTTTAGGTTTTTTTTGTTGTTGTTGGGTTTTTTTTGTTGTTGTTCTTTTTTTTTAAGTAGGAAATCTGACTGGAATTAATGGCTTCTTTGGAAATGTGGATCTCTGGAGTCCTTTGTTTTTATAAATTCTTTTGTTACAGTGTAATTTTGAGAGACTGGGAATTGCCAGGTGAACCTATAGGAAGACTGGACCTTTACACGATATAATGGAGGTAATTTTATTCTGAAAGAATGGGCATGTATTTATTTTGAATTTCTTTTATTATTTTCGGAAGACAAGATAATGGACATGAATTTTGCTTGGTGCTTACACAAAAAGCAAAATAAGAACATCTTTGCTGTTATTAAGTATTCCCTTGTGCTAGTAGTGCAAGATATTTTAAGGGTTTTTTTCAATTGTTTCTTGACATCGCCCCTAATGGATGTTTTTTCCTGCCTTCTAGGCATGGCTGAATGATGAAAATACAAACCAATAAACTCACTATTTTATTTTTCATGAGATCTGAAAAGGATAAAAGAAATAATATTGCACCAAGTGTTCGTACTGCCACTTACTACTTAGTTTTATTGGTGAAGGAAAATTTTGCAGAAGAGGCTTCTTTTCCCATTCACAAGATGGCACATGTATGTAAAGTAAATTCCCTTCACACAGCAATCCTGGGGTTGTTTGCTTGTTGACCAAGAAATTTTCCTTTGTCCTGTTCTATCACAATGTTTCCAGGGCAGAAATTCTTTAACACGGTGTCTCTACTCAGGACAACCTCTGGTGTGCTCTCTGTATCCCTTGGAGCAGTTCAGCTGGTGTATCCAATGATCCATTGGGTTGCATCCAAGGGACTTGCACTGTGTAGGGCTTTTCCTAGGCAGGGTGGATTACCCACCCTCTGACATATTTGCACCGTCACACTAACCTCAGAGCACTCAGTCTCTCTGTGCATATCTCAGAAATTTGTTTTGTGTAGCCTGCACCTATATGCGTAATGTGATTCTTCAAAAACTCTGTTGCAAGAACACATGGCTATTTCATTTTTAAAGCAGCAACTTCCTGGCAAGCATATCACTATCATTTAGCATTCAGGTGCAGGGAAAGACAGATGCAGGGAGTCTCATGCACTCCTGTCCATAAGTACATAAACCCAGAATTTAGGCTCTGTCCCTCCAGATGATGAGGTAACAGCCGTTAACATTTTGTTGCAGTGGGCCATGTCCTTTCTCTGGTACACAGTGATGATTCATGGTATCACATCTGAAGATCAGCTGTGGAGGAGGGACTAGTTTGTATATAACTTTGCAAATTTCCCCGAGAAGACATATCACAACGGACTTGTTCATGACAAATTGCTGGGCTACAGAGCTGTGGGAATCTGGCCAGCTTACAGAAACCAGTGCCAAACCACTTCTGGCCAAGACCAGATGTACCGCCACTGCAGAGCTCCTGAAAAAAAGAAAAAAAAAAAAAAAGAATAGTGTAAGGTTTTGCATCATGAAATTAGCAGTCCATTGGTGGTTCGTCATCCATGCCTGGAGTTACAGCTCTGCCTTTCAGCTGTGTGGCTGGAAGAGTTGATCACATGCCTCTTGGAGACACACCACAAAATTGGATGGAGTACTTATAAGTATGTGGAAGAGCAGGAGACTATGCCTATTGGAAACAAGTGAATAGTATTTCTATATTACTGAGGAGAGGTATTCTCTCCAGTAATGTCTACTGGTGGTATTTTCTCAATGTCCAAGTGGTGGCTGGTGATGAGTGGTGTCCCTCAAGGGTCAGTACTGAGACCAATATGATTCAACATCTTTGTCAGAGACATGGGCAGTGGGATAGAGTTCACCCTCAGCAAGTTTGCCGACGACACCAAGTGCGGAGGCATGGTCGACATGCTGGAGGGAAGGGATGCCATCCAGAGGGACCTGGACAGGCTTGAGAGGTGGATCAGTGCANGACTCTATGTCAGGAAGTGTAGTAATAGGACAAGGGGTAATGGTTTTAAATTGGAGGAGGGGAGACTTAGGTGAGATATTGCTGTGAGGGTGGTGAGGCACTGGAACAGGTTGCCCAAAGAAGTTGTTGATGCCCCATCCCTGGAAGTGTTTAAGGCCAGGCTGGATGGGGCTTTGAGCAACCTGCTCTAGTGGGACATTTCCATGCCCATGGCAGGAGGGTTGGAACTTGATGACCTTTAAGGTCCCTTCCATCTCTAATCATCCTATGATTCTATGATTCTAACTGGTCTGGCCTGTGGGAATGCTGAGTTCCCAATGAATATTACCAGAACATTCTACCTCTCCATCTCCCTAAAGAACATCCCCAAATTCATTAGGCCAGATAAATTAAAGGAGTTAAAGCACCTAACAGTAAAGAATTTTGCCTCATGACTGGTTACCCTAACTTGCTGTTAAATATTTAACTGCTGTGGAGAGACTTTGAAAACCATTCATATGCCGCTACTTAGCGCTAACCTCCAGGGTATGCTAAGGATGGGAGCATGAGTAAATCTAGATCCTTAGTCTCCTTTTCTAGAAATATATAGAAAATTGCTCTAGAGATACACATTTTTCTTTGTTCACATGCATGGAAGAGGAAGTACAGGAACAATTTTTGCAACAGTCTGTTAATTACAGGTAAGTCCAGGGAAGTGGAGACTGTAGTTGTACGGTGGCAGTACTTTGTGGTGGTTTGAAATTCCACTTCTCCAGTGAAAAGTGTTTCTGTAACTTTTTGCCTGGTTGTCAGGAAATGCTTTTCATTGAAGTCCCTGCTGTGTTTCCATGATACGTTTGGTGTGAGAAAGATTAATGTTTGAGGGGGGTAGGTTGTTTACTGACATCCCTCTCCTCTTTGGGAGTGGATATTACTGAGACTGAGACAATTAAATTCAGCCTACATTTATCTTCAGCAACATGGTAGGCTCTCAGAATACCCTCTGAGTCTTAGCATGTGGTAGATCTTTCTGAGCTCACCGACTCAGAGACAACTGGGTTCTGCTGATGTCACATAAGGACCATCATTTAGCAATTATCCACTCAGAAAGCAACAGCAAAAAATAAAATCACAAGCCCCAGTGGCAAGACATAGGGACCCTACTACCCTCATTTCAGTATATTTTAGCAGGGCTTGTGAGTGGATGTCTCTGACAATTTTTTTTCATAGGAAGCATTTATACCATTTACAGAACTATTTGTTTAATGCACCTTGTTTTTCACACTCATTGGGAAAATTTAATAATAGTATGCTGCAGCAGAGTGCATAGAAAATCTGATGACTGAAGCTTCTCACCCAAGCAAATTTTATCTTATAAAAAAGAATTGTCTTTTTGTGGTTCTGACACATAAATATTCCTCTACTTTTCAAAGTGAGGGTGATATTATTACCTAGTAAAATTGGAAAGTGGGACAAAAAGCTATGCAACTGAAAAATGAGACTGAACAGCGACTCTAGGAAAACTCAATCTTTTCCACTCTTTCTGGGTTGTGATTAGACAAGATGGTTGTCAGGCAGGTGTATTTTCAGCATAGCCTCTGTGATTCTCATATTACCCATCACGGGATCATTAAAATTAGAATGGTGAGAGAAATCAATGTGCTACTTTTCGCACTGACCATAGAGCTCTTGTTTTCAAACCAAATATTCTGTCTGATGGGCCCTTTGCTATACCAGAAGGCAGCCATCCCTGCATAGAAAGATTTACAGGGCAGTCAGGCAACAGGGCTGCTTCTAAAGTATCTGTGAACAAGGGTAAGAGCAAATGGCTGAATAAGGCAGAAAAGAAAAAAAAAAAAAAGAAAAAGAAAATGAAAGAACAGAAATATTAACATAGAAAGATTATTTGGTGTAAATTTAGTGTTTGTTTCAGTGCAAGTCACTGGGGCTTTAACAGAGGTTGACAAACATTCTAAATTATGAACCCGAGTATTTAAGACCCCTTTTGTGTAATTCTTTCCATCAGTTCTAAAGAGATACTAAAGCGATATTGCTCTGAAATGGCAGTTGGGTTGACTGATGAAATTGGATACTTTTAAAAGTAATATTATTTAACTGGAAACTTCTTAAAAGTATTTTTGCTTTTCAGTTATGTGTTGTCAACTGCAACTGAAACAGTCCACATTTTCAAAAATATGAACAAAATCTTTTTTTAAATTATGCAAACACTAATTTTGTCATTTGAGTTACCTTAAAAAAATTAACTTGAATTTTTGGCAGAAGCCCAGAAAGAATTACTCAAGTTTTACACACAGATTTTCAAAAGTTTTATCTGACATTCACAAATATCAGTGGAAATTTAGCTCTTTTGTGGAAAATTGTGTTTCATTGTATTCATGTAATATTTAAACATGTCAAATGCTGTTGAAGTAAATTTCAGAATTTTTTAGCAATTCTGTCAATATAAATAAAATAAAATAAAATAAAATAAAATAAAATAAAATAAAATAAAATAAAGGATGGAACCGTATCAGAGGCTGTTTCCAGTACAAAAACCTGTTGTCAGCGTGGCTCAGCAGACCCTGTGGAAAAACATGAGCAATGTTTCTCACGTGGTTACTGAGTTTCCAGTTCCAGTAGGTACTGAGGGTTATGATTCAGATCCAAATTTTGTGATGCAGAATCAGCTTTGCCATGAATTCAAATATACCAAGGTCCAAGAGGGTTTAGTGCTAAATCCAAATATAAGAACGAAGACCCACCTTTAAGTTTGAGAAAAATCCTAAGGTCTGGTTGACGTCTCACAGTGCTGTCAATAAAGACTGACTTCATAAAATGCACTAATATAAAAGGTAAAATGAATGAGCTAATGTAAAATCAGTGCAACGGCAAGAGAATTGGGTGGTTTTCTACATGAAGGTTTAAATAATTCATTTTCTTCTTCCATTTTTGACATCTCAGCCCAGCTCAGGCAAAAGTGTGGGCTGAAAAGACAGCTACACTAGGTAGGCAGCCAATTAAAACAAACTTTCATAAAAGAGCAGGATGATTTTTCAGGACAGGCATCGTTATTTGGTGAACACCAATATAACTTCCTAAATGTCTCACAGATGCAGTCTGAAAGAAATTGCAACCCTCTCCCAGCAAAAATATCTTAGCCACCTCAAAGAAGAGACCATCTGGAGGCTTACTCACTTTGGGGGATGCTGAGTTAATTGAGTGAAAGTCCAAATAACTCTGTAGGAAAGACATGCTGAAGAATAGCACTAGACCCTAAAGTGATTTAAAGTAGTGTATCTCCAAATGAGTTTGCTTCAGTATTGCTATTACTTAATCAGTTGTATTATCACCATACTGGGGATTTATGAGCCTAGTCATAGGCTCATTTTGAAGGACTGCAAAAAAGGAATTTGCTGAGTACCGTTATATGTATTTACATTTAAAATTCAGTTAAAATCCAGTAATATTTCAATAATAAAACCGATGCAGTTAGTTACAATTTACCCTGGCAACTCTGCTTTCAGACTACTTTAACGTAACTTTCATGCAACTTAAGAAAAGTTTAAGCTTTTTCTCAGGTATTTTAAGAAAATAATATTCACAAAGCCTCTGATGTGATCTCTGAATTAAGACATATGACTCCCATTAAAATTAGCCAAAAGATTCCATCCAAATTTCTTTATGCTATGGAAATGAAAAGGCAGTGGCTGAAGAGTCAGATTATCATAGATTTTTATCCACATGAGCTTCATTACGTTTAATAGAAGTCATACAGACCAACAAAAATTTCTAAGAGGGGCTGAGGGATGACATGCACATCAGACCAACTATTGGTCAATGCTGGGGACAATACCTTTTAGTTCCAAGGTCATATAATCATTTAAGTTGGAAAAGGCCTTTGAGATAATCATTATTCATTAAGATGATTGTTTATTTACCTTCACTAATAACCTGGATGATGGGACAGGATGCACTTTCAGCAAGTTTGCAGATGATACAGAATTGGGAGGTTAATAGACCAGGTGGATGTTCTACCATGCAGAGGGACCATGCCAGGCTAGAGAAAAGGGCCAACAGGGACCTAATGAATTTCAAGAAGAGGGGAATACCAAGTCGTGCAACTGAAAGGAACAACCCCAAGTACCAGCACAAACTTGGGGCTGATCGACTGGAAAGCCACTTGGTCAAAAACCACTTGGTTGTCCTTACAGATGCCAAGCTGATCATGAGCCATTCATGTGAGCAAAGCAGAACATAGGCTGCATTAGGCAGAGTGGTGCCAGCAGGTCGAGGGATGATTGACAGCTTTTCAAGTTGAAGAGACAGTAGCAAAAGGAATATGCTCATTCTCTTGTTCAAAGAGGTGACCACGTCTGTCTGGAGGAGAGTCTGAACTGTGACTGAAAGGTGCAGCACAGGTGTCCGCCCAAGATACTTGGGGATAATATGAGGTTATCTTACCAACTTTTTCCTAGCTTTCCTGGCTTTTTTTTTNTTTTTTTTTTTTTTTTTTTTTTTTTCCCCCTGGGTTTGAGGGTTGCAGGTGGGAACTGCTCTGCCTTTTGAGACCTTTTACATGTTCAGCATTGCTGTCTATCTGAAATGTTTTGAGAGTTTTTGTACTTCAAAGTGGCAATACTGTATTGAGGGGGTGTTGAGATCTTTCAGTTGAGAAATCCTCAATATTATTTAGGCAATTTACAGATCACTCCTCAGGCTGCTGTCTCCAGCCAGGAATCTCGTCAATCCCTTGCATTTGCAATCTCTGTACTAAGAAGTGACACTGTAGAAGGCAGAAGACTGTCTTCAGAAGACAATATTCTGACTGACTTGTAGATTGAAATTTTCTTCTGCTTGGCTCCTGCTGCTGCCATTTTGGCTTTTTTATGGGTATGAAAGGAGTAAGTTTCGCTGTCACCTACATATTGCTCTTTTCTAGCCCAAGACTTTCCTTTGCTCTTTGATTCTTTCTTTGCACAGCAAATCTTCTTCCATTGATTTTACTCTGGATAAGTTGAATTATTCCTGTCCTAGTGACTGGAGATTTTTACATCTCAGACCTTAGCCTTATCCTTTAAGCCCTCCCTTCCCCCATTGTTAGAATGGAACTATTTATCTACATCTATTTAATCTTTGACTTCACTGGAGCTAGGATTTTAAAAAATTGGGCAGACTGGCCCCTTTCCAATTCATGTGCAGTTCATACCAAAATACATGGGATTTAGGAACCTAAACATATTTGAGGATCTATGTTTTATTGCTTTTGGGTTATATCCAGATTGTGGTTTAGGAAAATGGTCTCAAAACTATATTGTGGTGCCAAACTGTAATTCAAAAAAATAAGTTTCATCCTGCAGATTGTAATAAGTTAGCAGTTAGCGTAAGAATGGGAATTGAGAGAGAAAAGTTCAGTTCTCTTTGCTACCTGAGAATGCTGAAACCAAGGACAGCCATCATCTCCTGATGATTGCTGTGAGTGAGACTCTGCTTTCTCACACTAAAGTTGCTACAAAGAAAATCAAAACTATATTCCCCAGTGAGAGAAGACCGACTCTTTAAGGATAGAACAGTTAGAGCTTCCAAATGAAAGCAGAGAGTGTAAAGTGGCCCTGGTAGCTAAAATTCCTCTATTACTGCATTGTTTTCTACAGCAGTATGAATGCAAAGCCAATTTTCACAGAATCAAGGAAACACAGAATCGTCAGAGCTGGAAGGGACCTCTAGAGATCATCCAGTCCAACTCCCCTGCTAAAGCAGCATTGCCCAGATCACATTACTCAGGACTGCATCCAGACGAGTCTTGAAGGTCTACAAAGAAGGAGACTCCACACCCTCCCTGGGCAGTCTGTTCCAGGGCTCTGTCACCCTCACCATAAAGAAGTTATTCTTCGTATTCTAATGGATCTTCCTATGTTCCAGCTTGTGCCCATTTCCCCTCAGCCTGTCACTGGGAACCACTGGAAAGAGTTTGGTTCCATCCTGCTTCCACCCACCCTTCGGATACTTATTAGCATTAGTAAGGCCTCCTCTCAGCCTTCTCTTCTCCAGGCTAAAGAGTCCCAGCTCTCTCAGCCTTTCCTCATAAGGGAGTTGCTCCAATCACTTAATCATCTTTGTTGCCCTATTCTGGACTCTCTCCAGTAGCTCCCTGCCTCCCTTGAACTGGGGAGCCCAGAACTGGATGCAGTATTCCAGCTGTGGCCTCACCAGCGCAGAGTAGAGGGGGAGAATGACCTCCCTTGACCTACTGGCCACACTCTTCCCTGTGCAGCCCAGGATTCCATTGGCCCTCTTGGCAACAAGGGCACATTGCTGGCTCATTGACAGTCTACCATCTACTGGGACCCCCAGATCCTTCTCCTCAGAAGTGCTTTCCAGCCGGTCCACCCCTAACCTGTACTGGTGTCTGGTATTCTTTGTCCTCAGGTGCAGGACCCTACACTTGCCCTTGCTGAACCTCATTAGGTTCTTCTCTGTCCAGCTCTCCAGCCTGTTCAGGTCATGCTGGATGGCAGTACAGCCCTCTGAAGCATCAGCCAGCCCCCCCAGTCTGGTATCATTAGCAAAGTTGCTGAGGATACGCTCTGTCCCTTTGTCCAGGTCATTGATGAACATGTTGAACAAGACTGGACCGAATATATTTTGCTCTAGACTTCCAGGTTTTGCGGTTTTCCAGTCTTTCCAGGACTGAAAGAGTTGCTTTCTAACTCATCTGGCCTATTCAAAAGGGAAAATGGCTTAACTCCAGATGCATATTGCTCATAGTACCTTTCGCTTCTCCCTTCCCTGTTGTTCAGATAACTGATTTGTCTTTTTTTATCACTTGAATACTTTCAGGCAACAACTGTAATGTCTCCTGTGTCCTGTACTCTGCCTGGTATGGTCAGTATGGTGAGAAACATCCAGAATTAACTGTATAACTCAGAGAAAATTAAAGCATAACCACGAGAGGTCCACAGGTGCACCCTTCTCTCCCCCAGCCTGGTGTCTTCCACAAACTGGAAAGTGCTGTTGTGTCTATGTGTTTTGCTGAATGGATGCAGTCCTAGTCTACTGTCCAGACCGAAGGACTATTTAGAGCATAATAAACACTCCTTGCAAAGAAAACTGAGGTGCACAGGTGGGAAGTTACATAGCAAGGTCTTACCCTGACCTGAAGACCAGAAACAAGAAAGTAGTATTTCTCCACCTAAATTCAAAATTGTATTTTAGTGATGGCCTAGTGAAGCCAAAGAGCTGTGTTGCTTCTTAAGTTGTCTTTTCAGGGGTTTTGAATGGCTGCAATTTAAAGGACGGGTAGTTTTCTTCTTTGGGCTCACAGAGAATTTTTAAAACTGTAACACTGACCAATCGTTTATAAAATGGGGAGGAAAGAATTGCGAAAGAATTGCAAAAGAATCTATCAAAAAAATCCCAAGCAAAGCCAAATGGAAGAACAAGAAGAGCTAGAAACGTTTGGAGATATAGGGACTTTTGTCTAGCAGGTTGGAATGAGGGAATGAGACCAGTCAGAGTGAAAAGACCTCAGAGAGGAAAAATGATACACAGAAGAGAAGGCAGGAATGGAGGAAGGTGGAAATGGGAAGGAGATTCTTGCAGACAAGGAGAAAGGAAAGGCCAGAAGAAGTAGGAAATGGACAGAGACAGAGGGGCAGAGGGAGCTGGGACATCAAAGGAGAAGAGGAAAATGGAGGAGGGGGGTGACCAAAGGGAAAGAAAGAAAGAAAGAACAAATGTATGCTGGAGCTAAAACAGAGGAATGAGAGAATCCCAAACCAATAGAATTTATGGAGAAAAAGGGGCAATTTAGGAAAAGCTGGGGTTTAAAATGAGAAAATGGAAGCATGGAGAGAGGAAGAGTAAAGGTGTCATGATGCAAGGCCTCTACATCAAGTAATGGACTTCTAGATGGCAGAATTAAGATAGATGAACCTCACCTTAATATGTGAGAAGAAAGTTTAGGGTTTATAGCAGAAATTTAAGTATTTTGTGGAAAATACAAGATGTCGTTCTTTTTGTATGTGTTGGACTCTGCTTCATGCTGCTTTGTAAAACATGCCAAAATAGATAAATTTAGGTTGACCTGTTGTGTATGAATTAGGAAAAAAAATAGTAATCTAGTGTTTTATGACACAAGCAAGAAAGCACAGTTTTATGTATGCTATGAGTTACAGATCTGTGGAAGCTATTGTAACCTGTGTCCAGCTTTTACTTTACACATTACTCAGTGTTAAGGGTGATGTCACAGAAGGATTAGGGCTAATCCTGGACGAGAAAGCCTTGTGATGACTCAACAAGGAGCAGAAAAGAGGGAGATAAATCAGCTTAAAGTCAGGCTTTATGGGTTTGGATGGAATCAGCGTTTTGCCTCTGTGGTCATGCTTTGCACATAACAACACCAATGATACTCTGTTTATGACTCTCCTAATCCTGCCTCCTGTTTTGGCATGCTGCTGGCCCAGTCTCTGGCTGCCACTAATGCAAAATAGGAGACTTTGTTCCAGGATCAATACAAGGAAAAATTTAATTAACAGTAGAGCTCTCTGCACCACATAAGTCTCACAGTGCATTGATCAGTGCAAATAGCCAATAGATAGATCAGGGCAGGCCACCAGTTGTCATGCATTAAAAATATGGCTGCTAGATAAACCAGCTTTAATTCTCAAGTTTTGTTGGTAGCCTTTGAATCTTCTGTCTAGCAAAGCACAGGCATAGTTTCAAGTGATGAAATTTGCTCACCTGCTAAATGGTGGATTACTTCTCACCCCAGAGCTCTGCTCAGCCCAGCTGAATGGCAGCAAGAGGACGGGTCTTTCTGGAGAGCATAGGTCAGCAATTTGCCTAGAAGATGTTGACGAGCCATGGAATACCTTTGCAACAAGCCCTTTAGACCATCACTTGCCTGGGAATCAGCTAAACAGTAAAGTGCCCAGGTTACCACTGGGTCAGCATTACCTGAATCAGAAGCAAAAGTTGAGTGTTTTGAGCGTTGTCTGAAGTGGTCCCTGCAGAGAGGACCTATTCTTATGAATAGTACTGAAGAAATCTTTCTTGTATTGAAATGAAAGTAAACTACTCGCAGAGATTTATAGAACATTTAATTTAACTTTTATTGGAAAAACACCAGAATCCTGTTTGGGTAGGTGATAAATGGAAAATAACTTTGCAGCTCATCTTGGCTATAAGAGATATTTCCTTATGTATTTATTTTGGAGAATATTACAGAAGTGAGTGATAATTTTTACAGAGATGATTTAGTTTCTGTTTCAGGGAGGTACCATTTAAAAGTTTTCTTTAGGTTTTAAGCAGATTAAGAAATGGGGACTCCAGTGACATATCCCAGTGTAACATTTCTTTATTCCCGCTGTAGTTTTTAGTCTCAAAAACAATTGCCTCATTGAAAGGTGCTGTTTAGGCAAAACAGGTTTTCAAAAGACTTGCAGCTTTATTTCAAAAGTTTGCTAGACAGTGTGGAAGCTCTGTTTTGCAATTGTCAATTTAAAACTTTAAATAAGAGGGCCAAATCTGCCCCAGATATAAATCCCTACTGTAGATGTGCCCGTTGGAATGAATTTGGTCCATTATTTTCAGTGCCAGTTACAGAACTTTTAATTTACTATTCCAAGGCTCAGAGGTCTAAGAAGAGTACAGGAAGGAGATTCAAGCACACGGAATAAAAATGAGAAAAATAACATTTCTTCCCACTTAGGAAGCATGCAATCACACAATATTTCACAGTTAAAACGTGTAAACTGGAAGAAACATAGATACAGAAATCAATGACACTTGTTATCAGACAGCTCTTTGTCACCCTTTGTGTAACAGCTTTGACATCCCAGTTCCTTCCTAATGGACAGCTGTCAATCCAGCTGTGAAAACAGCAACCCAATTGGAATAGTTTTGCATAAGGAAGTTACAGGTCTCAGCCTGAGGACATGAGGGAATCCCAACACCCTGGGCACATGAAGAGGAAATCACACTGTCCTGGTGTGCTCCCCTGGGAGAGAATAACAGATGGAATCAGCCCAGTGACTGCTGATTCCTTCCTTGCTATGGAAAAGAGTTCTGATGTGTGTATATGGGGTGTCTCATTTCTCTCTTCTCTATCCAGTTGCAGAGATTTTTCTTGCCTCATCATGAAATTCTGGCTTTTGGGAGGAGACAGCGTGAATATTCATCAGGAACTGGTAAATTGCTGTGACAGCATTTCCTGATAACTCCTATAAAGCCTTCTTAGGTTATTGAACAGCAGTCTCCTGTCCAAGTATGGAGGACAAAAGGAGAAAAACACTTCAATATCATGTGTTTCCAAGAATGATTTTGAAGAACTGATAGTAAAAAAAAAAAAAAATCAAAACAAGGGCAGATCTCAGAAGAACTTGGGGTTGATCCAATAATAAGTTGAGGAAGTTCTGGAGAAACTTGGGTGTAGCTGAGTGTAATTATGATACTTAAATCCCCTGCTCAGCTGCAGCTAACCCAAATAGATACCTAAACTCACCAGGGCCTCTTTGTTTGATGTTAAACATTACTATTATGAGAATTCAGTTCTGTGCAGCTCATCTCAGATTGCCCCAGTATGAAAAGCTCAGCAGCTGGTTCAACACTTGATCAGGTTTCAGAAATAGGAATTTTCCCTTAAGTTTCTCTTTAACTTGCAAAACATTCTCAAAACATTCCTAGCAAACATGGTGTCCTGCTTGAAAAACAGTTATGCACATTTTTTTTAAAGGAACCAGAAGGAATTATTTTAATTTCTGTGTAATATGATAAGATAGCATTTCTAATACTTGCAAAAATTGTGGAATTTGGTCTCTAGGCCTTCCTCAGCTAGTCTGAGAAAGTTCAAAGTCAAGTCTCGAATTTTTCAATTGAGCATCAAAAGTCTTCGAGTGCAGGTTGTTCTGTGTTTCTTGTCACATCTTCTTGAGTTGAAGCTGGAATATTTAATGGGAAAAAAATAAAACACTAACAAAATCAAGCAAGGGCACATTAGGGGGCTCAATCTTGAAAATTAGTGGCTATCATATAAACATAACAGAGAGGAGAAAGATTTATTGATTCTGGTTTCCATTTCCAAGAATGTTTGTTCACTTTATCCAGACACTACTTAATAGCAAAATAGGATGAGAAATGGGTTTGAATTCCCACTGGCTGAAGATGAAAATGAAACTTCATGCTCATCCTTCTTGCATTAATACCTTTGTGCTGGGTTTGTGTAGCAAGGTTTTGGTGGTGGTTAGGGCTACAGGGGTGGTATCTATGAGAAGCTGCCAGAAACTTCCCTTACATTCAGTCAAGCCAATGCCAGCCAGCCGCAAGACAGACTCACCACTTGCCAAGGGCATGCCCGTCAGAGGTGGTGGTAGCACCTCTGTGATAACATATTTAAGAAGCTGGGGGGAAACAGCTAGGGAAGAGCTGCCAGAAGACACAAGTGAGAATATATGAGAGAAACAACTCTGCAAACACCAAGGTCAGTGAAGAAGGAGTGGGGAAAGGTGCTCCAGGTGCAGGAGCAGAGCTTTCCCTGCAGAAGACCATGGTGAGGAAGGCCATCCCCTTGCAGCCTGTGGAGGATAACTGCAGCAGGTATCCACCCGCAGCCCATGCCCATGGAGAGCCCCTGCTGGAGCAGGTTCCTGGCAGGGCCTGTGGGTCCATGGAGAGAGAAGCCCATGCTGGAGCAGGTTTGCTGGCAGAACTTGTGAACCTGTGGGGGATCCACACTGGAGCAGTTTGTTTCTAAAGGACTGTACTCCATGGGAGGGACCCACACTGAAGCAGTTAGTGAAGAACTGCAGCCCATGGGAAGGATCCACGTTAGAGAAGTTCATGGAGAACTGTCTCCAATGGGAAGGACCCCATGCCAGAGCAGGCGAAGAGTGTCAGGAGTCCTCCCCCTGAGGAGGCAGGAGTGACAGAGACAACGTGTGATAAACTGACGGTAATGCACATTCCCCATCCCCTTGCATCACTCAGGAGGGTGGGGTAAAGAGAAACAGGAGGGAGGTTGAACCTGGGACGAAAGGAGTTGTAGGAGGAAGGTATTTGAAAATTCAGTTTTGTTTCTTACTATTATACTGTGATTTGATTGATAATAAATTAAACTAATTTCCCCAAGTCAAGTCTGTTTTGCCTGTAATGGTAATTGCAGAGCGATCTCCCTGTCCTTATCTCAGCCCATGAATCTTTTATTCATGTTTTTCTTGTCCTGTCCAGCTGAGAAAAGAAGTGATAGAGGAGCTTTGGCGGCCAACCCACCTTAAAATCCAGGCTTTGACATTCCAAATTCTGCTCCTGGAAGGCCCTTCAGTATGTTGTGGAAAGGGGGATACAACAAAGTCCATTAACAATAAAGTGCCTTCATAGCCATTAGTGCATTATAATGTTCTATACCTTAAATAACCAAAAACATAGGTAGGAGAATTCATATTTTAGAGTGACTTTACTACTCATTATGTGAGACAAATTAGATACAAAAGTTTTTTCTCTGAGATTGACTGAGTCAAAGCAATTACAATGACTATCTCTATTTTTTCTGTCATCAACCTCTCCTGTAAAGTACTATCCTTGTTCATGGCACGAGATTGGGGTCACAGTTCAAATGATGCCAGATTAAGCTGCTCCAGAAACGTCCAGGAAAGACGAAAGGACCAGGATAAATTTCCAATGACTCTGCTCCAGGAGGTCTCCTTCATCTCCCAAAAGCTCTCTGATCACCTGCCATTTCATGCAGTCTGTCCCTTATTGCACTTTTACCTTAACATTTGCTGCTAGATCTCTCACGTCAAAATGCTTAGATGCTCTGCATATTTCTTTCTGATATCCATCACAGTCAGCTCTGTGATGCCTCCAGCTTTCCCTGATACATGCAGCTTCTTGCTCTCCTAGTTGTAGTTGTAGTGAGCATCCTAGGGGTCTTGGTGCAGGGGAACTGCCTACCTCCACCGTTCCCAGCTCACCTGGAGGCTAGGGCTGTAGAATAGACCACAAAAGGAGAAGCCCAACCCTTTTGACAACATTGGAAATGGGGGGAAGGGGAGGGCTCAGCTGGAGGCAGAGGTTGATAAGAAGGTAGTACTGATCTGTGGCAGTCAACAGAGAGGTAATAAATGAGTAATAAATGAACAGCAGCATTTGGGAGATGGGAACCAGGGTGGGAATACTGAGCTGAGGGTGTGGAGCTTAGGGGCTGCAGGAGAGGAAAGAGGAATTGGGAATGGGGGAACTTAAAATTTGGGGAAATATTTGATAGAGGGTTTAGAGAAGAATGGTAGTAGATGGGAAAGGAGTGTTAGGGCTCAAAAGGGCCTTATTTCTCTAATTTGGAGGTTTGGATACTGAAAAACTGGCTCTGGGGAAACAGGGAGATTGGGTTAGTGAAAGGTGTGGGAAAATAATTGTCAGAGATGAAGTAACTCTAAGCAGGGAGAGCTGGGGAGGAAGATGAGTAGCTTTGGTATGGGAGGTATATGCTTTGGAATGGCAAAGACCATGGAAAAAGACAACATGGGAGGGCACCCTAGACAGAATATCTTTGGAGGTGTTTTTATGCTGGAAAGACTATGGTATCTGTGACCTGGGACGGAAGTCACTGAGGAGAGTAGGGTGTGAGGAGGAGGTTAGGGTTACCAATCTGGAGAATGTTTTTATCTGAGCCCTGATGTTAGAGCAGAGGCATGCACACAGAGAACTGCCTCCCTGCCTCTATGCAAAGCCCTTTCCTTATTCTGTTCATAGCAATTACAATAGACCTCTTTGGACTAAATAACCCAGAGAATAACCTTATGGTCATGAATGACATGAATTCTGAGTCATTTGGGGAATTATTAGATTTCTCTACATGGCAGTCAATTTGAGAGATTGAAACTTAGGGTTTCTGAACTTGTTTCACACAGTAAGTGTGCCTAATAAATCCAAGTTTAAAACCAGACACTCTTTCACACAATGACATACATCCCTTTCATCTTAGCTGTTTCTTTAAATATCTCTACTCTGTAGGAAGTTGATCCTAAATCCTTTTCTCAGATCCTAGACCATTCAGTAGATGGCCAGATAATCCTACTCTCTATGTACTATAAGCACTAAATTTGTGTAAATTCATATCAGCACACATTAGTGTTCAATTTGAGCTTTTGTCTACTTTTCTTTTTGGATAGGGAAACACTGAGCTCACTTGAAATCTTGTCCATAATGCATGGTTATTTACAAAGCACTTGATACAGAAGTCACAGCACATATTTGTGCTGGCTGATAATCCTTTTTCAATGATGGATGAAGATCAGGTGTCATTTCTGATTCTTTTGGACGTGTCAGCTGCCTCCAGTACTGTTGACCATGAACTGACCTGCACTCTGGCAGCCTGGAAACAAGGACAAATAGGATGAGTTGTGGAGCTCAGAGTTATGCACAGCTTTGAGCCCTGAAGCGGCTGGCAATGGGTTGAGGCAAGGGTCTCTTTTATGTTAAAACAAATAAATAAAAATCTGATTTTTCATTGCACAGCATTTTTGTTAATATGTTTACCTATTAACATTTTGATAATGCAGCTTTAGCACTTATCTACGTCTCTGCTTGCTTATCTCATAAATTTTAAAAAACATTATAAACTTATACAGAATGTTCTCTACAAATATTCCCTCCTACTCCAGTCTTTTGCCTTTAGTTCAGAATTCCTTTAACTGCCTCAAAAAATAGACAAAAAAAAAAAAAAAAAAAAAAAAGCTGAAAAGTTGTACTCCAGCATACTCAGAAATGCCACCCACCTCACCTACGTCCCCCCTCTCCATTACCAAGCAGCCAAACAAATAATCTCTGTTGAACCCAGGGGTGTGGGGCAGGTTTTATAATCAAAGGTGGAGGCAGATAGCTCCTCTTGGCTCCTTGTTGGCTCCATTGCTATTGTATTTCTGCTGTTCTCAGCTGTGAGATATGGTGGCATACTAATTTCCTCCATTCAGTCAGAATTTCCATTGTACACAGCTCCAGGGGTCTCTTTCATACTATATATCCCAATTTAAATGATGGGGGAGGAGAGAAGGGAAGCCCACGCTTTTCTGCCTGTGCTTCTCTGTTCAATGTAGGGCAGCAGAGATGTTACCTTGAGTTACCTCCAAGTTGCAGACCCAAAATCAACAGTCTGAAGTCCACCTGGAAACATTTGCCAACCACTTAGACATGAGTTCAAGCACTGCCTGTGTGTAAAGCTCTTCTCAGGAAGTCTGTGCGAGCCATCAGACAGAGCCACCAGGTGATCCCAGCATCTGGGGACATGTAGAGAACTTTACACCCCAAGGACAGAAAGGCATGGGTAGCATTGACAGCGTAGTCTGAAGGGAGCCAACTTCTTGATCCTATTCCTATGGCAGAGCATGCTATGCCATGTCAGATCAGCTATGGGAGGAGTTCATGTTTAACCTACTAGGCAGGTGCAAATATGAGATAAATAGACACAAGCTTCCCCACTTTGTAATTACTGGCCTCCTAGATACAGTTAGTCACAGAGGTAGGTAATTAGGTGAAGAGGTAATTCCATGATTAATAGCAAATGTTGATCAGTGCAACACAGGCATCTTGGGTAAGCACTATAAGAACAGGGGTTTTACCATTTACAAATGGGTGCAGTGGAAGGATTTTTTTTCCCTCCTTCTTTTAAAGATTCAGTTACATGTCAGCAAAGTTGTATGGTTAACAATAACCTATGAAATCCTACATTAGCAAGAAACAGCTAAATCCATGTCCTTTAGCAAGAGAAATAAGACTTTCCCCCATGACTTGCATACATTGTGTTAATTTCTCCAGTTCCTTGCTAAAGAGGAAAAAAGAACAAATAATAAGGTGGTTGATTACACAATCCTGACATTTGTCCACTCACTGTTGCTTTTTTTGGCTACTCTTTAGCCAAGAAAGACATGAGCATCGGGAAGCAAACAGATTTCCCTGAGGGACCTGAACTAGTGCCGTGCCACAGCCAACAGCTACAGCCACTTGGAAAAAGTGCTATGTTGTATCTTCCAAAAACTGTTCCCAGGGATTCATAATATTTGATTATTAGACCAGGATTGTTTACTGTAGGGTGGCAGCTACATTCAGTACAAACTTGTTGCTTTATTATGCACTGGCTTAATCTGTTTGTGCAACACTTTACATGTGGTGATAAAGTCAGTAAAACGTTGGCCACGATGTAGTGCTATTTACTAAACTATGAATGTCTATTTTCCTCTTTTCAGAGTACCAAGGATAGGTGGATTTCAACTGCCTTGTAGTTTTAAAAGAAAGAAAATTACTATGTATAATCTCTTACTTTGAGATTGGTCTATTATCTGGCCTCAGATCTGTCCCATAATCTTATAATACTCCACCCTAGCCTTTGTTCATCACCATCCCCCACTGCCTTCTCCACCAGCTGTTAGTCAGCACCTCTATGTTTTTTCTCTAAGACATCTATCCAGGGCGTGAGGCAGGTGCAGGAGACAGGCACAGCTGCTCATGATTGTTTTAACATCTATGCCGTGTTTTTCAGTTGTAAAGTATTTCCAAAATTTGTTTTCCTTAGTGAAGCGAAAACAACAAAAAGAGCAAATCTGTTTGTGTTTCCATAAACTAGTATCTAGCTATTTTTAAACCTAATTTTTACTTACAGTTTTCATTGTAAGACTTCAGTTGACCGAGTTCCTTTGATTTAGTTTTGTCTTTCATTATTCTATAATCCTCTGTGGCTTGAGACAACAGGGATTGAGTTTCATTTACGTAGATAAGTTATACAAGGAACATTACCACAGCAACTAAGTTCCTGATTTTTAAGACAAAACATAGCTCCCCCCTCTATTCAGACAGGATTTACAGGTATTTTGGTAATCATAGTTCCTTTGATTTCCAAATGAAGTGCTGCCTATATTATTAATAGTGCTGTCACCTTGACTGGCACAAATTTCCCCAGCTGTTTTGTGTCAGTTGAAGGGTTGGATTTTCAATGTCAGAGTTTCCTGTTCTCATCTTCCTTTGCCCTGAGAGAAGGCACTGCCCGAGAAGTGATTACATGAAATGTGTTGGACAGTTTGGGTGGTGTTTCTTGTTTAAGCAGTTGTTGCCACATCCTCCAGGGAACAGGAGGTGAGCAGGCTGCTGTAGCATTAGCAGTAATACGTCCTGAAGCTTGAAACTCCCTGAAGAACTTAAAAAGTCCTCTTGTCTCAGAAGTACGAAACAAGTTCTCAAATAAAGACTGCGTTCTGGCCTCACTTACATGCAAAAATCCTGTTTCTAGCTCTCAAAGGCAGTCAAAGTCACAAAGACTCTGCTTTTTTCCACCGGAATGTGAAATTCTAAGAACTCAGTGGAATGAACCTCTCAACTCCAAAATTTCTTCTGTTTTGATGTACTTCCATTTAGAAAAGTAATAAGAAGATTATGAAAGGAAACTCCTGTGTAAAGGCTGAAAAAAGAAAAAATGTCCAGTTGTCTTTATCTCATTTGCATTATAACCAGAACTCAGCTGATATCAAAGACATGTTATAAATCCAGTTAGTTTGTGAGAGTGCACCAGTTGAGAGCATGCAGAATTGCTAGGAGCAGGCAAGAGGGGCTTGGGGATGAAGGGTCCCTGCCCTTGAACTCACAGAGAATTACATCTTCTACATCTATGGAAAAAAGAGAGATTGTGCTGTCTGTGGTCTCCTTTACAGCACCTGTTCCAGCTTGATTAATGGTAGGCTTTACCTTACAAGTATCCTGCATAAATATAGGCGTGTACCTCATCAAGTCCAGATCTATATCATGTGCAGGATGGCAAGCATAGGCTTAAAAAATGCAAAGTGAGAGCCAAGCATCTACAGACCTGCAGTGTCCACAGGTCAGAGCATTGTATCAGCCTGGCCTTGATGGTACTGCTCATCAGCCTTTGTGCTGATGCCAGGTAATGATGGAAAGCTAGTTCCTGGAACTAGAGTCCTGGGTCTTCTATCATGAGGACAATGATCTTTTCTGTGTGAGAATGCCTGTTTGTAGTCTGGGCCATAGGTATTTTACAGACACACAGGCTGCACGGTGCATTGAGTAGCTGATGGCCAGGATAGCCAAAGTGGGTTTCTGTTATGAGAATCGTAACATGGATTGATAAAACCTGGGTCACCATTTTCTGTGGATCATCTACATTGCCTTTGGAAATGGAGGCTGGACCTGTCTCCAAAACACATTAACATGGAGAACACTTTGTTGAGAGTATAGTTGTTTAAGAGTGACCAAGACTAACTTTTTTCACTTTTTCTTGCTGTTTCAATTTTTGCGATCCCTTCTGAGTCTTCCTATGGAACTGAAATCTTGTAAGTGAAGCAACACAGAAAAAGCAGTACAGAGCCCAGTAAATTCAATTTAAGTATGCTTTGGTTTCATTAACTACAGAGAATAACTGTAAGAAAAGAAAGGACTGAAGTTGCCATCAAGGCTAAGGGTATAATTATATAATACAAAAAGTTTTTGTTTGCTTGTTCATTAGTTGTTAACTAGCACATCTGTAATCCTCCTCTTGCTGATAATTTAGACAAGGGTCATGTTCACTTTAAAAACACTGTACTTTAACTAAAGAACCTCCTAATGTCCAATAGTGTGTTGTGTATTTCCAAGAAAAGATCAGATGAGTGTCTGTGTTAATTTACTATCCTTAGTCCACCTGGAATAGGCCAGTCACCGATTAAACACACACTGAGGACTAATCAATAAAGAGCCGTAACTTTGATCTACTTGGTGGTGTTTCTGATTACATAAAGTAATGCTCTTAATGAAACATGGTTCTTTTGCCTGTCAGTGTAAAATCCTGTGTTTCAAATGGTTGCTTATTAAAAACATGATGAAATAGCAGCAAGAAGTTGCTCTTATTTGCTTGCTTCAAACAGTGCAATAGCAACTTGTTCATGCTCTTCTTAATGGATTTGGTTTTATTTAGAGATTTTTACACGTGAGCCAGAAGTCACGCTTTCATCTTTGTCAATAGCAAAATGGCACAATTTCCTAAAGATACAGTTCACATCTATTTTTTAATGTTAAATAGGGCAAGTTGGTGTCACAAGACACAATTGCTGAATTCTCTAGAGATCAGTCCTGGCTTTAGCTGACATAAGAGGAAGCAAAGCAGGACCAGCACCAGACATCTTTGTGCTGTTGGTCTGCTTTGATCCTACCTCACATATGTGTATTTTATTTCCTTGAAATGCAATGAAACATACCTGTTCACTAGCTCTGATTTCATCTGTCTAAATGGATTTTAAAATACAGTCTGTATTTTAAAGTCAGTTGTAACTGACTGCTTCCCTCCCCGCACTGTAGTTCTAATTGTTCCCCAATTGACAAGCATTTTAGTTACCTCTTTGTAGCCCCTTGAAAATGCCAGTTGAAACAAATGAAACCTTCACCAGCTTTAAGCTATCTGCTGTAATGAACTAAAATATCACTAAATTTGAGGATGGAAGTGGAAATTCACCCTTCCTTGCCAGGATTAATTTTAGTTTGTGCTGACAGACTTTATACCCTTACTATTCCTTTCCTTCTGGGGTTCCTGCAGTTTGAAATGGACCAAACTGTTCTGCATTAAAAATAAAAATTATAAGGCCACTGTCAATGACTTTCTATACATCTCACTGCTCTCCCCTCCTGCTTGGCACATGCTGTAGATGTGAACAGATTCTACAGATGGCCTTAGTTATGTGAGCCAGCCTATGAGGTATGGCTGTACCAAGTTTTCTTGTACCCTCCATATCTAGTCTCTGGCTCACCTAGGTCAGAGTCCTAGCTGCAGCATACCACAGCTCCTTGTTGGCTTGTGTGTACGTCACAGAAAATATAAATACAGATAGAGATGGGAGGGAGAAAGGAAGAACAAGAAGTTGATTCTAGTTCCTGCTTTACCTGCTGCCGGTATATTTTCCCTGGTGACTCTCACCTCTAAAATGATGCCAGAGGAGTTCTCTTAGAGAGAACTTAGAGAGGTGTTTTCCCCTCTAGTCTCTCTTAGCTGACACGTAACCTCTCTGTAACAAGACTGATATGAAACTAGTAGAGAGATCTCTAAAGTACTCTTATTAGTACCACTGGCACACCCTCCTATCTGTGGAGGATATGATCCTGAAAGGTGTAACGGTTAGTGAATCATGACATGCACACAAGTTAAACACATGGGGCAAGGTATGCCATGGGGTGGACAGAGTGGCAGAAGCAAGGTCCTTAGGACGGTCAATCAGCTGGAAGAGAAACTGACTTCTCTTCAGCTGAGGATGTTGATTAAAATGCTGATTTGCATTTAAAAAGACAGCTTGAGGTATGACCTATGTACTGACCTCAGATTTTGATTGGTACTTCACTTTTCAAGGTGATACTGAATCTTCTGGGGCCTCTTCCGGACCTTCGTGGAGTGGGTCACCATTCTGGAAATGCTTATCAATTCACAAGACTGAATGTTTTATACAAATTCTAGTGCATGCGTTCTTGGTGCCTCTTCATGAGTAGTTATACTTTCATCCTAGTCATCATCATCATCATCATCAGAGCCAATAAAATCAACCAAAGTGGAAGGGTAGAACAATGGGATAATGGCAAAAAGTATCAGAGCAGTAGTAAACACTACATGCTTTGCGACAAAACTCCAAAATGGTAGGTAAGATAGCAACAGATTTTTGGTACACAAAAACACTGTAACCGTGTTTTACAGCATAATAACAGGATGTTGCTGTGTTATTACAGAACTTGGGCAACTGTTTGGTCCCCAGACCAAACCACTTCTGGGCATCCACAAGAGCAACTTCTGGGCATAGGTCCATGGGAACTTGGTGTTCTGATTTGAATGTCATAATGATTTTAGGTTTTCCTGGGGTTGTCTGGTAGCTGTGAGTAAGACTTACAAAACTTAATCATTGGCAATCAGTCAAAATGGAGTTGGGATTTCAGGCCTTCCTTGGCAGGGGCAAATCTTACCGCTTTCTAGTTGGTAAATTAACAATCTTCTTTGGTACCCCATAAGTTCTCCATTGACAGGATCTAGCTCTTTTCATAATCATCAATGTTTGTTAAATCAGCTCCCCAAAAGTACAAGGACTTTAAAGATGCACTTATGTTCAAAAAAAGCTAGGAAATTCTATTTTCTTAAATTAGTCTAAATGATAGGAAAGCACAAGGGTATCCTCAGGCATTAAAAAAAAAAAGAAAGAAAAAAAAGGAAATAGACAATATATTAATTGGAGTCTTGGTCAACAAAAAAAAGTCAAAATTAGCATATTTCTTTCTTCAGAGCTGATCATATATCAAAGTCAGATGTAATACAAGTGCCTGAGATGATTATGTATTTATATCGAAAAAATAATTTTACACTGAAACTAGGCAAAAATCCTGAAAATCACTGAGAAGAGTTCAATAAATTGACAAATACATCCTTCAGTTAGGGCATTTTTAAAAAATGTCAGTCAATACATTGGGTCCCAGGTATCTACAAAGCTGAAAAGATAAAAATAAACAGTATATTTGCAGTGGCTAATGTACTATAACACAATCTCTTTCCTGAGAAAGTGATCAGTATTTTCACAACTATAAAAAGTCCTGTTTTTATTCTTATTTTGTATAGTCTTTTATCAAAATTTATGTACTTTTAAATTTGTGTCAGTCATCTTTTTTTTTTCTTTCTTTTTTTTTTCTTTTTCCTGCTGAGACTTCTACTTATGCCCAAATTAATCTAAGAGGTGTCTGCATATGAAGATGGGAGACATTTTAATTCAGATGAGCTTACCAAACGTCTGTCTTTGAATAATTTTCCTAACAAACAGATGCTGGGAAATGAATCTCCATCAAATAGGGGAAAAGAATCTGGATGCCAATTTTAGCTCTTTAGCATGTTTAACTCTTTAAAAAGCCCTATGATAAACAATGATTTCCTTGCTTACATGTCACTGCTTGGATTTCCTTCTGCATTGGAAACAGAAGCAAAAAGGAAAGAAGAATATGAAAGGAAAGCTGTTACTACCTGCTATTGACTGTGTTTTGAACAGTTTAACTATCTTGATGTTGAACTTACGTTTTTTAGCTTGTTGACCTTGTAGATATCAGACACAAATACTTATTCTTCATGGTGGTTTTTGGTTATAGCATACTGAATATCATATGCTTTTATAGCCCAGCACTTCAGATACGAGCAGACAGACCTTCTATGGCTACACTGAGATGTTTTCTTCCAGTCAGACAATATTGCTTGTATTTAATATATTCTGCTATTTGCCAATGAACAGTCATTTAATTATCAAAGGAAAGAGGTCAAAAGTAATCTCAAAGTCTCATTTATGACTCAAGTATTAAGGGAATCAGAGCACAAGCATGCATGAGACCACTATTGCACTGAAAGAACTGTTGTCCTAGGTACCAGTTATTTCTGGTGGGTAGAAAACAAACCCTAAAGAGTGATTTTGAAGGTACTTTTTCCTGTTAGGATCTGCAGCAAAGTCAATGCACTCTCACTCAAAGACACATCAAAGTTGTCAACAGGTCTGAGGGATCAGTATTGATTCCTGCATGAAGTTCTGATTCTACTGAGGTCAACAAAAAACGCCACTTATCTCAGTGAAGCTGAGGTTTCATTGCTTATCTTTACTCATTATTAACAAGAGTAAATTTCAGACAGTCTCATTAAATTAACCCGATGCTCTATTACACAGGAGGGTTCTCTTGCCACACGTAATAAATAACAGGAATAGAAGAGCAACAGAAAAGGCAGAAGCAGTATGAAAGTGAACAGGGATAGGAGCTGAGATTGCAAATATTAGCAGGTGTGGCTTTTTTAAAAACAAGGGTTTAATATTGTTTCTTTTATTAGTCCTTCCCACCCTTAGAGATATCACTGATCCCCAGTTTCAGAACTCAAGGAACCCAGTTTCTATCCTTGCATTCTTTTTCACAATTAAGTTCAAATTTCTGAGGGAAATATAAAAGGGATTAAGATCTATCTATACAACAATTTATAAGGCCTTCCTTCACAATCAGCAGTTTCCTATTTTGCCCTCAGATAGTCACACAACATCTGAATGCCTTGCAAATGTTAATGAATTTATGCTATAACCTCCTGGAGAATTAGAGAAGAAAAATTATCTCTATTTTACAGCTGGAGAATGGAGACAGAAAGACTTTGTGATGTGCCTGAGGTCTCTCACTGGATTTTTTAAGCTCTGTGTTTAAACCTCAACACTTTCTTAGACTCTGATTATCTTTGCTTTGGGGATTCTAGCTTATTTAAATTCTACTCTCTTGAACACTTTTCTCTAGGCCAGATCCATGCAAAAATGACTCTTAACCTCAACAAATATCTGGAAAACCAGTTGTCCAGAAGAAAGCTAGAGTTTTTATTCCATGTTCACTGGCTGCTGTAGCTTGTGAGGCAACAAAAAGAGAGCAGAAAATGGAACCTGAAGGATCTCAAAACTTCTCTGAAAACATAATAAATGCATAGAGATTCAGATTTAGTAGATTTCCTCATCCTAATTTTGCCTGGGACGGATGTACTAGAAGCTCTTCCAACTGAACTCAAGTTATATTGTTTCTTCAACTGTTAAAATTATTAACATTTCACCACTTTCCCCCCAAAGCTATCTCTTGCATAATTAACCCTGAGTATTATGCGGACTGCTTTCAGATATGGTTTTCATTTCACGAAGGCTGGATTACATTGTCATGATGACTTTCCCTCTGCATTGAATCTACGCAATTCATAAATACACCTTGCTTTTAACACTTAGAAAGAATGCAGCTGGATGGTTTGTTGACAGTCTATTTCGTAAGATGGACAGGAACAGCTAGATTCTCTGTGCTCCTGTAAGGAGTTAATACCTGGTAAGCTACATTATGCATTACTCCCTCCTGCTGTTGTAAGATTGCTTACAGCTCTCAGCTGTCTTGCTAAGGGTTATCCATGTGTGCTATGCTTACACATAACTATCATTTGGTAACTGTTTTATTTGTTTTGCCACGATTTATATCCAGTTAAATTCTTTTAAACTAGAGATGTAATTGTTCTCCGATATCCACTTTGCATAAACCTCATACAATGCAGTTATACCTTTGCATAGTTGTTTATACAAATGTAGTTTATTCTATATAAACAGAATATACTTAGGAGAAAACTTGGGTATGACACTTCTATAATATGAAAATCTTCATCCTGACAGAACCAGCACATCTTATCCCTGAATATATTGAAAGCCAACACAGTCAAAAAGTGTTTTCCAGGCTTTCCAAGGCGAGGGATGGAGTAAAATTAGTCAAGAGGAACTGAGTTATTGGGAAGTTTCTTGATTCAGTATTCAATACGAAGGGCCTTGCACATCCAGAAAGTGGAAAATTCCAGGCAGCATCAGCATTGACTGGTGCTATGCAATATCTGATTCTGAACAACATGATGTCTTCAAAATAGGCCCTGTTTTGAGCAGGGGTTTGGACCAAATGGCTTCCCAAAGTCCCTTCCAAACTGAATTGTTCAGCGACTCTGTGTTCCTACTCCCTGCTCACTCTAGAGCTATAGCTGTGCAGAGCTATGTCCATGGCTTTCCACATGACCATGTTTCCCAGCACTTTGAATTCCAGAACTATATTCAGCCCTAATTTCCAGGGGAGGTTGCACACCTGTCAGGTTCCACACCTGAGTTAATGCACCTTGAGCAACATAGTACTGACACTGTCATCTTCTTTTACTTCCACCAGCAGTTGGAGCTGTTTCTGTCCCTCAATATACCACCAAATCCTTGAGGGCTTAGGTGAAACATAAGCTAATGAACCAAACTGCACATGTAGTTACGCAGTCTGGAGGCAGTTGGTTGTCTACACATTGTTTTCTTTCACAGTTCTGGGAAAGTATTTCAAGACTCCCTCTCCCTCATGAAGCCAAGTAAAGTCCTGGAGAGATTACTAGTTCAGATAGGTTGTCATATAAAAAGCATAGCACTAATTAACACCAAACCCAAGACAGCTGAGGAAGCAGCACAGCTGTGTTTTCATGGTGCTGAGTCAGCCAATGCCCACTATTCAGTTAATCTGCCCAAGGAGATGATTGTACATCACAAAGAAGTGGAAGTTTCATGTGCACGCTGTTCACTGACATTTGCAGGATTTGCAACTCCAGATGCATTCACTAGATGAAAATGAAGCAATTTAGTTTAATAATGCAGATGCCAAAATAGTAAAACATTCAGGACAATTATATTGGGAAACTGTCATCATCAATTTTATTTATTTTTCTCATTGTGGCATTGTTTGAATAGTATTTTTCCAACCATTGGGAATGATGGACAGAGTAACTGAGCTGAAGCTAAATCGACCATAAATCCATCTTTCTGCAAGGTGATATGTCATTAATTCAGGCACCAGAACAAGTGACATCATTAAATATTATGGCACACTTCATCCAATTCCTCCATAAAATAATTTTCTTAATACTGTGTTTTTAAAGGAAATTAGTATCAATCAATCAAAGATGTATGCGCACCATTCTAATTATGTACTTTGCCAATATCATAAAACCAGTATGTTTGGTGTCTTATCAAGCATGTATACAAAGTATAGCAGAAATATTTTATCTTTTGTACATAAGGATAATATGGCTTATTTCTTTCATATGACTCAGAGGACTCATTGCTCTAAAAGAGATGAAGAAATCTGGGTAGTTTAGGCTGAGAAGTGGAGAGTGGAAGCAGACAACATTGTCCCACAGAGAGACAGACCCAAGCGCAACCATTTATTGAGTTTCCTACCTGACAGGGAGGTTCCACATCGCTACAGCATCACTCGGGGATTGACACTGATCTGAAATTATCTTGATTTGGATTTGATGCTAATGAAGATGTGCAAATGTACAAGTCAAGCTAGCATTTTTTTAAGCACATATACAATCCTGGCAGGTTCTTGAACTTGCCGGAGAGTAGAATTAGGGTGTAAATAACTGGCAGTGTAAGAGGAGAGAGAAAATTCTACCAAATTCTTTATATAAAATGTAGGGTCCCTGTCTAGAAATCATTTCAGTGTCGTATTTTTATGACTTAGATCAATGTTTTAGATGTTGATAAGTACTAATGATACTATTACTAAAACTGAAGAGCTTATTTTTCTTTGAACTCTAGACAGCCTAGATGTTTCTAATGAGCATTGTGCTTTGTTGCATTATTAATTATTTGAAAAATGTGTGAACATGCCTATTTATCCATTTATCTACTAGTTGGTCTATTCATTGCTCTACACAATTTCCCCCTTACTATTTGAGAAATTGTGGGAACTGTCCTAAACCAAATAAACCTTTTAACTGAGTAAGAATTTACATGTTTTTGTGAGGATTTATGAGATCTCTCCTAGGTGAAAATGAACTGGTGGGAGAGCTAGGCTATAACTTAAGCCATGATTTGGGCTGCTCTATTTCCTTTCTGCCTGGCAACACAGAGCTCCCAGTGCGTGCCTGGGCCATGCACTGACTCAAACCCATCCTGCTGAAACAGAAGGTCAGATTGGAAGCTGCATGGGTTAAACAGTAAGGTTTGCTCAGCCACACCTGAGGGTGAGTCAGGCAGGAGATGCCAACAATAAAGAGTGAATGGGCTTGATCATAGCAAACCTCAGATGCTTCTGAATCAGTTGGGCACTCTCCTTTCCCAGCTCAGGGATTGCAATACGAACGATGGGCATGGGATAGGATTGCACGAGCAAGTGATCCTTGTTCCAGGCATATGGACAACTCTCAGTAGCTAGAAAGACAGCTAAGAAGAGTCCTTAGTTCCTAAAAGAGCCGGTAGGAGTTCCAAGAAAATGTCTTGCTGGCACTTCATTTTAGTCCCCAGGAGAAGAATCTATCTACCACACCCCTGCCTCAGCCCAAGATTAACAGAAATCCTGTATTTTCTCTCCATCTTGCCCAAAATGGTTTTCAAGTTTAGGGGCTATTTTGTTGCCACATATAAATCTAAAATGGATCTGTAAGAATCAATGTAGGTTTTTTATGTAAATACAGAATCTGTACATAAAAAAGAGAGAAGTAGAAAAAAAAAAAAAACAGAAAAAAAAAAAGAAAGGAAGGAAAGCAATCAGGACCTTGACTCCACTCACTGCAAAACTTAAGAACAAGAATAATTCTTCCCACTTCACTCATATGAAAAAGTGCCGGACTCTCTGACATACACCTACACCCTCTCTCAGTCTTTCTGTTTTCCTGATGCTGTCAGAGGCTTCTGTCTTCATTCAGTCATCCTTGCTGTAAGTTTCTTTAAATTGTAATTGGGTAACCTTCCACATTCTGGACCCCTTTGCCAGAGACACTCCTGGGGACACTGTCCCTATTTTTATGAAACTGAGGGTTGCTAAATTAACAAGGGTCTGACTACAGGTACAATTTTTTGTTCTTAGCAGAAATCCTGTTTTACCAGCAAGTATTTTTAATGAAGCTTATTACAAAATGTGCATTGTTGTGCATTCATGTTCTTGTACTTTATTTTCTGTCAAAAAAGACTCCAACTTTAGGAATATCATAATCTGTGTGTGTGTCAGATTGGGAATTTGGACCTTAGCCTGCTCACCTGCTACCCTTGCTCTTAGGAACCCCAAATGTACAAGCACCGTTTGAACCAATTTCCCCAAACCAGTTTCATTTTTTCACTCTCTCTCTGTGTATGTGGCTCTTAGTCATGTGCAAAAGCCTGACATGTACCAGCCTGAAAGGACAGGTCAAGGTCTGTTTTATTGACAAGTGGAGATGGCCTTGGTCATTCAGCTTCTGCTGGCAACCCATATCGTCTGTGATGTGCCAGTTGGCTGTCCAGCCCTCAGAAGTCCTTTAACTTATGATTAAGTACAGAGACTAGAATAAGCAGGGTTGAGAAGATTAAGAGATGGGATCTATATGTTTTGGGGAGGAGAGAAGCTGCTTTGACGGACTATCATCTGCCCTTTGGGTAGCAGTGGTGCTTGTATTTAAAGTGTCTTTGATTTTATAACCCTCTCCCCAAAATCACAGCAGGGTGAAGACTCCAAGGGACATGCTGAGAGTGTCAAGAGAAGCAGTGTTACTCCAGGGTGATTATGACCAAATTCAGCCACCCAGCCTGGGCAGGACAGTGAGACCTGCACCTGTGGACAGAGCTAACCTTCACCTGCCCCACCTCATGTCCTTGTTATGGCTTGTAAAACTGTGGCTGTGAGCTTTTCTTCTGCTCTGGTAGGGTAACATGGTCACTGGGTAATGTCTGATATCTGTGGTATCGTGACCTTCTATCTTGGGGTAAGTTTTGGCCTCTGTGTTGGCAAATCATGAGTGTGTTTTGAACTCTGCTTTATTACAGTAAAGTTACATCAGCTCATTTATCCTGGTTTCTTGCAATATGATAGGAAAAAGTTCAGCAAGAGTTGGAACTATCTCTCCAGCTTAGCTTTGAACCTTATTTTAAATACAAATATCTATCCTTTTCAACATAGTCAGGAAAGATAGGGTCATCTTTATTCCTGATATCTCAAGCAAAGCAGTGGGTAAATATCAAAGATGTTAAGGCAAGGCAAACATATCCCTTTTATGTTTGTGGCCAGCACTAATGACACAGGGTGAAATTTATCCTCTTATCAAAGGTCAACACAAACCTAGGCACTACTTCAAAGATGCATTGATCCTATAACTGGCTTCTGGCACTGAGGTGGATTTCACCAAAGTCCGAAACTTAAGAGAACTGATAGATTTCATATATATGTGTAAAAATAAGTGTTCACGTACAGACACACACAGCAATCCGCACCAGCTATCTTGATTTTACTGGGACAATGTACTGGTTTTTATCTTGTGTTCTCATATTTTGAACAATTCTTCCTAGTCAGCCCTCCCTCCCTCCTGCTTAATCAGTCAAAACATCCATGCTCTTTGTGTCCACACAATATTTACTCAAGCTTTGTGTTTACCAGGAAGAAGCTGACAGTCCAGCAACCGAGTGTTTAGTACTGAAGACACTGCTTGGTTTGAGGGGGAAAACAAGAGTGAAGGCACTGTCAAAGCCATTCTTTCAGGTCTTAGTGAATAATCATAACAAGTGTCTAACATTTCCTACCATATTCAGCCTGTGCTCCAACCTACCAGAAAGCTCTTGCAGATGGGGAACATATGAAAGACAAGGGAGAAGGAAGCAAAGCAAATGCAAGCTAAAAACTGATGTCTTTTTTCTTAGTGGTCACACACATCAATGTGTCACTGCAGAGGAAGCACAGGATTTTTGTACTGGAAGTGTGGTCATGCTGGGTGTGAACATCTACTTTGTAAATACTGTGGGAGAAGATACGGCATCTGCAGCTGGCTTTTTTTTCTTTCTTTTGTATTTTCTTTCTGTGGTTGTATTTGAGCAGGGTGTGCCAATATTTGCAGTCTGAGAAATAGCATCAGAACGTCTAGTATTCCTGTCTACAAGTAAAAATAATGAAAACATTTCAGCTAATTCACTGTACCTTCATGTGCATTAGTCACTGGTCCCTGTGTGCTCTAATTATAGACTGCCTTGACGTTACAACTGCAGGGCATGAAGCAAAGACTTTACAGAAGTTGTTTTGGTATCTCTTTTTCTTTCTTGCTAGGCTAATGGAGAAGACTCCTTTAGATATAGATCTGTGCTTGAAGCTGAACATGACTGTGGAAGTTAATATGATTATGGTGGTATCAGCTGAAACAGACTAGGAGGTGCTTTGCTCAGGATAGATAAACCTACCTGTTATTGTGTTCTTCCTTCAGTCCTGAGAAAATTGGATAATTTTTTTTTGATCCACAGGACTAAGACATAAAGAATTTTTACATAACTCATCTGTGTGTTTTAACCTGAATTGCTCTAAATATATAACAAGACCAGCTAAATCCCATGTGCTATGGCTCACTGTACAAGTTATAGTTTTTTAAACTGTTGTATTCATGAGATTAAGTCAGAATTCCCCTGTTCAGTCATGAACATGATTGCTCTGGGGGCTCCAATAGGTCAAACTCTGACAGTGTCAAGCATAATTATCTCCTGAATATATTTGCACCCCCTGCAAAAGCCAATGTTTGCTTGATTTTGGCTTATTTAAGAGTATATTCATTAGTTTACAAGCTTTTTTGAGGCTTTCTAAGCTTCAAACACATGACTAAAATCTGCAAGAAACACAGATTCCCTGAAGATGTTATTATGACATACAACATGTTGAAGGAAAAATTTGTATTTCCATAAAAAATTCAAGACATAATGTTTATTTTTTGAACACTGATGCAGCTATCTGTATGTGTTGGAGCCCATGGCAGAAAAACACACAGTAATGCATATTAACTTGTTTTTTCTGAGTTAGTGGTTTTAGACATGTATGATAAATTTATAATCTCCTCCTTTATAATGCATTTGGAGCTTATAAAACGTGACAACTACTGATGTTCTCCACCAGTGGACTGGAGTGGTTGGTCCAGATACAGTGGGCACTATTCAGGTGGAAGGCTTGCATAGTGCAAATGTGAAATATCAATAGTATAACTGAAGAATTAATACTACAATGAGACAGCTGGAAACACCATGTTAGTATGTTGAAGGCCAGGGCATGCAGCTGAGCACAGCTGAATTGTGTTAACATAACAAATTGTCACCTATCCATTGAGTCAACATGACTGACCTTGAGTCTGCCCCAGCTTTGGGGAAAAATATATTAATTTAAAAATCTTTGACTGAATTCTTTTCAATCAACAGAAGAAATACTGTTTCTTTCCCAAATTTTATTAATTTGTTCCCTACTATCACATTAAGCATGCATTAATAACTAAATGAATAACATGCCTGTGCTGAAACAGATACTTGCTATCTGTGTAGTAGCTTGAATCTGTCAGCTTGTGATATTTAGTCTTTTTATTAATAGGAAATTGAGACTTGATGATTTTTAAGGTGCCTTCCAACTCTAAACATTCTACGATTCTATGAAATCAAAAGTACTTTGAGGGAAGGCGACTTTTGAACTCATACTCCTGTTGATATTACACAAAATGTTATTTGTGAGAAATCATAGCACACACCCCCCTTATTAATTTTCAACCAAACCTGTTTTTTCAGTTCTGCTCAGTGTTCTCCTCACTGCTAATTCTTTTATAAAAGCATGATTTTGAAAATAAAATATTTTTCTCAAAACAAAAATCTGACAGCTACAGACCAAATGAGAAATGAAGTTTATAGTAATTTTAATAAAATTTTTTAAAAAAGAAAAAGAACCCCCTCAAATATTAAAAAAAATACATAGAAATTTACAGTAAAATAAGAATCTAGTACCGTATGAAACACTGAACTGGCACCTATATATGAAGAAAAGTCAGTTACAAAAGTAATATAAAACTATTTCTGACTAATTTCTGACTTCCACCTAACTATTGGCATTCACTAAGAAAACATGAAAGAAGGAGTGAATAAGAACCCATCCCTATCAGTACAGAATAGTGACATTTGCAAAACACAAGTAAGATGCCTATGAAATACCACCAGAATTAAGGTGTATAGGGATTAGACCATATGAGGACGGGGACCATGGGTAGGGAAGGATCGGGTCCCTCTGGGGTAGAAGTGAGCAGGGTGGGCTGAGAAGGGAGGATGGAGAGCAACCCTCTAAGTGGGTGGGACATGATTTCTGGGAGAGCTGGTGAGAGCAGGGAGGAGCTGGTTTTACTGAACCGTGCAACCTTCCTCTAATGAAACCCCACATAAACATATGAGGTAAGTTTGGCACGTGGTCAGAAATCTGAGTGATCATAACTAGATCTATTTGGAAAACAGAAATCCATTTGGCTTAATAAAATATTTTGGAAAATATTTGCCTTCTGAGTTGGGGTAAAAAAAAAGTAAAATGAACAATCCTCCCTCTCTCCTCCCACTCCCAACATTAAATGTAATTTTGTATTTATTTCAACTGAAAGAGATTTCTAAAAAAAAAAAAAGGTGCTTACAGAAAGCTTTGGCTTGCGAGTTTTCTGACTGCCCAGAAAGTACCGCTCAGTTTCCTCTTCCTTTCCGTAAGTGAAATTATTAGTCTTCATCCGGGGTTACTAGCAGTTAAACGTGAAACCCTTTTGTCCTTCAGCTCCTCTTTGCTGATGCCTGTTCAGGGAGTTTTGTCAGCTTTGTAGCTTTCTCCAGAGGCCGAAATTCAGGGGGTTATAACGTGTAGCTGTAGCTCTCTTCTCAGTTACAGAATAGAAAAATGAAAATAGCCACTGGAAAATTCAATTTTACAGAACAGATATTTTCTGCTTTAATGAAAATAACCTTGATGAAAAATTGCTGTCTAGCTCACCCCTCAAGTCTTCTCCAGACATTCCATTTAGATATTTACCTCTGATATCCTATGCCACAGCAGGTTGGAAGCTGATTCTCTGCAAATTTTAGCTTTTACATTAAATTGTGTATTTTAATGCTAGAATGCCCCTTGACTCACTGGCATAGTGATGATTCAAGAGAAGCAAATTATCATAAAGGTAATTTAGTAGTAATGTTTTATAACATTTGCTAGTTGTGTCTTTGGTAATATCAGGAAGGGACAAAGTGCCTATGTTCTTCTGAGTAATTATTTTTGAACTGCATCTGATGCTTCATTAAACTCTGAGCTTTCTGAGATGACAGATCAAGAAGTTTTCATGTTTTGTTTGTAATTTAAGTATGCTAATAGTTGAATGCTATATTGACATCCACTCGCACATGTATGTGTGTTTGTGTGTCTGTACCTCCATATAAAAGAAGTGCATATTTTTCCATAGAGATTTCAATCAATGAAATCCTTATCAAATATTTGACCCTCTTCTGTTTTTCATATCCTTTCTACAGATGCTGGAGTTGAGGTTTCAGAATAATTACTTTTAAAAATTTTTACTGCTTTCAATATTCATAGATTTTCACTGACATTAACATGAATTATTGTAACACTATTCAGAGATGCATCAGATATTTTACTGAAAAAAAATATAGGAACAGACAATCAAGCTTATCTAAAAAAGAGTTTATGAGCTACGCTTCAAGTATAAGATGACTAGTTGATCATCAATGTTCTCAATTTAATGTCAATATTGGAGATGACCATTATGGTATGTGAAATAGCCCTTTTCTGTACTAGAGGTCAGGCCAAAACAACTGTCTCACCTCTTCTTCATATCGCACACAAAGTTTCTCCAAAAGACATTACTCAGATTAGCATAGGGAATTTCCCCCTAAAAATGTCAAATTACATGACTTGTGTTTTCTCTTATTTCTATATCCTCTCTCTTTCCTCTCTCTTCTCTAATTTTTTACTAAGTTCACTAACTCAATTTTAATAAGAAAAAATTTCAGTCAAAACCTGTAGCCTGTTAC